>PVIH01002372.1:81254-134552 GCA_004025045.1 Sigmodon hispidus | reverse complement strand
AACAGATGAGCATTTCCATTTTGCAGAAGGCATCTCTAGGCATGACTGTGCATACCTGTAATCCCGACACCCAAAGGTTGCAGCAGGAGGGTCAGCAATTCCATGCCATCCTAGGCAATAGAGGAAAAAAAAAGTAAAAGAAAAACAAAAATCAGGACAGCTTTTGGGAGGCATTCCTGTGTCTGTACAGGTTTGTAAATTCTCTCCATACTTAATCTGAAATATACCAAAGACATGGATTTTGTAGTTGGAAATCCCACCCCCAACTCTTCACACGGATTCAGCAAATATCAAGATAAAAATTTCTCTCTCTTTTTTTGTTGTTTTGTTTTTTTGAGTTTCTCTAAGTGTTGGGGACAAGAATTCTATAGGCATATGGCCTCCCTGAGCTGCTCTGAGGCAGCGCTGAGTGAGGTGATCAGTTAAAGCTAACACAGTTGAGTGCTGGAGAGACAGGCGAAGTCATACTTCAGAGTTCCCTCTCGAATCTAACCCTGACATCTACATAGCAGGCAGAGGCTTAAGGAAGGGTGTGTTGGCTCTTGGGGCAGTCTTCAGGTCCTGACCTTGAGCAGCAGGCCTGCCTCTCCCCTCTCGGTGTTTTTCAGCTTAAAGTCTCAGCCTGATTCTCCCCTCCCATGCACGCATGATGTGTGCGTGTGTTTAGATTTTTGTTCTTGGCAGAAGTTAAGACATAAAATGGATTTGGAAGCAGATGAAACTAGTCTGGGTATAAGTTGGGGAGCAGGCAGCTTCATTCCTGAAGTGGGATGGACTCTAATGTGGGGGTGGAAGTTGCCTCCTCCTCCTGTGGGGACCAGAAGGCCTGGGGCTTAAGTGAGGCTCTTAGTTGACCTTTTGGGTTGTCAAACAGTATTCCAGTGGTACCCAAAGGACATGACCTCCCAGATCTGTTTCTTAGGGATCTATGAACCACTGCATTTCTCTTTTTTACCTTTGTTAGGGGAACCTCTCTGGCTTCTTGAGTTTTGAAGTGCAAGCATTTAAATTTACGGATGCTTTTAAAATTTCTTTCCTACGAACATCTTTTTTGGTTGCAAGCGTCCAGGCTCCCAGCAGTAGGCAAACAGCCCATAAGATAGAGAGCCACCTGGAAGGTCACCATCTTCATTCCGCAGATAGGTGATTATTGCAGCAGGGCCACCTTCTTGGATATTTATTTCTAAGTAATGAAAAGTAACTAGGAATCTGGACCAAGAGCATGTACAAGCATGAGGAACCGGGTTCAATGCCCAGAATCCAAGTGAAAATGCCAGGCCTGGTGGTGTGTGTGCCTATAACTCCAGCACGGGGGAGGCAGAGGCAAGATTTCTGGGGCTTGCCAGCTATTCTGTTGAGACTAACTAGTGAGTTCTAGGCCAATGAAAGACCCTGGAGATGGTATTTTAAGAATGACATGCAGTTGGCCTCTAGCCTCCACATGTACCCAAACGCACATGCTCTCTCGTAAAGAGATTCTACTAGGGACTGGAAAGAGGTAAATCAGTGGTTAAGAGCGTTTCCTGTTCTTCCACAGAAGTGTGTCCTCTTTCCAACCCACTTGTCAGATGACTCACAACCAGCCTCCTGTAATTCCCAATCCAGGGGATCTTCTTCTGGTCTCTACTGGTACACACACACACACACACACACACACACACACACACACACACATACACACACACACACGTGAAAAGACACATCCAAATAATAAAATACATAAACAAATCAACTTACAAGATGGGAAAATTAATTTTAGTTTCAAAATTGTAAAAATTTCCTTAAAACATAATCAAATCTTTATGCAAGACCCCTAATTCTAAACATTTGTCTCATGCCAGAGCTTTTCTTGAAGATATTCTATCCAAAATGATGTGGATGTCTGTGCTAGAGATCTCCACACAGGGTTCTCAAAGATGGCTGAACAATGCAATGGGCAGAATTAAAAAGCCTGATAGTGATGTCCTCTGCCCCACCCCCCATGCTTTGCCTAAGGTGCTGCCTGTGATTGCTGTAGCTGTTAAATCCTCTGCCTGAGGAAGCTCCAGTCTGTAAGGGAACACTGTCTACCTCCTGGAGTTACCTAGAGGTGAGACAAGGTCACATGTGTTTTTGAGATGGTCATTTGTTTTTTGTTTTGTTTTGTTTTTATTAATTCAGCAGTTAAGTAATTGTCTTGGTTGTATGTTGAGATTGGTAGTTTCTTTTTATTAAATGATGCTTAATCATATACTGCTTATCATGAAAACCCAGTTAATTATATCCACTAAATCTCAATAACACTCACGTTACAAATCAGTAGGAAATTAGTGATTTGCCTCAAAGAGGCAGTAGTTTGCTTTATTTCTTTGGAAACAGGGTTTCTCATAGCCCAGAGAGGCTTTGAATTCACTGTGTAGGTGAAAATGTACTTGTGACCTTGTACTTATGACCACCTGCCTCCTGTCAATTTATTAAGTTACTATGTATATTGTATAAACCTAACATGCTTTCCCAAATATTATCTTTTAATAATCAGTAAGCCTAAATAGAAGTTATACTGTGCATTGTATATAAAATGTGAATGTATACAATGATGTAAGCATCTCAGATGCATTACATAACCAGTTATTGCTAGTGGGAAATTGTATGTGACAGTTTTTTAAAAATTTATTTTAGCTTTATTTTTGTGCATTGGTATGAAGGTGTCAGATCTCTGGAATAGGAGTTACAGACAGTTGTGAGCTGCCATGTGGGTGCTGGGAATTGAACCTGGGTCCTCTGGGAGAGCAGCCAGTGTTCCTAACCCCTGAGCCATCTCTCCAGCCCTGTATGTGACATATACTCCTTTGTATAATTATGTAGATAGGAGAGCTAAAGGTGATATGGGTTCAGTTTCAAATTGTATGTACCAAAGGATAATTTTGAAACATTGCTTTTATTAAAAAATATTAGGCATTAAAATGCAGGGTTTTATTTGGGGGCATGTGGCTTAAGCTATACCCTGCTGCATGCTTAAATGCAGGTAGTATATACAGTGAATCAAACTCAGGACTTCATGCATGCAGCCACACACTTTACATTGAGCCTCAGACTCAGTCTCTAAGTGTTAGTTTGTTCAACCTGACAGTTTCAGCAGAGTGAGTATACATGCTGTATTTCATATGACCCACTAAAGTAAAGGTTGTTAGGAAAAGGATCTCTAAAAGTGGCTAACAAAAGAAAGGGGCCTGTTTTCCAGTTTTTGCAAAGTCTGTCTATACTGTGAGAAAGCAGAAGTGCCCTGAGCCAGGGAAGATGATGCCCATAAGTAGTTTATAAGGACCTGATGTTGGAACCCAGCGTAGCAAACCATTATGTGATAATGAGATAAATAACATTTGGAGGTCCAAGGGGTTGTTGGGAAATGAGGCCAACAGGTCTATGGGAAAATGAGAGGCTGATGAGGACGTGGTAATATTTTGGGACAGGTTTTGTTTTGTTTTGTTTTTCCAGATTTGTCTTTTTAACAATGAAAGTACTAGAACAAATCTGATTTGACTGTTTCAAGTGAAAAACACAAATCTTCAAATCTTTAAACATAATCAATATTAAAATTGTCTTAATATTTTTCTATGACACCCTAAACAACTACATGCCACACATTCATATATATATATATATATATATATATTTAAAATGAAATCTTCAAGAACACTTAGTCAACATGTGCAAAAATGTGTTTGTCAAAAGTCCTCATCAGTAATGGTACTCTAAGAAAAAAAAAATGGCACTTTCAAATAATTCCCTGGCTGAGGGTCATGTAAGTCCAAGTTTGTGGTTACAGACTCAGTACGTATTCTGTTGGCGATTCATGTTGGAAAACAGCAAATTGAAGGTTCTGAAATCCCTGCAGTTAAGAAATCCGACTGGATTTTCATACATAGCATTTTTCCTTAACTTATTTTTGGTATGAGTCTGTAACATCATTTAACAATTGGTAGGGTTTCGGATTGTCTTGGGCAGTACACATCAACCTCCTCACCATCACTGCCCTCCACTGCCTACACATCTGTAACCTGCAGTACAGGAAAGAAAACAGTTCATCTGTTTGTGTAATCAACAGATAGCCACTGTCTTCCTATCATGTACTGTGATTGCCGCTGGGTGTCTAACAGGCAAGATGGCATGGTATCTGCCTCCAATTTACTATTGCAGCAACATTATTCACACCCACAATGGCTGGCTGTTCTGCCCTATACCTGGAAATGGTAGGCCCTCTACAGGAAACGTGATAGTTGCCTAGGAGCTGGCAATAGAATTAGCCCACCCCCTTTGCTCTTCCCATCAACAGTTCCCTAGCACTTGCTCCTGAATAAACAGTGGCCCCTGGTCCAGCTGTGAGAGTCCATGTGTTTGTTTTCCCTGCATGTGCCAGCCTTGCGCTGAGGTCTCAGTGCTTCACAAGTTGTGGAGAGCTGGCAGGGGTGAGGTGGGGGCTTCCCCTAGAAGACAGGGACTGACTTATTGGTAGATGGACTGCAGCCTGCTTCACATTTGCACACTGGTATTTATTTAAATTGTAGGCAGTTTAAAAGAGCTTGGTAACTGAGAAAAATTGGAGGTGGGACAAGGAACTCCGTGTGTATGCTTGTGTGTGGGGGGGGGAGCAGGGAGGTGCTGAAGAGTTTGAATAAGGTCAGATGGCAAAGTAAACTGTCATGATTCTAAAGCATGGCTACCAGCCAGAGCTGCAGCTCCGCTGTGGTGTGCGGGTGTGTTGTCTGTCTTTAGGGCAGAGGATATACACAAACAGCATATCAGGGGTGGGTGGGTATTAATGATACTAATGAAAATAATCAAATTGCAAAAATTCGCTGTCTGTCACCAAATACCTACTTGGTGCTTCCTTTGTTTTAGAACCTTTACTAATACAATCTGTATTTCTATCACCATCTCAGGATGAGACAGATTTTGTAGTTTTATATCAAACCAGTTCCTCTAAAATTCAGGACAAGGGAGAGAAATACTGTCTCGGTGCTGTGACATTCAAGGTTGGGTGCCTTCCAAAGCTTGGCCATTTCACCCCCAGCCTTAGTTCTTCACTTCAATCCTACAGATGTCCTCTCCAAGCATGCATAGACTTGTGAGCATCAGGACGAGGGGGTTGGAGCTGGTTTTGTTTGACATTTGCCTGAATCAGCCCCAGAACCAAGACAGGATTGATCTTCCTTCAGCCTGGGTCACAGAACCTGAGAGTTTTTTGGGTCATGTGAAAGGTTTCTGTGTGGGCCTGATGCCATTGTGAGGAAAAGGCATAGGAAATGACTACACACAACAGTGTGGTGATTCCATTGCCCAGCCAACAGAATCCACAGCTTTTCAACCTCCCAGTCACCCAAAGTCCTCTGCATGTTTAGATGACTATAGTTTTCTCCAGTCATAACTTAACATCTTAAGTCATTATTGGCTGGTTCAACAGGTGTTTTCTAAATACCTAAAAATGTATTATAGCTACAGATGCCAGTGTGGATAAGAACATCACCAGTGTTGAGTCTCTGGTCTAGCAAGTAGGAGGACACAAAGAATTAATTGTATGAAGGGTTTCACAGGGGCTGGAGAGATGGCTCAGTGGTTGAGAGCACTGACTATTCTTTCGGAGGTCCTGAGTTTGATTCCCAGCATCTACATGGCGGCTAACAACTGTCTGTAATTCCAAGATGTGACACCCTTACACAGCTATACATGCAGGCAAAACACCAATTCACATAAAATAAAAAAAATAAATAAGAAGAATGAGGTACCTAATCACTGGCTGGGGAGTACCTGACATGCCTATCGAATGAAAACAAGATTCTTCAAGCATCTATTGCCCTTATGTTCTCTTCCTCTACTTCCTCTCCCATGCACCCACTCCACCCACCCCAAGCTGGCAGGGAACAGTGGGAAGGCCTGGGTACTGCCTGGCTTTACCACTGGAAAAGGACCACAGCGAGCTGGAGCTCAGGAACCGAACCCCCGGAGATGATAGCTGTAGAAGTTTTCCTTGTCCTGCTTGAGCTCTGCTTTTGCAGTAGAAAGCCTCTCTCAGGAATTTACCAGAACGTCATAGACCATGCTGCCTGGGAGAAGCTGGGCTATGAGGCTTGCATGGCTTAGCAGACATGGGCTGCGCACCTGCTTGCTGTGTGTCAAGGAGGAAAGCAAATTGTGTATGTGATAAAGGGTGAGACCCAGGAGAACTTACCACACTAATTTCTGTTAGGCCAACCCTTTGATTCTCCTGGGACTGGGTAGGGGAGACTATGGATGATAAAAGGAAGGTTTCTTTGGGGGTTTATGAAAAGGGCACTATTTGAGACTTTTCGATCTCTCAAAATGAAATGAATGGGTACCCAAACACACAGGCACAAACAGTAACATGTGTTCACATTCCCTCTACCATTCTTCCGATGTGTCTGCTACCAGTGTGGGTTCCTGCATTTAGAGATCAGTGAAATCCATTTTATCTCAGGACTCCTCTTTCTTGAGGCCATACATGCTGCATTTTGATTTGGACAAACCCAAAATATATCAGAGGCTTGCCTTGTTTGTTTCCATATCCCGCTCAGCCCTCTGTATAACGCATGCAGATTCCTGCTGGTTGGCTGGACCGCACTCAGTCGTGCCCAGCGCCCACCCACCCCAGGGTCTTACAGTTCTCCACAGGAGTGACTTGTGATTACCAGGAGTGGATCCATCATCTCTTCTCAGTGTCATCATTAAACAGGATCCAAGTCTCACTGCCTTTCTGCATGGTTTGGAGGAAGCACCTTTCTTGGGGTCCTGCATATGGCTGAGTGCTAGCATGCTCCTAGGAGAATTTCCTGGGATAATAGCACCCTGTTCTCAGGGCCTCACTTTTATTAGGCGGTTGCAGTGAAAACTGTGTTGGATTTGCTATGAGCCTATGGAACAGTAGGCTTTGTGCTCACACACTGATTTCTTTGCCCTGAGAGATGGGATTTTAAGCTTTTAAGGTCTGCTTTACGTGCAGCTCCTGGAGAGGATTTCCTTCCACCTTTATTTTTCTCTTTCTTTTTTTTTTTCTTTTTTAAACTGTCTATCTATCCAGGCTATAAAATCATAGCTTTTCCTTTGTTGTTTTGTACATCCCAAGCATCAGAAGATTTTGAAGTCCATGTATCTCTTTTCTCTCCAGGGACTATAGTATTTGAATTAACTGAGTGATATGTTATGGAGGATAGTCTTGTCTACCTCCAGTATTTAGAACACATAGATGGGAAAGATGGGGTATTTTTCTTTGTGCACATGTGCCTTTCTCTGTGCTGTATGCATTTGCTAAGTGAGGCCAGAGGCAGGACCCTTTCCAGAGCTGAGAATAAATACTACAGAGAAGTTCCAATTAGGTTTTCCCCTCTGTAAGCGCCCCCGCAGAATTCCTGGTGCCAAGTGGCCTACTGCTGGGTGAGGATATCTTCTCCGTTTTCCCTGAACAAGTAAAGACACTGTGTGGAGAAATTGTGATGATTAATGCCATTGTCATCATCAAGAGTGTACAGAAAGGGCATGTGCAGGAGGGGGAAGGTTCCCTAGCTTATGTTCCAGTAAATCTTGATAAAGTTTGAGTGGAGAGTAAGTATTAGAAATTAATGAGAACGTGCCCAGGGATTCCTTCCTTACACACAGACAGACAGACAGACACACACACATACACACGAGACAAAATAGGGCTTTTGTGAGGCTCTGTAAATCATGTAGAATGCATTGGTGCTTTCATACCGTTCATTCCTTGACCTTCAGCTGCATGTGTGAAAAGCAACATCTCTATACACTGCATAACTGTATACAGCTTACAAGCAAAGAGCAAAAAGCCACACATCGTGTGTGTCTGGAGTTGTAAAAAATGCGGTATGTCTTGCTCCGAAATGACATTAGTTGAAAAGCCCACCAGGAGGCAATGCCACTGCGTGAAATCAGATCTCCAGTGACTGATTTCAGCAGAAAGTTCATGACCCCTGCTCTCCAAATTGACTGTGACTGCTCTATAGGCTGCCTTTTGCACATTATCTCATTAATGGTTCTTAGTAGCTCTTCAAAGTCCACAGTCCCATTTTCACAGAGAGGAATCCAAGACTCACAGAGGTTAAATAGCCTAAGGTGCTAGCTAACCTGGGCGCTATGAGGGTAGAAGGAATGATGCCCAAACCTGATCCTCAGGTGGAACATTCCTTAGTGGTGATCCTAAGTTCTAACACTGTCACAAAAAAGAGAAGCTTTGGTTTACAAATTTAAGATGAGCCTTAAAGTTCGTATGCCATAAACTGTCATGAAGGGTTTGGGTAAAGAGTCCACTTAGGGTCAGGAACATTCCTGGGTGGTGAAGATAAAGTGATCGTAGTTATGAAGCACTCAGTACTGGACTAAGTACCTCCTAAGAGCTCAATTTATTTAGCTGACTTTCCCACACCTCTGTTCTCGTCTTTCTGCCCCCCCCACCCCATGCTCTTTCCTTGAACTCCTCAGGCCCAGACCTGTCTCTCTCCTTCTGACTCAACAGCTTGTTTATCCCCCCCCCCCTTCCTCTCTGCAAGCCTCTTACAGCCTGAAGCTGAGGGCACACTTACAGGAGCATAGACAGGTACCAACCTAGATCAGACTACGCCCAGTCCTGCAGCAAGCTTAGAGCTTCCAAGGAGAAGAAATGCAAAGGGTGATAAAAAGACATTCCTTGAAGGGTACAAGCCACAGGGGAATCTGCTTGGGTGCAGTGTCGTTCATAAGGAGCATACAGCCTCCACAGCATTCGGCTATTGGTTACACTGATTGGGACCTTTTGATGTTTCTTTTTAAGAAAACTCCTGAGTCCCTACATCCCTTTTAATGTTCTCCCTCTACCTCAGTCTTCTAACTGGACCATTCCATTCAACAAACGATGAACATGGCCACCGGAGTATCAAGGAATACTAAGATACATTTGACCTATCCTGGCCTTGGGGAGTTTCCAGTCTATGTCAAGGGCTACAGCACACTCATCAAGACATAGAAAGTGCCATAGTAGGTGTGCAGAGCACTTCTGAAATGGAATGAGAGCCAGCTGTAGGAGAAGGAAGAGGCTTTTGAGCGTGAGTGGTCCCTCTGGGATGACGTGGAAAGGAACAGTGCTTCAGGTAAAGCATCAGAAGGTGAAAACGCAGTTTGCTACTGACATTAGAACAAGTGGGAGTGGGATAGGCTGACTTCAGGCCAAGTGTAAAGAACCGGAAGGCTGCATGCAGCCTTTGAACTTCACATAATCATTCTCAATTGGGAGCTATCAAAGTGCTATATTCACCCATTTCCTCTTTTCTTTATTCTTTTCAAGCTTTTTGAAACTGAACTCAAAGGGTTAAAACATCACTCATAAGTCTTCACCTGTGACTCACCTGGTTTCTATCTGTGGCCGAACACAACAGCTCGTTTTTCTTTTACAAAATGGGTTCTGGGTTGTTTTCTCTCCTCTTAGAAACAATTATCGTCATGTGGCTACTTGATCTTTATAATTATGATATTAATTGCTAAGTCCATGCCAGAATCATCTGAATTATTATGCCTAAACTTCTTACATGAAGCTTTGGAAGAATGAAACCCCTGACCCTGAGGTTTACTTGTGTGTGATCACAGACAAGATATTTAATTACCACCCATAAATCCTCAGTGGACTGATCACATCTTACGAGGCATTGCAGAGTGTCACAGGAACCTAGTGCTGAGTGCTGGAAGACACTTGAACGGTAGCTGCCCTGGTACTGTAATCTTGTTTCGTTGAGACAAGGTCCCACTATGTAGCTCTGGCTATCCTATAACTCACTCTACAGACCAGGATAGCGCTAAACTCACAAAGATCTGCCTGCCTCTGCCTCCCAAGTGCTGGTGACTGATATCCCAAGTGAGCTTGATAGTCTACAAGGAAAGCAGGAAAAGACAATGCAAAGAGCAGTGGGTACATGTTTGTAATCTCAGCACTCAGAAGGCTGAGGCAGGAGGACCACTTGATTGAAACCAACCTTGGTGCTATATGAGAACCAGGGACCATTCCAATGCAGTGGCCACTTGTCAGTGCAAATAAGCATCATTTGTTGAAAATTTGAATATACTGTTAAGCAACATTATTAACCTCCGACCCTTCCAACACCTAGAACCTTTCAAAGGAACTGCAAAGAGCTTGGAATTGGTCACAGACCTGGCACTCTGGATAAGTGGTGTCATTGCTTTTAATGAGTATATTTAGTTGGGGATGAGATAGCCGGGTGGTAGGGGAAGGGAATGATGGGATTATATAGGCATCGGTGTCAAAATAAATAAATATTAAGCACTCCCCACTCCCCCACCCATCCTGTCTTTCATGCGGGCAGTCTCAGGCTTATGCACTGTGTGCTCCTCCGACATGCTCATGCTGTACCTCTCAACTGCCTTCTCTTCCGCCACCCTCTTCCTTACTCCCAACCTTGTTAGGTCCAATCTTTCCAGCAGCCCAGGACTCTCCAGATTAGAGGTCTCTGGGGACCAGCCCCTTTTGAAAGGAAGAAAAGAAGAAAAAGAGAAGAAAACCAGAAAGAAAGTAAGGAACAGGAGAATGAAACCAGCAAAGGGCAGTGGTGCCCTGAGCTACCTCACTGCATCACAATGAATATGGACTCTATTAAGCTTCGTTCTGCCTGTTAGTGTCTCCAGGGGCAACACAGCCCCCATATGGCAGGCATGCAGCAGATTAGGGGAGGCCCCCGGGCTGCATGGAAGGCCAGGGGCTTGACTGGCAGTTGAACCCCATTCCTCCCCCCCCCTCCTCACACTTGACACTGCCTGTGTTTATCTAAAGCAAGGATGGTGGTAGTTGGGGGGGCACTGGAAGGTTTTTGTCCCAGCTTTAGAGAGAGGTAGGAGGTGGGGCAGTCAGGAGTGAGGCTGCGAGGAAGGCTTCATAAATATTCAGAAGGGGCGCTGAATGGGGAGAGAGAAATAAAGCAGATGGAATTCGTGTTAAAGAACAGCACAATCACCCTGTTTTGAGCCCTCCAAAAACAAAAAGAGAGAAAGAAAAAGTAAGGAAAGAAAAGGGAACAGCCTCCTAGGAGCAGAGGAGTTTCTTATCCAATTAGCAGGGTTGTCAAATTGAATTTATATGGAATAAGGGTGAGGGGATTGACACAGGAGTGTGGAAGAAAAAAAAGGTGATTTTTCTTTTCTCGTGTGTCGGTCTGTCTACACACACACACACACACACACACACACACACACACATCTGTTTATAGGAACTCAGCCGCTTTCAGGAAGCGGTACAAGTCACAAAGAAATGAGCCTTCTTGCTCTCCTTCCTACCTTGCTGGAGGTGGGAACTATTTAGATGAGATTTGCCAAGAGCTGGGTGGCAAGTCCATTGAGAACCTTGTCCTTCTCTAGGGTGACAGAGGACCTTCTCTCTGGGAATTCTTTTAACAGGTCTCAGGTGCCTTTGTCTGGAAGTTAAGGCTTTTCTACCTGCCTGAGGGAGAAATGACCTTCGTTATCAGCTTGTTATAGTGGATTCGGAACTTGGAGCCCAGGTATACTGCTCTGCCGCAAATGTTACAGGTTATGAATTCCCTCTGTCTATGTGTTAATTTCAAACTCTCTTATCCTGGTCCTCACAGCATGACATTCTCTCTCTCAGGGTCCCATCTGTCACTTTTTATTCTTAGTCTCCAAAGTGAGATATAAGCTCCCAAAGGTGAAGCTGAGCAATTCCACTGTGGTCCTGAAAGTAGCAATTCCCTTGGCATTAATTTCTGTCTGCAAGAGAAGTCGGCCGTAAGTCAGCCACCAATATTCAATCCAGGAATGGATGATGATGCTTCTGGGGTACAGAACACTCACAAGTCTACACAGTATCTCTCGTGTGGAGAGGGCTTGTCGGTGAGGACCCTAACCACTCATTCATTCCCTCCTCAGTTTTCCTGTTCTCTCTTAAGTGGATTTCCAGATTATATTACTTAGTTTTAATTAAATTAACTCCCACAATAGGGTAAGTGGCTTAAAGAGGTGGCAGCCCAGAAACTAACTTGAAGAGAAGGCTGATAATCTAAGTGCATACAAACAGAAAGAAAACAGGGAGCTGACCTTTCTATGGCCACAGTGGGGGTGAAAGTTTCACAATCACATCTGGCGAGATGTCGACAAAATAATTAGCATTCAGGTGGACTGTTTGAAAGAGATTATAGCAGTAATCTTACCGCCAAACAAGCCTGTGTCATAAGTTATTAGCTAATGACTATAAAACAGTCAGGATTACAGAGTCATTCAGATATGTTTAGAATTACCTTTTTTAAGAAAACGTTCTTCTTAATATGTATTTAACTGATGAATGAGGTGTGTATTAGGGCCAGTTGGCCATAGCATCATAAGGGAATAAATTAGGGAATGGTGGGAGGCCACTGTTCTAGAAAATTCTTTTCAGTGCTTGATTGCTTGATAGGGCAACCTTTGCACCAAGTACTATTTTTTCCACCACTCAGCTTTGCCTTCTAATGGAGATGCCCTCCTCTTCTTGACATGAACTCCCTCCCCCCACCCCCCCACCAAGCAGGCTCAGTCCAAGAACTACCACATCCAGAAAGCTTTTTCTGAAAATTCTGTCATTTATCATCACCTTCCATTCATGACTGACTCCATCAGCAGCCAAGCTTTTAGGATAAACAAGACCGATGTTAGCCTGAGAGACTAATTCCAGAACTTGAATGGTTTGGAGCAAGGAAGGTGTATTTCTTCTGATATCACATCTTGAGATGCTTTCATCCATCTTGTAGCTGTGGGCTCTGAAACACCAGAGAAAACACCACACCAGAAAAAACAGACCTGGCTCTCTAGCTCATGACCAGCCTAGTCCAGAAATGACATATGGCCTACTCATATTTTACTGGCCATCACTAGTCCATTTGACCTTCAATCAGCTGCAGAGAGGCCTGGGAAATGGAGAACTCAAGTCTGTTTGCTGGGTCCTAGTAAATTTATATCCCGAATTTGGCTGTAAGTTCCTGAGAAATGAAACCATGCATTACAGTTAGTAATGCCTCTATACTGTCTAGATGAGGTAGATTACAGTAATATTTTACACCAGTATAAATCACAGTACATGTAGAGATTTAATAGGCTCACACATAAAATCTGGACAAAGACTAAAGGGGAAATCGATTTAGAAGCTATTTGAGAACATATGACCGTTAGAATTGTCTGTATTTGACAACAGAAGGAAGCTGGACATGGTAGCACATGCTTCTAACCCCAGAACTAGGGAAGCTAAAGCAAGAGCATCTCAAGTTCAAGGCTAGCTTGGTCTATACAACAAGACACCCCTCCCTCTCTCACACACACACAGAGGAAGATGGGCTAGAGAGATGTCTTAGTTAGTAAATTGCTTGCAAGATGCAAGACAGATCTGGGCTTGAACCCCAGACCCCACTTTTAAGTTGAGAGTAATGGTGTACACTCAACACTGAGACAAGGAGACAGTGGACCTCTGGGGCTGCTGGTTGGCCAGACCAGCTTATTTAGGGGTTTTCAGGTTGGTGAGACTCTGCCTAAAAAAAAAAAAAAAAAAAAGTGGCTGGTACCTGAAGAACAATAACCAAGGTTTTTTTTTTCTGGCCTCTACATATATATGAACAAACATGCACATGCAACCCCCCCACCCCACAGATGGACCCCAGCAACACACAGAAGGGAAATGAAATGAAGAGAGGGATAAGAGGAGACCCAGTAGATGTTTCCGATATTAATCTAGAGCTGTGGTATGTGATCCCTTAAAGCAAACCTAAAATCTAGTTTTGTTGTTATATTAGCCAGATTTACAACTTGATAGGTGGCTGGTTGTCACCTGTTGCTTGGGGTAGCACAACTGTAGAGCATTGTGTAGTGAACTGTAGGAGATTATTATAGATTTAGTATGTTGATGATGAAAATTGCCATGTAGAAGTTACTATGGGTCTAACGAGATAGCGCCTTCTGCACTGTGCCTGCCTCATAAGCACAAAGGCTTGGCTGGGTCCAGCTCTTCAGAACCTATGCACAAAAGCTGGGCTGGAGATAGGGTGGGGTGAGGTGGTGGTACACTCCTGGTACTCTAGCAATGAAGAGATAGGTAGATCCCCAAAGCTCATTGGCCAATCAGCCTAGTGGATTTGAACAGCATCTTGGTCATTAAGAGACCCTATTTCAAAAACAGAGAGATGGCGAGTCATCAAGGGAAGACACCTGATACTTGCCTCAGGCCCCTGCCTGCACACATGAATATATACGCTAAGAAGTAAGTACATACATCACAGGCAACACACACACACACACACACACACACACACACACACACACATTGTCGACAAGCAATATTATCTTTATGCAAAAGGAACCAGATGCAGAAGCAGTTATAAGCAGTCAGAAAGCCTGCATGGGGTGGTGCTGGATACTAAGATGAGCACTGGATTGGATTCTGAGATGATCTGTAACTCCAGTCTCCTGGCTTAATTAACTGAGAGATTCAGTTGCCTGGACACACTAGGTGTTATTCTAAGCCATACTGCATTTTTCTTGAGGTCCCTCCAATTTAAAAATGTTTCCTTTTGGGGCTGGAGAGATGGCTCAGCGGTTAAGAGCACCGTCTGCTCTTCCAGAGGACCCCGGTTCAATTTCCAGCACCCACATGGCAGCTAACAACTGTCTGTAGTTCCAGTTCCAGGCAAACACCAAGGCAAATAAATAAATAAATAAAGTTAAAAAAAAAAAAAAGTGTTTCCTTTTAATTAGGTCTGTGGGTAAAAGCACAACATTTTAAGTAAAAATAAGCTTTTTTTTTTTTATTATATATTTTCAAGGGTGTATACATGGTGCTTTGATAGTCTTTTTAAAAAATTCTTTCCCTAAGTCTCTCTAAATTAGCATACTCATCTCTCTGAGAAATAAATGTTTGTGATTTCCTAGTGCCTCGTTCAGCGTGATCTTCTGTGTGGGGGTTCCACTCTCTTAAGACCTGAGGCTACCAACACTGTACCCACTTCTTGTCTCTGCCCAGGAGTAGAGAAAGCTTAGCTCTGCCTTCACAGACCACTGGGAATGGGGACTCTTACTCTATAAAATGGGAAGCCTGTCAAAACATGCACCTTGGCAGACAGACTTAATTGTCTAGCCTTTCTCAGCCAGCGGAACAAAAGGCTTTATCAGGTCTCACGTTTGCCAGTCCCTTGTTCCTGAGGCGTCTCATGTGGTCTGCTTGATTATCCTCCTGCCCAGGCCCTGCAGAGGACCTGTCTCTGAGTAAGTGAGGCAAAGAGAGGCAGCCTACCTGTGTGGGGATCCACTCTCTTCCATGTGCTCAGCCAGCCTCCTGGAAGGCTTCCTCCCAATGATGGAGACTCTCAAGTGTTTGTAATTTTCTCAAACAAATAAATAATAAATAAAGATAAACAAAATATTCCAAGGCCATAATTTCTCATGCATGGTCTAAACCCCAGAGATGTGTGTTTTGCTGTTGCTTTTGGACGGCTTCAGAAAAGGCTGTCGGGAGTCAATTATTTCAGTGGAAAACATCATTTTAGTCAGGAGTGAAGCTGCTCAGATGGAATTATATGCAGATTATCTCTTAACATAGCCAGTCGCTAGTCCTCATGCACTAGGATTTATGTCAAGGATTCATTTTCCCATTTGTCTGCTTTAGATATTTTAAAAATGTCTTTTTCTTTTCCTGAGAAAATGAGTAAAAATAAATAAATAAGGTGGATCCAGACATATTTTTATATTGCCAAGAAAAATATATATACCTATCATATATATATTATAGATAATAAGTGGTAGATAGATATATCATAGATATATAATAGACAGATAGACAACATATAGATGTGGGCATATGTGTTTTAAATAAGATTTATTAATACATTAATACTTGTACCTTTGGAATTGTTACTCGATCAAATGTCCTAGGGCCTTCCTCCTTACTAAAGGTATCAGTAAAGTGCCCAAATACACAATATGTGAGGTTCAGGGCTCTGTTACCAGCAATTCCCAAACCAAAGAAACAAAAGCAAAGAATCTAGGGAGTGTAGTTCCATGGTAGAGATCATGCCTGTCATGAGTCAGACCCTCCCTGGGTTCAATACCTAGCTCTGCAAATTAAAAGGAAAATAAAAAGACAAAGTAAAATAAACCTAAGCCAGATATGGCGGCCCTTACCTATAAAACCCTGTAAGTGTTGGGAAGTCAAGGCAGAGTTCAAGACTAGCCTGAGCTACATAGCAAGCTCCAGGTCAACTCGAGCTACACGGTGAGATCCTAGCTCAAAAAAGAGCAACTTGGAGCTCAGTTTCCCTAGCTAGCCGGGGAAAAAAACTTCAGGACCCACAGTCTTTCTGGCTGCTGGTGTGCCCCCGCCACCCCCCCCCCCATCACAATTCTACTTTTACAAAATGAGACTCCAGAATGTCTTCATGGGGTCAGCTAATTCAAGTTTCCTCTGTTCTCCACTCCCTACCATTTTCTTTTCTCCTGGTGTGTGTGTGTGGGGGGGGGGGAGGCAAGCTTGCGGCTGGTGCTGGAGGCACTTGTGAGGACTGTTTCCATTTTGAACGGTATAAATGACCAAGGGTGCAGGAGTAATGGGAATGGCTTGGCCTGTCTTCCTAAAGCAGTAAGGGGCTTGGGCTGAGTTTCCTCAGTAAAACCTTTGTTCATTTTACCACACACCCCTCACCCCTACCTCCTGCCTCCCCACCCTGTGCCTGGATGAGAAACAGCCCCTGATCCACTTAGTCTGCTTGCTCTCACCTTGCTGTTTATTGCTTCACATTCATATGCCTTTCCCTTTCTCCCTTTCTCTGCCCTCTTCTTAAGGGGATGGGGAAATGGGGGCGTGTCATGAATGGCTTAGTTCCCTTATAAAAGGAATCCTGTAACTAGGAACTCATACAGGTTGTTTTAATACATCATCTCACTGGGGAAAAGTCGATTGAGAATTGAAAAACAGTAATCCGGAAAACTGAAAGGCACATAATGTTATACATTCTAGCAATCACTGTCTGGCCATACGCTTATTCCAACTCTGTTTAAAAAAAAAAAAAAAAAAAAAAAAATCACTGGGTGCACAGCCCTGATAGGAAAGAGTGCTGTGTTAGGGCTCTGGAGGCAACCTGCGTGGCTTTCATCCAAGGCATACAGTTTCACAACCATGAACAGTTATGTTTTGGGTACTCAGTTTCTTCACCTGTAAAGATAATAGTCCCCACCTCACGGGTCTGCTGTGCTGATGAGAGAGGACACTTCGGTGGAGCTTGGCTGGCCTCTGGAGCAGTAGCAGACAGGCACTCTCTCACCCATCTGCTATCTCCAAAAGCACTCACATGAGGCTCTGTCAGTGTGGGTTGGAGCCTATGTGGGGCTCTGCGCCCTTCCGAAGCTGGACAAGTCCAGATCAGAGGGCCTCCGAAAAGCCAAGCATCTAGGCACGTCCCAAGCACAGGGCAGGAGGCTGTAGCAGGGTTGGGTCAGAAGGCCTGAAATGCCCACTTAAAACAGACAGCCAGAAAGCACAGATAGGAAGCTCAGGAAAGCATCCCATCAGGAAGTATAGACCTTCATGCTTCCAATGTGACTAAGATTTGAGAGTCACTCATTAGATTGATTGTTCTAGAAGAATTACATTTTGATCACAGGCCACTGTCGCAGAAATAACCATTATTTTGCCATGGTGATCTTTATCACAAAAAATGTTTCTTTAGGTGTGTCAAATTTCTCAGCTTAGCCTTTTAAACAAAGATATTTTGTATAAGAATGTTAAAAAAAGCCATGCTTAAGGCCTAAACTTATATGACGTTAGAGATTAACTGTATCCCTCTCACAGCTGTAAACCTGTAACATTTTGAGAATCTCAAAAATAAAGACCATGAACTCTGTTTACAGTCAAAATATTATCTTGACTGTGGAGATGGCTAGAGTTCAGACCCCAGTATCCACATAATAAAGGCAGGTGGGCGTGGTTGCCTGTCTGTAATCTCAGTGTTTAGGGGTAGTGATGGGATCCCCAGAGCAAAATAACTAACTGTGTTCACTAAGATTTACCAAATTGGCCAATTCTGGATTCAGCAAGAGATCTTGCCTTAGTAAAGACACACACACACACACACACACACACACACACACACACACACACACACACACACACGAAGGAAGGAAGGAAGGAAGTCTTTGAACAGTGCAACATCAGAAGCCACAAAAATTACATAAAGAGCTGTTGGGTAAGCACCCAGGCATGCTGCTCTTCTCTCTTGAGAGGCCCACACTTAGGTCTTGAGTGTATAATATTTTTCCCCTCACACCTCTCTTTTCTGCAATATTTTAATATTCATGCATAAATCGGTATTAAACCCCTTCTTGTAGGCCACAGGAAATGGGGTGGAGAGAGGGGTGCTTGGTCAGTGAAATACTTGCTACATAAGCATGAAGACGTGAATTTGGATCACACATACAGCACAGCATTGTGTGCCACCTACCACCCCAATCCTGGGAGGTAGAGATAGGAGGATGATGGGAGCTGCCAGCTGGTTTACATTATTGGTGAGCTCTATCTAGGGTGTAGTAGTTCCAACTCCCCTCTTTGGGGGCTGTCACCCAGCTCCCAAATAAATACACAGAGACTTATTCTTACTTATGAAGACCCAGCCTTAGCTTGGCTTGTTTCTAGCCAGCTTTTCTAACTTAAATTATCCCATTTCTCTTTAGCTATGTTTTGCCTCTGGGCTTTTACCTTTCTTTATTCTTTCCTTCCTTCTTACTCCATGGCTGGCTGTGTGGCTGAGTGGCTGTTTGGCTGATGGCTGTGTGGCTGGATGGCTGGATGGCTGACTCTGAAGTTCTCTTTTTTTTTTTCTCTCCCTCCTTGATCTTCTCTAGAATTCTCTCTGCATGCTAGCCCCACCTATCCTTTCTCCTGCCTAGCTATTGGCTGTTCAGCTCTTTATTAGACCAATCAAGTATTTTAGTCATGCAAAGTAACACAGCTTTACAGAGTTAAACAAATACAACATAAAAGAATGCAACACATCTTTGCATCATTAAACAAATGCTCCACAGCATAAATGAATATAACACATCTTAAACTAATATATAATTGAAACAGTAGGGTTTTGTTGTTTTGGTTTGGGTTTTTTGTTTGTTTGTATGTTTTGTCTTTGAGATAGAGTTTTTCTGTGTAGCCTTGGCTATCCTGAAATTCTCTTAGTAGATCAGGGTAGCCTTGAACTCAGAAATCCACCTGCCTCTGCTTTTCAAGTCCTTGAATTAAAGGCATGTGCCACCATGCCTGCCTGAGCTCTAAGTTTAATGAGCCCTTGTCTGAAAATAATAAGACAGAGAGTAACTGAGGACATGTGATATTGCCTTCTAGCCACCGTGAGCATGCACTGCCAAGCCCTTACACAAATCATAAGTAAATAAATACTCCAACTCTACCTCATATAAAAATATTGCAAAATGCACAGGATTGCAGAGTGGTGCTCCACCACTGTTTGCTCATTAGAACATTGCCTCTTTGTTCCTGGAACTCATTTTGATGTCTCTGTCTAGTGAGGTGTTGATCCATCTTTCTTATTTGGAAATGCTAACAGATACATCAGTGGAAAGCACAGATACAATGCCTTGTTTATGGTTCTAGATACAATGCCTTGTTTATGGTTCCAGATACATCAATGGAAAGCACAGATACAATGCCTTGTTTATGGCAGTGGCCGAAGAATGTATCGGATATGCAGGATATGCAGTTGCCTTTGTGATTTTGAATTATCTTTTAAAGAACCATGGCAATTGGAATAAAAATAACTGTGGAAGAGAAGATTTGAAGACTTTAGGCAGGTGTTAAGGGTGGCTAGTGGTGTATCAGGGGAGACAGTGGCATCAGAATCCCCAGGGAAATACTGTCCCAGACAGAGATGCAGCCCTGTAAATTATGACGGTGGAAGCCCCAGAATTCCAGCTCTAGGGACAGAGAGAAATGGAAGCCGGAAGACAGGGCTTTTTGCACAGAGGGGGTTCAGTGTCCTGGCAGATGCTGTGAGATTCTGTTTGGTGTTCGGGGCTATAGAGGCTATTGAGAAGCGTAGGAGGCAGGTTTATTTTGAGAATAAAAGAGTTCCTAAGGATATAGGTGAGGTGTCAGGGGTAGGGGAGACAAAGTTTTCAGGAGTCACAGAGATTCTGGGATTCATTAATGAGGACCATC
The DNA here is from genome assembly GCA_004025045.1 of Sigmodon hispidus. Taxonomy (NCBI): domain Eukaryota; kingdom Metazoa; phylum Chordata; class Mammalia; order Rodentia; family Cricetidae; genus Sigmodon; species Sigmodon hispidus. Next base: position 114,325 of record PVIH01002372.1, on the reverse strand, counting down.
CCACAAAGAGGAACCCAGTTGACATCTAACAGCATTGTCCAATAGCATTCTGCCCTCTGCCATGGCATGCCACGGAGCCATGGATACAGAGCTTCTGATAGTGAAGGATGGTTCTTGTCTGTGTCAGTGTCTGCATTCACCAACATAGATACTCACTGGCCCTGCCTGGCCCTTCTCAGCCCCTCCAAACCTTGGGCTCCCCTGTTTTGGCTGTCAGTCCCTGTCAAGGCTTTAGCTAGCACTGTTTCCATGGTGAAATCACCTCCTGACACAGGAGGGATTCTGATAAGACACATCCTTCAGATAAGAAGCGTCTGCAAGTGGGGTTGAGGGATGGGCCAAGCCCCAGATAGTCTCACCATGGCCATTCTCCCAATTTCTCTCACAACAGGGTTGCAGAGAATTACAGTCTCTCTCCAAGGGTCACACGTGGCTTATGGGACATTGGCTCGGAACCCTCTGTGACACTCCATACCGGGAAGATGACAGCTTACGGAGGAAAGCGGCCTGCTGTTGCACTGCTTGGGCTCTTCTTGGCTGCTGCAGGCTGCCTTGCGGATTTGGGTGAGTGTTTCCTTCAGTGCTTCCTGGAAGAGTACTTTCCCCTGGTGTCAGATGGGGGCCCGGAAGTAGCTTAGCCTCCTAACAGTGAGTGCTACATCTCTCCCCACCTCCTGGCTGTGGCACACCTGAGAATGGCACACAAGATGAAAAGTCATCAGGACAGTGGCATGTTGGTTATAGTTTCATATTTTAGTAATTTCAAAGATATAATACCAGGAGAAGAGGAAACCAAAAATAGCTGCCTGAAGTGTGTATTTATTATGAGCCCAGGGTAGGCCACTAACATACTCTGTGAGCCTTACAACAATGCCGTGTGTCAAGCATTGCTAGCCACAGGTCATAGAAAGGCCAGAGTTACTGGGCTCAGAAGCAGTGAACCTGATTCAGACAAGGTCTGGCCAGCTCCAGAAATTGAGCCTTTAAACTGTGTTGCCATGTAGCAAGGGGACTTCCTGGAAACACGTAGAGTAGGGAATGGGCAAGGGGAGCTGGGTTATTCGAGAGAAGAGCAGCTTGCCCGGGTGCTGAATCCTAGGTGGCTTCTCAAAAGGGGCTGGTGGCAGCCGTTTCTCAGGGAACTCGGCTCATTGTTGTGCTGGTGTTCTTTTTCCAGGGGAAGTTCCTCAGATCACTGTCCAGCCCATGTCCACTGTCCAGAAGCCTGGAGGAACTGTGATCCTGGGCTGTGTGGTGGAACCGCCATGGGTCAATGTAACTTGGCGTTTCAATGGGAAAGAGATCAATGACTCGGATGATGCTCTGGGTGTCCTGATCACCCGTGGGACTCTCGTCATTGCTGCCCTCAACAACCACACTGTGGGACGGTACCAGTGTGTGGCTCGGATTCCTGCAGGAGCTGTAGCCAGTGTGCCAGCCACAGTGACACTAGCCAGTGAGTCTGCTTTTTTTGTCACACTGTCTTTTCCTTCTCCCACTCTCTTTTCTCATATTCCCATCCCCAGTTAGCTGTTAATCATAGCATTAAAGGGACCACAACTATAGAAACTTTTCACACTCAAGTGGTAGCTAATCCACAGCTTTGGGGATCTGTGGAGTCCCAGAGAAGTTTCCCCTCCAAACAGCGTGATATGTAGAGCATCTACAGGGTGTGAGCTGTTCCGGGGACCCAGAATTAGTACCACCTCTCCACTTGATCAGTTGTTTCAGTAGGATATGACAGGAGCTCTCTGGGCACTTATTTTTACCTCCTACCCCATTGCCACAGTGGTTTCAGTCAGGGATTTTTGCAGAGCTATGGAGAGAGCCTATGCACTCCAAAGTCAGCCTCACCATATTCCTAATACCTGGGCTAGAAATTATTTAAAATGTATCATCATTATCATTTTTATTATTGTTATTTTGTGCGTGCATGTGTGCGTGTGTGCGTGTGTGTGTGTGTGTGTGTGTGTGTGTGTGTGTGTGTGTGTGTTTTGTCACCAAGTGCAGGCGGAGGCCAGAGGATACGTTGTGGGAGTCAGCTCTCTTCTCCCACCTTGTGGGTTCTAGGAGGTCTGAACATAGATCATCAACCAGTCTTGATTCGGTGCATTTACCCACTGACCAGAACCTAAATATTAGTCCCTAAACTAATCCAAAAGAAACTGCTTAACGAATGGATGAAGAGAAGAGAAGAGAAGAGAAGAGAAGAAGAGGTGATACTCAGAGTTTACACTCTTTCTTTGTATCTTTTTTTCTTTTCTTCTTCTTAAGGGTTTGCTTGTTTTATATTGCTGTTCTCAGTGTAAGGTCGTTGACTGAAATCATTGCCTGTACGCTTGTGATATTGAATGAGCGTTATCTCATCCCTATTGTCTGTGATTATTACATTAAATGATCATATGTCTTCAGGCTAATACCTGGGAGCCCAGGGCTAAGTGGCCTCCAACCTCCCACCCATGCACTCCACACACAAAGAAGTGATTCTAGTGCACTCAGTACTTCTTGCCACATGGTCTTTAGGACTGCTCACATTTCTTTTCTGCTTGTGAGAGTGAGACATAATTTTGAAAGTTCAATAAAACCAAGTAAGAGTCAAGTGACTTGATGGTCACAGATGGATGAGGAGCCTTATCTAGAACAGGCAATGCTAGCTGATACTCTATGCACCCTACTCAGCTAGTTATGTTGGGACCTGTGGTAGGTGACACACTGCTTTTACCTGTGACTGCCATTAGGTTACAATGTCCTATGCACAGTTCTATCTGACTTCCAGCCCTTCATTTGTGACCACTTCATCACACTTACTAATGACTGGTTGCCAGCCAGCTACCTCAGTACTCATTCTTGAGTGCTTAGCTTATAGCCAGGGAACAAAGGATTGCTTCCCTTTCCACCCGAAGTGGAGGAAATAGGGGAAACTTGTCAAGACTTTAGGCATTTGGATAGAAACTTTGAGATTTCTAGAACCCATGTTCTCATAACTTAATAGTGTCGCCTTATCCATAACAACCTTGTTTTGGGCTTCTGTGTGACCACCACCATTAGCCTTATGGGGAACATGGTTCTAGGAAGTGGCTTGTGCCATGTGATAGGTCTTAAGAGACAACTTCTGCAATGTGCATCTATTGAAGTCAAGTGGGGTCACCGGAGTGTGTGAGATGTGAGCCCTGGAACCAGAGTGTCAAGGAATGAGGAAGCAGAAGGTCAAGGAAGAAAGACCCTTCCCTGACTCTGGTCCCAGGTCCCTAACAGGATGTCACTGTGGGAGACAGGGCTTCTGGAGGTGTCAAGAAGTTCTTCTCTTTCCTACAGGGCGTGGACAAAGAGTATCTCCCTGAGGGGCCAAGTTAACATTGAGATGTTTCTGTCCCCACCCTTACCCTGCTCTCCTTCTTGGCAGCAAGAGTGCCATTGAGTCTGAGTGGCAGGTCTCTAGGAGGAAGTCAAGGTCTGGGCAACGTGCAGCCAGGTACTTGCCTCTGGCTGGGTTTCAGGGTGGGCAGGGGGATGTCTGAAGCCTTAGAGGAAGAGGTGGAGATAAATAGGGAATCATCTCATCTCATTAAGAACAGCTGAGATCGGGGCTGGAGAGATGGCTCAGTGGTTAAGAGCACCATCTGCTCTTCCAGAGGACCAGGGTTCGATTCCCAGCACCCACATGGCAGCTCACAACTGTCTGTAGTTCCAGTTCCAGGCAAACACCAAGGCAAAGGCAAATAAATAAATAAATAAAGTTAAAAAAAAAAAAGAACAGCTGAGATCAGAATCACACTACTTGGCATCAGACATTTTCATCTTCTTCTGACATTAACTTTAAAATTAGAACTGTCCTGCTGAAAGTTTGGAATATGTAAAAAAGCAATGTAACCTCTAAGCCTGCTGTCTTCACACAAGCACAGGACTATCATATAGGCTTCCAGCCTTTATCCATACCCATAGACTTATGTTGTTGTTATAATATGACTGAATAATACACTTTCTATTCTTACCTTTCCCGTTGGAATTGTATAAGCATTTCCCTTTAGCCACAGGATAATTTGCCTTTTCTCCTTTGACAAGTATAAAATATATACAATAAGGTGCAAAAAGTATGGCTCCTAAGTGGACGATCACTGAAGTTCTCCATATGTATGTATCATGTAACCATCACCCTAACATATCCCACTGTAGCCTGAGCTAGCTCAATTACCTCCCGACAGTAGAATTAGTCTAAGATGAACTCAAGTATTTCCTGTTGCTGGGCAAGTCACTCTTTCTCAGTTGTTTGCTATGACAAATAAGATACTCCATTCAACATCTGTGCCTTAAAAGGGCAGCAAGGAGAGAGATTCTATCTGCAGATGATCAGCATATGTTTGTAGATGCTCACTAGGCTCTTTAATTGTCTAGCCAACCCCACGAGGACCAGACTGAACCTTTCAGTGTTTGGATGAGTTGGAGAGAAGGTGGTTTAGTTTGGACCTCTCTGAATCAAAGTGTATCTGTGTGAGGAGGTTCGATTTACAGTCTTTATTTAAAATACAAAACAAACCATGGCTGCTGCTTTCTTTAGTGCTTGAGGGGATGTATGGTTGGAATAGAAAGCCTTATGCTGGAGTGGGGCTGGTCTCATTTGAAAGCCAAGAGCTATTGGCTTGTTATTTAGACGGCTATCCAAAGTGAAATAAGAAGAAAGAAGGAGAAGTTGGAGAAACGGAGTGAGTGGGTGGGGGTAGGTATCCTGCAGAGGAGGTACGAATCGGGGCAGGGAAGTGCGGCCTCTCAGGCTTAAAGGAGGCATCACCACACTGGCTGGAAGGCTGGTGGGGGCCCGAGAAAGGGGTGCTATCTTTGGGTTAATGCCACTAGGAGGTTTGGCCCAGACTCAGCAGTTAGATTCAGTTTCTGAGAATTCTTTCCTGAGCAGAATGGGGCTCTGTTTTGCTGATTGGCTGATGGACAAGGAGCCTGTTCTATAGATGAGATTACCAACGGCACCCTCTGCCTTTAGACAAAGGCAGGGCAGTGCCAATGCACACATATGTGCACACTGCACTCAGCATTCAAGGCCTGTTTGGGAACCTTCCTTCATACATTCATCTGCACATGAAGCCAAGTGCTGTTTGTCCTACCTGGCAACAGGCCCCATCCTGGCTTCAGTCTAGAGGCCACTAGAAGTTTTTCATGGGAGAGTCAAGGATCTGGCAGGAGAGAGAGGCCCCTAGAGAAATGTCCTGGTCCAGGCCTCTGGTACTCCTGTGCTGGTGCTAGGAGGTGGACTGACCAAGTAGTATCAGCTTCTGGATTTGAGTAAAAATGGATCTAGAAGATGAGGATCCCCCCAAAATCTCATCCATGTCCCCCTGCTGTGTGGGTAGGAGCCATCCACTCTCACTGTGTCTTGTGGAGAATTATCTTTATTGTCTGGTCTTTAGGTATATGCCCAAATCGGGAAGAAGTAGGCTTTAGTACCAGCGAACAGCCTGGCTGGGGAGAGCGAAAACAAGCAGACAAAGAGAGAGCCTCCTTCCTCCACGCCCTTTATCTAGGCCGCCAGCAAAAGGTATGGCTCAGATGAAAGGTGGGTCTTCCCACCTCAAAAGATCTGAATAAGAAGTGGCTTCCTCACATTTCAAATGATTTAATTAAGAGGCAATCCCTCACAGGTGTGCCCAGCTGTTTGGGTTTTAGTTAACTCTAGATGGAGTCACGTTGACAACCCAGAATAGCCACCACACCCTCCCAAAGGATAAAGACGCAAGCCTCATGCAGCCTCTTGGCTTAGTACCTGCATGTTGTCTGGAATGGCTTAGGACACATTTGACAATTTTATTAAGGCTTTTCTTTATGAAGTTTAATTTGCTGATATTTTATTTGTTATATACATATATTATCTATTAATTTTTACTTTGAATTCCATTTTGCACTTATGCTGTACATGCTAACCTCTTTAAACCCCCCCCCCCTTTTTTTTATAACAGAGAGGTAGAGAGGCTTAAAAAAGAGGAAATATAACCAGTCAATTCCAAGAACTTCTTTCATTTCTGGCTATCACTATGACACTCTTTCTAAAACATATTCTGTTGCCTTGATTCATTATCCAGCCACTTTGGATTCAGATTTTTCCTCAACTTCCCATTGCTTAACAACTGTTTAATCCTCAAAGGCTTCAGAAAGGCAAGACCAAGTCAATGGCACATCTTGGGAAACTGCAAACAGAAACTTTCTTGGTACTAACTTCTCTATTTGGATGTTTTGGAGGCTGACATCTTAACAACTGGGATGTATTTAGAATTTTCAGTACATCACAGTAAGATCTGGTCCCAGGTCTTGAGGACACCTCTCTGTATTAGAGAAAATGACCTTCCACATGGGTCTTCTAAGTTGTCTGAAAGAGATGTGAACAAGTTTAATAAAAGATGAGAGGCTAGCAATGGTATATTTAAATTTGGGGGTGGGGATTACTGATAAAGACTCAGGAATTGAATTTTGAAGAATGTGTGTGAGTCTGCTTTTACCTTTAATGTTTTGAATCTTTACACACATGGTGTCAAAAGACCTATGGACAGTTTCTGAGATAACACAGATTCTTCCATAGTGAACACTACAAAATTTTTTAGTTTTTTATTTTTCTGTGTATGGGCTACAGGTAATTCTGCAAACCATGTTCATGTCGGGTACCCAAGTAGACCAGAAGAGAGCATTTGATGCACTGGAACTGGAATTATAGATGTTTGTAGGGGTGCTGGGAACTGAACCTGGATCCTCTGGAAGTGTAGCTATTGTTCTTAACCACTACCAGCCTCCCCTACTCCCCATCTTGACCAAATTCTTAACTAACTCAAGTTAATCGAATTAGTTAACTATCTCTTGCTATTCCATGCCATTCTCCACCTAATTTTTCTCACGTTTTTTTAATCTTTGAGGAATGTACCTTCTGTGATTCAGAAAGAGGTCCTAAGGGTTTTTTCTGCAATAGCATCCCCAACCCCCAACCCCCAACCCCCATCAGTTTGGCTCAGGCTGTGCATGATTCCCAAAGAAAATAAGAAGAGGCCATTTGCTCCAAATTGGGGGAAAAAAATGTGGAACATCTTGGCTGGCTTGTGGAATCCTGGGCACGCCCTTTGCTTTGGGATGAAGGGATGGTAGAGGGAAGGCGATCTGGGGAAGAAAAGAAAACACAGGTGGCTTCTGAGCTGCCCCAGGAGGGGAGGGCAGTCTGCAGCTGAAGCCAGGGCAGGCCAGCTCCGGGTGGCAGCTCCACGGCAGCTCCACGGCAGCTCCATGGCAGCCAAAGCTGTGGAAGGGAGAACTGGCTTAGTTTGAAATTTAATGCTTTTAGTGCTAAATGATGTGTTTGACTTGGCCAGGTGAGCAAGAAAAACACCCAAAGATCCTTAGACCTAGAAGGTGCCAAGAGGCTGAATGTGTTAGGGGGAAAATAAAAGTAAAAATGTTTGTAGCTCTAGGTCAAAGTCATAACTAATTTTTTCTATTTTCAGGTAAATAAGGCATAAATTTATTGTAAAAGACTTTGCCAATATTCTGGTAGAACCTTCAAAGGGTGTCAGCAATTTGTTGCAAGCATCTGAACAGACCTACGCTGTAAACTACTCAGAGCATCTCACTTAGCAGCGGCTATCTGTCAGAGATAGTCAGGAGTCCAGTCTTATAGCAGCTACTATTTACCAAACTGAGCTCAAGTCTACGGTGCTTTTTTTAGGGGGGGGGGTTGTTGTTGCTGTTGTTTGTTTGCTTTACCAAGAATACATTTAAAGACTCATATAAACATGAGTTGATAAGTTTCTTCACATTCTATTATGGTATATGTGGAACATTTAGGGATTCCTCTTTTGATCTTATTTTTAGACTTCCAATCATGGAGATTTGGTGGCCAATTTGAGAATTAGAAAACACACCTGAATTAAAGGACTTTAACAGTGATAGATGATGAAAGTGAAACAAACAAAACCCAACAATTTGCTGAGGCAAACAGCAATTTTTATCTATAAAGAAATTATTCCTAAATCAGCACATGCGTTTAGAGCTCTTAGGACACAGAGACATTGGATCTCTGTGAGTTCAAGGCCAGTCTGAGCTACAAAGTAGTGAGCTCCAGGACTACACAGTGAAACTGTCTTGAAAACAAAAACAACAAAAAGGAGAAGCTAAATGGTTTTTATTGGTTTGTTTGAATGAATGAATTGGAAGAAATAAAATATTAAGTCAGCAGAACACTCAGTCTGTAGGAATTTCTCTGCTGACCTGGGTCTCAATTCTAGTAACATGGTGATAGAAAAGTAGATTATGAAACAATTACCATAAGCACATCAAAATGTCAAGGATTAGATTTTTAACCTATTTGTTTACAAGTATAAATGTTTTGTCAGCTTGTATGTTTGTGCGCCATATGCATGCAGTACTCACAGAGGCCAGAAGAGGGCAGAAGACCATGCACCACCCCACCCCCAATGAAAATTACAGAGAGCTGCTAGCTGCCATGGGCAACTGGGGTAGAACTAGCTAGAAGAGCCACTGGTACTCTTAACAACTGAGCCCTTTCTCCAACCTCATTAACTGTCATTTTAAAAGACTCTGTGCATATGTGTGTGTGTGTGTGAGAGAGAGAGAGAGAGAGGGAGAGGGAGAGGGAGAGAGAGAGAGAGCAGATGTCCTTAGAAACTTGTGAACCACCCAGTATGAGTGCTGCATCCTGAACTTGGATCCTGTGACTTGGATCTGTAAGAGCAGTAATCATTCTTAGACACGGAGCCAACTTCCTACCCTCAGATTAAAACAAACAAACAAACAAACAGGCAGCTACATTTTAATTAATTATTTTGAGAGGTCCATACAACACCTGACTCTCCCCTCTCTTTATCCATCAAATTACATGTTATCTTGCTTCCTCTCTCCCTCCTCTTAAATCTCTTTTGTGTTTCTCAGCTACTCTTGGGAGTGGGGCCCACCCTGGAGTATGGTCAACCTACCAAGGATCACACAAAGAAAGCCATCTCTCCCTTTCCAGAAGCCATCACATCTCCATAGCTCCTTAGATAGCGGTGCAACTCCAGATTAACACCCTCCACCCCTCGACCGAATGGATAGTTCTAACATACATACCCATGCAATATATTTTAAATCAACTCAGGCATGGTGGCAGATCCCTTTAATCTCAGTTCTCCAGAGGAAGAGGCAGGCGGATTTTGGCGGTTCACAGTCAGCTTGTTCTACACATTGGTTCCAGGCCAGCCACAGCCATGGCTGCATAGTGAGACTCTGTCTAAAAAAAAAAAAAAAAAAAAAGGCATGACTTGATACAGTTCCTTTAAAGCTACAGTCCAGTTAATTTGACACCTCGACATTGGTATTGGGGTCCAAGTGTTAGTTAACAGAAGCATGTACAACCCATGAAGCAAGTAAAAAGCAACAGCCACAAAAAAAATTAGTTTTGTGGGCAAAAGTATCCTTTAATACAAGATGAGCAAAAACCTACACATGGAGTTCTTTTTCCTTTAAAGGGTGACCAGTTCATTCTTCTTGCAGTTTTTGACCCTAAGCTGTTATTTCCTACAGTTTCATATATATATGAAATATATATATAAAACCAATATGTATATATTGGTTTTTGGAGACAGGGTTTCTTTGTGTGGCCTTGGATCCTATATCCTGGAACTCACTTTGTACATCAAATTCCAGGATCCTATCCTGGAACCCACAGAGATCCACCTCCCTCTGCCTCCCGAGTGCTGGGATTAAAGGCGTGTGCCACCACCGCCACCCAGCCAGTTTCATGTCTTGTCATTGTTTATATCATGAAGCACCCTATGATTTCTGTGCTCTCCCTAGACCAGAATGGATAACTTTTATACATTGTGCTAATTCTGGCTAATGCTAACTCACAGAGTTAGTCTGATTACTTTGAAATTGAAGTTGCCGGTCCCAGGCTTACAATAAATAAATCTTACAGTCTTTCTCTGTTCTATAGTAAATCTCTGCATTGTTTAATGAAGGCTAAATAAAAAGACTGTATAATTAAAAAATATCTTTTAAATAAGGAGATTGTGACATAAATAGAAAGAATGAAGAAGGAATTTATGTAAAAGCATATTGACAATACAGAAGAGCTTTTAGAGAAAAAAAAAATGTTGGAAGCCAAAAGTGTAAGAGGTTATTAAATGAAATGGAGGGCTGGCAAGGTGGCTCAGTGGGTAGCGTCACTTGCATACAGGCCTGGCACTTGAATTCAACCTGCAGATCCTACAAGCTGGGAGAAGACAGGTGATGCCTGAGAGTTATCAGTGTAGCACATGTACAGATATGCAGAATGAACAAATGTTAGAAGAGATGTTCATCGGAACCTTCAAGGGCGAGCCAATGCTTGGGAGAGCAGCAGCCGCCACAGATGTGTGGAAAGAAAGGAGGGGTACATGAGCCCCTGTTCCCAGGACAGCGGTCCTGTCTCTGCAGCCTGGAATTGTGTGTGCAGGGCCGTGCTGAAGAGCTCCGCTCCCTTCAGAGCTTCGCTGGCTCTGTCTCCACTCCGCTCTCTCCCTGTGCTGACCACCAGCCCTGATGAAGACCGTGCTGGGATGCAGCTCTCTCTGCCTCTGATGAGTCCAGACCACCAGGACTCCCATGAATTTTCCCATTGCTAAGTTTATATTTGGATGATCAGAGAAGGATGTGGGTTGTTGGGAAGTAAATCTTTTTTTCCCTCTCTTTCTTCAATGTATTTTTCCAAACTATTTCATTGAATCTCCCCCCACCCCATCCCCCCCAAAAACCCCAGAGCTTTGTGTGCCAGCCCCACCTCACAGAAGCACTGAATCCAGATAAACGAGGCTGGCTGCAGACGCCTCACGGTGCATCTGGCTGCCAGACTCAGTGGAGACATAGCTCCATCTATGACTTTTCTTTGAGGATTAATCATATTTCATGTTCTCTTATGTCTTTTAAAAATATTTTTAATTGGTTCAAGCCAAAAAAAATTCCTAAAGCCTTAAGCCAGCTTATTGCAAATCGTTTAATAACGTTGCAAAATAGATTATTTTTCTTTCCTTTCCTTCTCTGACAGGCCTTTTTCCTTCTTACCCCCAATTCTCTCTCTCTCCTGTCTTGACTATGATTTTTTTTTCTGCCATTAATCCCCCCCACACACCTCAAGCCTATTTTATCTCCTCCATGCTCAGTCCTACCTTTCAACCGTGGGGAGCCACACCTCAAGTGAGGAAAAACAAAACCAAGATTTGACAGCTAATCTGTTTGGCAGATGCAAAACCTTCCCCCTCCCCATAGAAACTGTTTTTCATTTAAATAAAAGACAGCATAGCAAGTCCTGCCTTCATGAGAAACTGTGTTTGAGAAATTTCATGTCATGTTTCCATGGCTGTCGGGAAAGAGTTTTGTTTGGAGCCAAAATTATTTGTACAATTGGATTGGCAAGGGGAAAAATCCCAGAGAGAGCAAACATATTTATCTGCTGTCCCTGGCTGCCAAGTGAGGCAAAAAGCTTGCCTCTCTGACTTCCTCCCTAAATTGTGTGCAGCTTGGGGCAGCTTGGCTTAGGCGATGGGTGGCCAGGGTGAGGACCACGTTGGGTACCATGCTTATCCTGTCTCATCTGTTAGAAGCCCCCACTGTCCAGGACCTGTCTTATTTCCTTTGCATTTTGTGTGGTGTCTGGTGTAATTCTAAGTACCAGGATGGCTGAGTGGCGATGGCAGCCATGATGCTCGAAGGGATGGCACTGTACTAAATGCCTGGTATAGGAAACACCAGTTTGGGCCAGCCTTGGGAGTTACAGTTGTTTGGCTTTAGTGGTCTCTGTGCCCTGGCTACCCACTGGTAAGCGCTTAGTCATTTCCTCAAATGCTCAGCTTCTGAGAAGCCTGCCCAAGCCACGGTGACCCCAGTCACTCTCCAGGTGCCAGGCTCCCGGTCTCACGAGCACCACCAACTGCAGGGTTTTTTTTTTTTTTTTCTTTTTTTTTTTGGGAGGGTCTCCTATCCTTTGCAGATGACTTTTGTGGTTTTCCACTTGCAAAGTACCTTATTCCAAGGCTAATTCATGGATGAAGCTAAGCTATGGTGTCTCAGATGATCAAAAGATTGAATGCGGTGTGTGACTCTGTGCCCATCGATAGAGCAGGTGAGGACACAGGCCAGCTCCACACTGCCAGAGGCCACTTACTGAGTCAATGCCTTGGACCCTCTGCCTTTTTTGCTGCCCAAGTCCTTCTATAAAATTGTGAACCGGGGATTCAGCTACAAGAAGTGCTCAGTACCTTACCAAATGGTCTGAGGTGCAGGGAAAGCCCACGGGGTCAGTCTGTAGCATGCCATTAGCACAGACTCTTCCCTAGCCTGTAACTTCAGCCATAGACACAATGAGCTGCCACAGGGACAGGTTGAGGCTTGGAGGCCATGAGATTTGGGGAACAGAATTAACAGTGAGCCCAGACATTTGCTCATGGCCCTGAGCACTGGAGCAGCCTTGCCAAATGAGCCCCATGCAGTGCCCAAATCTGCTGGATCTCATCCAGCCCTTAGCAGGTAAGTACAGGCTTGTCCTCTGATCTGTGAGAACACAGGAGTCTCTGTGTAGCCCTGGCTGTCCTAGACCAGGCTGGCTTTGAACTCACAGAGATCCGCCTGCCTCTGTCTCCCAAGTTCTGGGATCAAAGGTGTGTGCGCGCCCCCCCCCCCATTCTCTATTGTACTTATTATTAAGGCTTCTTATTAAGGGCAGAGTTATGGAGACTAGAGAAGTGGTTAAAAAGGCTCAGGATAAAATGTGCCCATGGACGCTTTCACATATGCACCTCAACAATGAGGAAGTGCTTATAAGTAGCTTTCATACACTTTCTTGTTTTTCTCATGGCCAAAAAAGTTTGGGCCCCACATTCTCTTTAAGTGGAGAGAGGAATGGTAGAACACACCACACGGTGTGCATTTGAGGAAATCCCTGCAGGCAGTGCATCTAGGTGCCTCACAGAATCAACATATTAGAATATGCAACTTCCCTTTGGAATCTGAGACTTTCTGGAGAAGGACCCAGGTAGGGCTCCATGTAGAGCCCAAAAACACTATGAGCATTTTCAGAAAAGACAGAGTACCGTGACAATAAGGCATGTTAGTAACCTCAGAATCAGCCCTGAAGATCAGGGCTTTGACCTTCAGCGATCTGAGAAATGAGCAGATCGACTGGCCAGTTTAATGAACTAGCTGGAAGAATGTGTGGAGCGGATATTGAAGGAGGGCAGGAGGGAGGCCGAAAGATTAAAGCTGAGAAAACATTCCTGCGATGAATTTCTCAAGCACACAAGCAACAGGCAAGGACAGGTGCCCTCTCAAGCCATTTCCCATGAAACTTGACCCGCTCTTCCGCCAACAGAAGTCTGTGAACCCCATTTGTAACTGAAGGGCCTTCTCCTTATTCCCAGTGAGGCACTGTTGAGGGTCTTGCAGACTCTTGGCTTAGGAACAGGCTGCTCCCCTTCATGTGAAGCCAACAGGATGCCTCTGCATCTGCCTACCCATAGCTGACTAGTGTGTTATTGATCACGAAGTCTCCTCCATCTCTGGCCTCCTTCAGGAATAGTGGCCCTGATTTTTACATCATCCACCACTTTATTACTCTGTCTCTGATCCCTTAGTGAACTCAGTTTTTACGGCAGGAGCCGAGCTGGGACCAATGGGAGCGGCAGCTAAGACAGATGCTCAGGAGGCACATGGAAGGGCAGCAGTGAAGACCAAAGTCCTGTTTATTTGTTTTGAAGCCAAAAGCCTTGCCTGCCAGTCAGCCCTTGTGAGGAGTGGGGTACCCAGATGGGGTGTTCAGGGCCCTGCCCACACGGGCTGTTGTGCACATGTTGGCATCAGAACAAAGAGGATGTTCAGCTGTATGGCTGACCGGTGCCCAGCTCCATGCCTCCCTGAGTGCCCAGACTTCTGTTCCTGCTCTAAGCAGCTGTCAGAGGGTGTAGTGAGAGCCAACAAGGCCTTAAGGAGGCCCCAGTGCTCTAGCGTCGGGTTGGTGAGGTGGGTGCCAGTGGAGCGCATGCGCAGCATACTCAGTGCCTGGATAAGCTTCATTTGTAATAGGCAGGAGCCCGGGGCCATTATGATGGGGACGGGTTCTGGTGCCAAGCTCCTTTCAGTTGCTCACATCTTTCTTGCAAAACGATCTGCAAGATTTAAGTATATTCCTGCTCCAGGCAATTTTCCTTGGGATGATGTAAAGAAAGGAGGGGAGGAGAAAAAAAAAAAAAAAAAAACTTTTGGTGGGGTAGCTTTAGATTTATTAGAGCGTGGAGGAGAGTGTTTCTCAGTGCCTAGGGAATTTTCCAAATGCTTCTGAAGTGCAGTCGCTCAGAGCTCACTTTGTGGGGAGCTTCCTGACTTGGCAGGTACAAGGCTCTCTACCCTAAAGGAGGATTAGGGCCTCAGCATGTTGTCAGTGAGATGCTTTTAGAGAAGTGACATTACCAGTGTTCAGATGGAAACTAATTCATCATCTTAACCAAGAGGCCCAGCTAGTTCTGTAGGTTAGCTACATAATCTGTAGGCCCTAGTGCAAAATGAAAACATAGGATCCTTTGTTCACACGGGGTTAAGGATTTAAGAGGACTCAGCAGTTAAGAGCTCTGGTTGCTCTTCCAAAGGACCTGGGTTCACTTCCCAGCCCCTATATAGCAACACTGGTGTCTGTAACTCCAGTTCAAGGACTGGATGCCTTTTTCTGAGGTACCAAATGTTCTTTCTCTAAAATGCTCATGGAACATTTGTGTTAGGACCTTGTCCTTGAGCTCACAATGTTAACCAAGCTTTGTGAGAGAATCTGGGTTCATAGGCCATGTTAATGGGCATCTAATTTATAAAGCTTGGTTCCCATGATATTAATTTATTGACCATCGACTGTCATTGGAGGCCAAGACCCACATTCGACTCAGAGGACATGTCTTGGCTTCTGTCGAAGGAATAGTTTAACACTGAAATGAAAGGGATAATTATCTTTTCATAAACAACAACATTAAAAACCATCCAAACAAACAAAAACAGTGGGATTTCCTTTATACTGTGGCCTGACTGACAACTTCCAGAAAGTTCTATTAAGTAGACAGCTTGACCTTGCCAATAATTCAATCACCAGGTCCCCTTATGGTGACTACAGTTTATTTGTGACAGTTATTTCTCATGTTTTGTGAGAAACCTTATTTCTGCCTACTCTGCGTGCCTTTTCTGAGTTACCCATGGAAACAATACTAAAAGAGGGTAGAGTCTTACAGTGAAATTTCAGAAAGCCCAAGGCTAGGAAACTGAGCAAAGTTTGGACTCTAAGAGTGGGCTTCCATGGCATCCTCGGTACCATACTAAAATGAGTGTCTGGGTAAAATATTTGAGCCATTTCTTTGTGTTCTGGTAGCTTTATTCCTTCTCTTAAAATAGATCCGGCTCTAATCCTGAAAACCCAGCTTCCTCTTCAGAATGTGGTTTTGTTGCAGAAATGGCCCAGCTTTTCAACAGCATCAGTGATTTGGCCCATGTAAAGAGATTTGTTTTTAGACACATGAATTGTTTGAGAAACAATCTTCTCTTGCTCCAGATGGGTCTCCATTCTCTCCCAGTTTAGACCCAGTACGCCCACAAAACCACCACAGAAGAAATGGTGTGGAATGCCAGAAGATGATGAAACCTTGTGTCAGGATCCTGAGCTTGCCCATATTCCACATTGGGGTGCCACCTGGGGTGTCCTACTGTCCTGGGAGACTCTTTGTTACCGAGGAGTATCATTAGGGCATCCACAGAGCCCCACCTGTCCCCTATCAGGGAGGATTAGTCATTAGAAACTGTAGATCCTGGCAGCAGCTTCTTGACTGTGACCGTGGTTGGTAATGGAGTCATTTTTCAATGTAAATATGTGAGAACCTGGGAGGCTGTTCTTGATGGAACTGGAGGAAAACATCAATATTTCTTTTTATTGTTCTCTAAACTCCCCATTCTCAGAATTTTCTGACAGCTGTACTTGGACATTTGTGCCCTGACCATGACCCATGTCCATGACAGCTGACTAGGACCAGCTCATTCTTAGGGCTCAGTGTAAGAGAAGAAACTATTCTGGCCACCCTCTATCAGGATTCTCTATGCCTCTCCAAACTTATGTTTCCCTCCATACAGTAATGAGGCTGTGCATTCCATCTTATAAACCTCTATATGCCACCAGAAGCCAAGAAACATCTTATCACTCTCTATGGTCCAGAGTGGGTCCTGAAACTGCTTATTGTGACTTACAACACCAAGCTACCCGGGGATGCCACACTGATTCTCTGTTCAGCTCTAATTGGAACCTTCGTTTCTCTCCACAGATCTCCAGGACTTTAAATTAGATGTGCAGCATGTGATAGAAGTAGATGAGGGGAACACAGCTGTCATTGCCTGCCATCTGCCTGAGAGCCACCCAAAAGCCCAGGTCCGGTACAGCGTGAAACAGGAGTGGCTGGAAGCCTCTAGAGGTAAGGAATAGGCAGGAACTTCAAGGCAAAGCCCAGGAGTGCTGCTTCTGCTGGCTCTTTATTTTCGTCAGCTGTTGCTACCTCCCTGAGTCTCCACGATCATGTGACAGTCCCAGCCTCAGGCTAGCCAGCTGTCCTTTCCTCTGACATTTGGCTCTAAAAGATACCAAGAGGACAGTTTCCATGATGCAGTTTCTCTGCCCTGTCTTGCAGACTTTATGCATCTTGTGGGGCCCTGGAAGGAGCTGCCAAACTGCTGCCATTTGATCAGGCTCTCAGCACATGGCTGGCTCCAGGTGCTGCCTGCTCAAGCCCCTGCCACCAGGCATGTAGAGAAAAGCTGCCTGACAAGCCCAGAGCCCACAGAACGTCAGTGTTCCCTGGTGGGAGGGGATCTTCCCCAATATGGCAAGGCGGTCTTTTGGTGGGACCTCACACCTGCCCCCAGTTCCTAGGTGTCGTGGTAATCTCAGTTCTCACAGCTTTCTACTCAGAGTACAGTGGACATGATGACTGGCCTATGGGGGGGGCCACAGTTTGGTCCACGGTGCCAACAGGGAGGCATATGTCCATTAAGAGGAAGTCAGCTCCCCCACAACAAATCTACATGGAAGGCCAAGTTGACCTAACATGACCTGACCTTGTAACTCAAATGCATACATTTCATATTATAGACTTTCTTTGCTTACAAAAAGAATATATGTTTGTGATAGAAATCTTAGGAGGAAAAAAGAAAATCCGAGAAAGAAGAGAACACTGCTTTTGAAACGTAAACACCGCGGTCCAACCACTCAGAAATAGCAGAGGAGAGGAGAGAGACAGGAGTTCTAATCCCTGTTCCCCAGCAGAGGCTTGGCAGCAGCCCCGGGCAAGACTCACTCCAGATGGCATTTGCCTAAGCAGCTCACACCTGGGTGGCCCAGCAGCAGGCAGGCACCAAGCGTGGTGACACCCTGACTCCCAGGAGGGGCCACAAGGATAAAGCTCAGAGCTGCCTGATGGCCTGTGCTCTGTCTGCCAGGAAAGTGGGGGACACCCCATCACTGGGCTGTCCAGAAGTTGTGCATCTGCCTCAGGACTAACAAACCTAAACATATGCTTCAGGCCTCACCCATGACACTCTGGAACCAGGAACAGACAAAGCCTGCCAGGCCAGGATGGGATTTCAGTGGCTGTCACAAAAAGGGCAATGGCTAGGGATCAGAATATTCCTCTCTAGTAGAAGAAATTCAGTAGCGAGCTGGTTTAGAGTGGTGACCTGGGCACAGATGAGGAAGAGATGCTAAAGTAAATTCCATAAACTCACTTTTTCCCTACTTGTGTGGCACAAACCTCAATCTTTATAGCATTTTAGCAGCATGCATTCTGCTTTTTTTTTTTTTTTTTTTTTTCCCAAGAAAGGGTTTCTCTGCATATCCCCTGGCTGCCCTGAAACTCACTCTGTATATCAGACTGGCCTCTAACTCAAAGATCCACTTGCCACTGGCTCCTAGGATGCTGGGATTAAAGATGTGCTCCACCACTGCCCCATTATATTCTGCCTCTTTATAAGTGGATCTAAGATGTTGATTAGCCTCTCAAGAGCACACTGTATCCTGTAGATTCAGAAATCAAGCCCAGGATGATCTTGAGGCCTGCATTCTTTCTACCCACCCTAACCCCCAGCTCCCTTGAGAGTTTAAGATGATCCTGGCAGACAAAACACTAACTCAAGGGCCTTCCTCCAAGCAGTTCAAGAGCCTGTAGACTAGAAAGTTCCTTATACTGGCACCCTGCCTCACACACTAAGTTTTATGTGACAAATTTCATTTCAGACTTTGTTTGATTCTCTCTGGGACCCCTTAACTCTAGGGGATAAGATCTGGACCCAAACTCATTACATCTTCTTTCTTCCCTAATCTCTCCACAGACAACTACCTGATCATGCCATCAGGTAATCTCCAGATTGTCAATGCCAGCCAGGAGGATGAGGGCATGTACAAGTGTGCTGCTTACAATCCAGTGACGCAGGAAGTAAAGACCTCTGGCTCTGGTGACAGGCTGCGTGTGCGCCGTAAGGATCAGCCTCACCTGTCAATGGTGGGGTACTGTGAATAAGGGCCAGCAAAGCTGGTGAAGGAGAGAGGGATTAGGGAACACTACAGACCAAGTTCAGGGTCTGTGAGCCTAGATGCAGAGGGGTATCAGCACCCCAGCTGTTCTCCATCACAGCTATCGCTGTAAAGGGCAACTCCTTTACCTTAAAGGGTTACTTTAAGAGGGCTGGGTTTGCTGGGTGGGAATGCTGTGGCTTTATGTAAGTGACATTCTTGGGGATGGCCTCTGGGCCTACCTTCTGCTCTTAAATTGTGCCTAACTGCCCCTCTGCTGAAAACCTAAGAAGGCCCCAAGGGCTCCTCCTTTTGCATGTGAAAAGTCTCACCTCCTGTGAGCTTTAACATTTTCCAAGTATTTCAGAGGGCATCCCCGAGATGACCAAAGAGCATTTTCTCCCAAAGCTAATGGAGTTAAAACGTTTTTCTCTTCTTCTTCCTATGGAGAAAAAGAGCCTCCAAAACTGTGTGTTTCAGGGTTTATAAAAACTGGAGATGCCATTAGCCCGTCTAAAGTCTGAAGTCATGGGGCGGGCTCTGCAGAGAAGCACCCTGCCCCCAAGGATAGTAGCACGCTGGAGAGCAACTGCTTTTCTCTGTTTTGTGCACTTTCTCCCTCAGCACCGGGAAAGATGGCTGCTTTCTCTATGGAGCACCTCATAAAGTGTGTTTTGTGTTTGGGGACCTTGCAGCATAAGAAATGTATGACCTTACATAGCGGCTCTTGCTCAGCTTCGTGGGTTGCTCATGCTGTAAGGGACACACGGATTTAGATGCTGAAGTCTAGGTACCGTCTAGGAGATCCCTGTCTCTGAGACTCAGGGTGCACTGCCTAAAGTCAAGCAGAAAACACTGCTCATGCCATTCAGTTTCTCTTTTTGCATCCCCATTTCTCTGTAAACACCTGTAATTAAAAGCTTAAGTTATGTTCTCTGTAGGAGGAAGGCCTTGACCTTGACAAGTGGCATTGCATTAGCTATGCTGTAATACTCAGAGGACCTGTTTCATCTCAAGCCTATGCTCTCTGGACCCGTTCTGGGGCTGGGCCATCAGAGTCAGCCTGGAGGAAATTCAGGTCTTCCTCTGTGTGTTCCTGTCCCTCCTCCCGCTCCAGGGTCCACCGCTGAGGCTGCCCGCATCATTTACCCGCTGGAAGCCCAGACTGTCATTGTCACCAAAGGCCACAGTCTCATACTGGAATGTGTGGCCAGTGGGATCCCGCCACCTCAAGTTACGTGGGCCAAGGATGGGTCCAGCATCGCTGGCTACAACAAGACCCGTTTCCTGCTGAGCAACTTGCTTATTGACACCACCAGTGAAGAAGACTCAGGCACCTATCGCTGTATGGCCAACAACGGGGTTGGGGACCCGGGTGCGGCTGTCATCCTCTACAATGTCCAGGTGTTTGGTGAGCATCCTCATGGACTTCATCCTCTTGAATCTACCCTCTTACACTTATGCTCTTTCTAGAAGCATGTAACCTAGCTCAGAGAGGGTTATGTTGTAATCGACCACAGAGGTGGTTAAGTGGGGAAATATTCTAGAGAGACAGATCCTTAGATCTCAGAGCTAGGCCTGGGATCCTCGTGTGCTTTTAGTTATCTCAACCCCCCACCATCCCCTCCACCAGCCAAGGAGGAAGAACCCACTCAAAGACACTGTCTCAGTCTAGTCTATGTGGTCCTGGGGGTAGGAAAACACAAGCATCCTTATTCTGATCTGTTTTCTCCTCAGAACCCCCTGAGGTCACTGTGGAACTATCCCAGCTGGTTATCCCATGGGGCCAGAGTGCAAAGCTCACCTGTGAGGTTCGTGGAAACCCCCCACCCTCTGTACTGTGGCTGAGGAATGCGGTGCCCCTCACCTCCAGCCAGCGCCTCAGGCTGTCTCGAAGAGCCCTGCGTGTGGTCAGTGTTGGGCCTGAGGACGAAGGCGTGTACCAGTGCATGGCTGAGAATGAGGTTGGGAGTGCCCATGCTGTGGTCCAGCTGAGGACTGCACGGCCAGGTGAGTGAGCACAGGTAGCCAGAGGTCAGTCACACATTCAAGCTGAGCAGGTGGACATACAGTCTGTTTTTCTCAAGTAATAATTGAACTTTCTGACTTTTAGTTGCAGGTTCAAAATTACACTCCCTTATTAGTCTATGAAGGGTGCAAAGTTTTTGTTATCAAATATGACCTATTTGGTGGGATTTTAGAAAATGAATTAGTTTTTCAAGTCTGTGGGCTTCCATGATTATGTAGAATCAAATTAAAAAAAAAAAATAGGGATTTAAACCAAAGAAAAGTAAGGCCTTTCTCTTTACCTTGAGGAAACTATAATGGATGAGTGTGTGTGTGTGTGTGTGTGTGTGTGTGTGTGTGTGTGTGTGTGTGTGTGTGTGTGATCATTACCAGGTCAGGTCGGGGGGCAAGTGGGGCTGAGACCCAGGCTGGAAAAGTCTGTGAATGGAATTGTCACACTGCTCTAGATTCTCAGAGAAGATTCCCGATTGAATTCATGTCTCTAGTTACCTCAGTGGAGAAGGAAGGCTGTCATTGTATGTCAGTGCTAAAATGTCATGGTAAAGGACATGTCCCCAGCCAACATAGAAAGAAGAAGCAAGGTCCTGGTGCCTCCGGAGTAAACTGAGATAATTCATGTTTGTTTATTGCACATCACTGTCACAGGTGCCCTAGAAAATCAACTTAAAAAGGAGGGTATGGTGTGGCAGAGCCACTTGAAATAAGGAGACATGGAAAGAATGCCTGCTAGCTACACTGACTGGCTTCATCTTTTCCTCCATTTTATTCCCCTTCGCCCTTGGCCTATAGAATGGCGGTGGCCATGTTAGAGATGGGTCTCTCCCTTTTGTTAATCCGCTAAGGAAACACCTTAATCTCTAAACCAAGAGATTAGGTGTGCTTTCCTAACCTCCCACATGCTTCTCACCCAAGCCACACACCCCACCCTTTGTCAACTGGAGTTCAGACCTGAGTTCGGTTCCCAGAACCAACATTACGTAGCTCACAACTTCCTGTAAGTCTAATTCAGGGGATCTGAGCCGACTCCTTCTGGCCTCCAAAGGCTTTTGTACTCACATAGTGCGCAAAAACTCATACATTGACATACACACAAATAAAAAACAAATCTTAAAAAAAGTCCAAGTTCAAAGTCTCTTCGAGATTCAAGACGAACCTTTGTTGGGAGCCACCACAGAATAAAAACCAGCTATATGCTTCAGTGCACAAGGAAACACACACATTTCCAAAATATGGAATGGCCTAGAAAGATGAGATAGGAAAAAGCAAGACCAAACCCTAGCAGGACAAGCCTTAAGTCCCATATCCAGTATCTAGAGGCAACATGCATGTGGGCCTTAGCAGTCTTGATCATTTTCAGCCCACCTGGCCTCTTTCTTGGGTAGCATTCCATAGCTACATGCTTCACTGTCTCAAGGGCTTCCCATAGGAACTGTGACCTTGCTGTGCATTGCCTGGTCTCTCAGTCCTTCCTTTAAAATCTGGGAGGAAGCATTTGTGACCTCCCAACTCTTGCATTCGGCATATCTACACTAGTGCCTTGGGGAGGGCACTGAGGTCTTTTGTTTGTTCAAGCAGTAACTATTTAGTTCACACCTACAGCACAGTGGTCAACGGATGCTTGGATGGCTGAACAAGGGGGAAGCATTTCCCCAATTGTCCCGTTGTGAACATGTTCCAGAATTCACATCTCAAAGCAAAACCTTTCAAATGATTTTAATCCTTTCCACACTTGAGGCTGCCCTGAGTGGGGTCCAGCCATTTTCTGACATGCTCTCAAGATGCCTTTTATACCATCTTGCTGGAAAGTCTGTGGCTTCCTCTTAATGGCTCTGATGCTTTTAGCTACCTCCATGGTCAAATGGACATTTTAGAAGTCATTTTTGTAGTCCTTCTTGTTCCTGGCTCTCACTTACAGGCCTTTAAAAGCACCTAGCAATAACATGTCATGGTCTGGGCGCTGGACCACCTTGTGATCTTTCTTGAGCTAGTCCATCTCTTTCTTCCTTTCTATCTTCCTTCCTTCCTTTCTTTTTAAAGATGTATTTATTCAGGTATACAAGTGCTCTGTTTTCAAGCACACCAGGAAAAATCTGATCCCATTACAGATGGTTGTGGGACACCTGTGGGTGCTGGAAATGGAACTCAGGTCCTCTGGAAGAGCAGTCACGTGCTCTTAACTGCTGAGTCATCTCTCCAGCCCCTAGTCTGTCTTTTTCAAACTTAGCTTTCCGAGATGTCTTTGACACTATGTCACACTGTGGTTTCCATGACAGTTCCTGGCAGAGTTTGTTCTGTCTTGAGTTCTTAAGTCTCTTGTCTTGTTCTATTAGCCTCTCAGCACCCTGCCCCCCCCATAACCCTGGGGCTTCCTTAGCACTCACATCCATCCTATACATCAGCACCCAAAAGCACGAGAGTCATGATGCAGATTTAGGTGCAGACCTCAATCTGACTTCTTCAGGGTCAATTTTCTATGCTTATCACTTTTTCTAGCATCATAACAGACAAAATAACTTCAAAGCAGAAAGCAGCTCAGAGGGAAGGGGCCATTTGCTTTGGTACGTGGCTTCAGAGGTTTCAGTGCAGGGCTCCTAGCTCTCCTGAGCCTGGGCCCACCGTGAGGGAGAACGTTCTGCCAGTTTCTGTAACACAAACTATATGACAGGTAGTGAACAGAGAGGAAGAGACTGGGTCAGGGGCCGGGGAGAAGGATAGCCTCAAAGTTATGCCACAATGGCTTCCTTTCTCCCGAGAGGACTCACCTCCCCGAAAAGTGCACTATGAGCTGGAACCAGTTGTTTAACATATGAACCCATAGGGGATATTTGACGTTTAAACTGTCGCATCTGTGCCAGTGAGATGGCTGAGCAGGTAAAGGACTTTCCTGCCAGGCCTGAAGACCTGAGTTCAAGTCCCAGGACCCACAGAAGACAACCAACTCCCCAGAGCTGTTCTCTGACCACTATACTCACTCCGTGGTGCACACACGTATACACACACACAGACACAGAGAAAGAGAGACTTAATAAAATGCAATAAAAATTTAAATATAATCCTCAGCATCCCTTAAATACATTCCCTGAAGATACAGACACCAAGTTACACAGATGCTGCTCATCTCCTGCCTCCAAACTGTAGCAAGTGGCTTGGTCCAAACAGGCTTCCTTTTCCTTCTGGCAGGACAAGGGCACCAGCTTTCTCTTCTGCAGAGCCGGGTTGTGTCTCAGGCCTTCTCTGATTTTATTCTGTTTTCTCCCCGGCAGGTGATCAGGGCCACTAACATCTTCCTTCTTCCCTTCTCTTTCCTGCTTGATCCTCAGACACGACCCTGAGACCCGGGAGGGATGCTAAGCCGGTTGCTGCCACACCTCCTGTGCTACCCTCCAGACCCAGCAGACCTGACCAGATGCTTCGGGAGCAATTAAGGCTTGTGAAGCCTCCAACATCAGTCCAGCCTACTTCCCTGAAGTGCCTGGGAGAGGAGCAAGTAGCCCCTGCTGAGGCCCCCATCATCCTCAGCTCACCCCGGACCTCCAAGACTGACTCATACGAGCTGATCTGGCGACCTCGACATGGACATGAGGGCAGCAGCCAGGCACCCATCCTGTACTACGTGGTGAAGCATCGGAAGGTATGACCCTGACACTGTGCCACCTTCTCCCTTCAAACTTCCTCTTAGAGAGCCTGATGTGAGTCCTCTGTCTTCGACCTGAGGCTAGGACCTAGTGTGCACCACACTTGTGCCCTTCCACCTCCTTGAAAGCTAGCAACAATGCAGATGGAGACGTCTCAGAGGCCCACACAGAGCCTATGCCTGCATAGTGTAAGCTTCGTGTATTTTTACCTGGAAGTTAATGCCAGCTCAAAGCCCAGAGATAACTCCCCTTCCCTCCAGAACCATCACCATCCTCCCCTGCTGGACTCCATCATATTTTGGTGATGCTATTTCAATTTTCCAACCAAAGCAAGCTGTTTTGAAAACATATCTGAGGAGACTTTAGCAGGCCATATGGTCTGTCCAGCCAGGAAAACAAATATTAGGAAACAAATGAGCCATGAGTGCCCTCCAGTTTTTTAATATTGTGGTAGCTCCAGTTTAAGCAGCAGGCATGATGTTGAGACCTTAGCTATTTCCCCTCAGCAGAGAGAATCTGTCAGAGAAAAAGCCTTTCAGACTGTAGCAGGATGAAGAGATAGAGCTGGGCCAGCCCCATGGTCCTGGGCATTTTGGTAAGGCAGACCAAGGTCTTCAGGCTGCCACTCTCCTTCAAAGTTATACAAGGAAGATAAAATGAAATTCCTCATAAAACAACATTTCTGCTCACCACCAATTGTGCTGTTTCTTTCTAATACCTTCAGATAGTAGAAAAGTACTGGTTTTTAAATGGACTAAATTTTTTACTACCAGTAACCCTACTCTACATTTGGAGTTTGTGTTCATTTAAATTTTTTTTTCTTATAAAAATGTTTTGTGCACTTGGGAGAAAATGTGGAAATGCAAAAGGGAACTGAAAAATATTTACTCACTTTTTCTTATTCCAAAAGCAAGCAGGAAAACAAGACCTTTACATAGTGCATGCTCTGGCTCTGCACAAACCAGGCCCCTCCTGCAAACATCACGGCCTCATAGTCTGCCCTTTTCTGTGTCTTTTCCTCCCAGGAGATCTGGGAGCCAGAGAAGTTCCCAAAGATCTCCAGAGGTCAGGAAAATACCTAAGACAGAGCAACAGCCTGTAGTTTCCCTTGTAGGCAAAGGAGACACCACCATGCACACCTCCACCCCAGCAAAAGGTGTGAAGAGTTCAATGAAAAGAAACAGCCTTGTTTAGCCTGTGTTCCAGGCATAGTCTGGTCTCCATCTTTATTTTTCTGAGTAATTAGACACCTCCCTGTGAGTTGTAGGCCAAGATGAGGGAAGGCCAAACATGGTACCCAAGAGACAAAAACCAGTGTGAGAGTAAGAATAATATTTTTCAGGCCAATAGGTGGCCCTGAAGCTACCTCCCATAACAGACAGGCAGGCAGGCAGAGACCGCACTGGGGTAAGCCGGAAATGCCAGGCCAGTGCTTCTTTCACCCTCCCAGCGTGTGTGACAGTGACTAATTACCCTTGCATTTTTTATTTTCATTTCTGGGTCCCAGTGGAAGTTTGAGGCCAGTACTGGGAGGGAAAGAGGGGGAAGCGGTACAGGGAAGTGACAGTCAGGACAGGGCCCCTGCCGAGTCTGGCTTCCATTAGGCAGTGCCCTGTGGAACAGTTGGAGCTCTTAGAAAGACTTGCCAAGGGGGGGAAGCAGGTCTTGAAAGCCATTCTTACTTGTGGAAGTAATATATCTTAATGGTCATCACCCAAGAAAGAATGTTAGAATCAGAAGTCAGCTCTGGGTTGTGTTTTATTCATTCCCTGTCTTCTACAGGACTTTGGGAATTCGCTGATTTTCACATCCATGAAGCAAGTTTCATCTCCTAGTTCACTGTAGACCCGGGCTACTGTGTTTGGGTTTCCAGAACCACTGGGGATTCTCAGTTTGTGAAAACCCTTGGAACAAATCCTAGAAGCCTGACGTTAATGAGCACAGAGCATCCCCTTGCCTTGAATGGGAGGTTTTGTTCTGCTCTAGAATACTCTGCTCAGGGATAGCAGCTCAGCAAGGCCCAACTTTCCATGCTGACATACACAGAGCTGGCCCTTCTTAAAAGATGGAGGGCTGTGTGAAATAATCCCTCACCATTGCCTTTGGGGTGTCTGGAGCCCTCTCATAATATTTTTAGAGAGCTGACTATTAAAAATTCATTTATAATCATTTACATATACCCTGTTTTTAAGCTCCAAAAGCATGGGTGGAGAGCAATAACAGTTAAAATGAGAAATCTCAGAGAGTGAAGTATACACTAAGAGACAAGCCAAGAGTTTATTTGTTGGGAACCTCACCTGTGGCATGCCATCTAATTTGACTTCAGAATACCCCCCCAGGACATTGTGTTTGCCTCACTTTAGAAATGAATGGCTCAGGGCTCAAAAGTGAGGGAGTTTGCTCAGGGTTCTACAGTCAGAACTTGGAGCTATTCCCAGACTCCTCTTTCGAGAATGGGTAACATGGTAGCATGCTCTCTGGCCTCAAGTGAGGGTTTCTGTGCTCACTCTGGCTGCAGGGAGGAACAAGTTCTTCAGCCCCTTTTAGCTTCTTGCTTGTGCTATGGGAACAGAATGAAGACTGATTGCTGAGACTTGGGACAGGGGAGGAGGTAGTGCAAGCACATGGAGAACTCTCTGGTGCTCTTTCCATGCTACAGCGTTCGCCATCGTTCTCTTCCATGTCTCGAGTTAGAATATGAATGCTGGAGAGATGGCTCAGAGGTTAAGAGCATTGACTGTTCTTCTCGAGGTCCTAAGTTCAATTCCCAGCAACCACATGGTGGCTAACAACCATCTATAATGAGATCTGGTGCCCTCTTCTGTATACTGTATACATGATAAGTAAATAAATCTTTAAGAAAATATGGAAGAAAGGATGCAAACAGAGAGTATGTTAGATAAGAAGGTTGCAGGAGATGGGGAAGGGGGTGGCCTTAGTCTAGCTATGCCTTTGAGCTTCCCTCTGGGATTATTACCTGAGAGACCCGGAGTTGGGATCCATAGCTCTACCTTCGATCAACCTGGCCCACAGTCCATCCTCTCTTCCTGCCCATGTGGGCTCAGGCTGAAACACACACACACACACACACACACACACACACACACACACACACACATGCACTAGAGGGGAGGCTGGTCCTTACCCCAGTCACCTTCTTCAGCAGGTCACAAATGCCTCTGATGACTGGACCATTTCTGGCATTCCATCCAGCCAGCACCACCTCACCCTTACAAGTCTTGATCCTGGAAGCTTATATGAAGTGGAAATGGCAGCCTACAACTGTGCCGGCGAGGGCCAGACAGCCATGGTCACCTTCCGAACAGGTAGGGTCAAGCCAAATGTTGTGACTTGCTCAGAGTTCCAAAGTCCAGAGCAAGTTATAGGAGGCCCAGATGCAAAGTCCTGTTCATCCTGTGCGGCTGCTCACCCACAACTCTATCCCTCTCAAGTAGCTGCCTCTGTGGACATAATGCCTGGACTAAAGCACTTACCTTTCCTCACAAGACTGATGAGACACTTCTCAGGCATCCCTCCATGCCTCCCAAGCACAGGGACCGATAGCAACACCATAGTAGAGTTCCCCAAAGCTGTGAATTACACCACACTTTCAGTACCCTGAAATCACATCTGTATCACCTCATCATAGCCCTTGGTAGATTTTTAGGCAAAAAGGGATTTTGATAAGGGAGGGCTCGTATGCTCTCTCATTTGCTGTTCTTAATCCTTTCTCAAACCAGGGCGTCGGCCCAAACCTGAGATCGTGGCCAGCAAGGAGCAACAGATCCAGAGAGATGACCCTGGTACCAGCCCCCAGAGCAGCAGTCAGCCTGACCATGGCCGCCTCTCCCGTAAGCCCAGCAGCAGTGAGGGACAGACAATGGGCAATCTGGACCACCTTTCAGAGAGCGCTTGTTGCTGCAAGTTGAATGAGGCTAGGGTTCTGTAGTTCAGGAGCCCTGATGACATATTCTTGGCATCTCCTTAATAACCACAATGAAAAAATACCCAGAAAAATACAGATTGCGGTCTTTCGGAGAAAATACTAGAATTACTGAGCCTGTGGGTCCAGAGAGCAGCAGGTTTCTGTCCTCTATTTTTGTAGAAGTTTTAGCTCCTGGCCTTCTCCCACACAGAGGGATAAGATACAAACAACCGCAGGCAGAGGGCTGTGGGAAGGAACAGCCCTGTCAGGGTCAGGCTGGGTCCAGCCTCACCTCACAGTGTCGGTCTTTCTACATCTTTCCACTGTTCATGGCCATCCCAGCCCCAGAAGCTCCAGACAGACCCACCATCTCCATGGCCTCAGAGACCTCTGTGTATGTCACCTGGATTCCCCGCGGCAATGGAGGCTTCCCCATCCAGTCTTTCCGTGTGGAGTACAAGAAGCTGAAAAAAGTGGGAGACTGGATACTAGCCACCAGTGCCATCCCTCCTTCGAGGCTCTCTGTGGAGATCACAGGCCTGGAGAAAGGTAGGGGCTTGGCCTCTCTCTCCCTGGTCCTGCCTTCATCTCTCCCCTCCTCACCCCATAGTGATCATAGGTATGGAATGTGTGGCTCTGCCTAAGCCCTTCCTCCACTTCCTGTGTGGCTTAAGGAAGA
This sequence comes from Sigmodon hispidus, assembly GCA_004025045.1. Lineage (NCBI taxonomy): Eukaryota > Metazoa > Chordata > Mammalia > Rodentia > Cricetidae > Sigmodon > Sigmodon hispidus. The sequence continues at coordinate 85,469 of PVIH01002372.1, read as the reverse complement.
TGAGTACTCTTATGGGTCCTGTGTGGACATTTTTGGGGAAGAGCTGACCATATCTCCCTGGGCTGGGCCTTTGTGGGCAGTGAGGGAGAACAGCTGTGTTTTTCTAGCTCAGGGAGGATCTCTCTCACAGGCATTTCCTACAAGTTCCGAGTCCGTGCTTTGAACATGCTAGGGGAGAGTGAGCCCAGTGCTCCATCCCGGCCCTACGTGGTGTCAGGATATAGTGGCCGTGTGTACGAGCGGCCTGTGGCAGGCCCTTACATCACCTTCACCGATGCAGTCAACGAGACTACCATTATGCTCAAGTGGATGGTAGGTGGCCTGGCCAACGGCTTTGTGGGAATGTTTCTCCTCCTCCTTTCCTGTAGCTCCTCCTCCTTTCCTGTAGCTCCTCCTCCTTTCCTGTAGCTCCTCTTCTTTTCCTGTAGCTCCTCCTCCTTCCCTGTAGCTCCTCCTTTTCTGTAGCTCCTCCTCCTTTTCTGTAGCTCCTCCTACTTTTCTGTAGCTCCTCCTTTCCTGTAGCTCCTCCTACTTTCCTGTAGCTCCTCCTACTTTCCTGTAGCTCCTCCTCCTTTCCTGTAGCTCCTCCTACTTTCTTGCAGCTCCTCCTCCTTTTCTGTAGCTCCTCCTACTTTCTTGTAGCTCCTCCTCCTTTCCTGTAGCTCCTCCTCCTTTCCTGTAGCTCCTCCTACTTTCCTGTAGCTCCTCCTACTTTCCTGCAGCTTAGCTGCCCATTAGGACGCCGCAGGAAGGCCCCCTTGGGGACCTGGGAGCCATTGTTAGCTGTCTGTTGTAACCTGTTCCCTCTTTCTGTTGAATCCCACCCTCCTTTCTGCTTTTTACCTGATACCACAGGGAATCCCAACACCTGTCCAGTGTCTCTTCATGTTTTCAGGGAGGCTCAGAAAGAACCAAAGGCTTTGAAGAAGTACAATTTGTTTCTTGCTTCTAAAAGCTCTAGAGCCCATCAGCAGAATAGAATAATGCCCTATCTCCACAGCTTTAGAGAGCCCGAGGGATTTATTCAGAATGTTTGCTGGGGCCCCCACAAAGTTTAAACTCTGTGAAGATTTTTTTTCTTTGATCATTACTCTGATGCACTGTGAACATGTCTGTTCTCCATTCTATATAGTATATCCCAGCCAGTAACAACAACACCCCAATCCATGGCTTTTACATCTACTACCGACCCACAGACAGCGACAACGACAGTGATTACAAGAAGGACATGGTGGAAGGTGAGATGATGTGTTGATAGTGTTTCCTTCATTGGCAAGGGGGAATCTGTGTGTTGGCAAAACCTCCTCTGTGCTCAGCGTCTTTGGGTCATCTATGACACACATGAAACCATCGAGCTAAAAGACTCAACATGTTTCTTTTTAATGATCATGGCATAACAGAAACATGGGTGGTCATCAGGTAATTCTCTAGTGTCTCCTGTGTTGGTCAGTGACTCTGGCTTAGACAAACAGCTTTGTCTGACTGTGGGACCAAGGCTAAGCAAACAACGTAGGCATCACCCTGGTGTCTCTCGCTCTCCTTCCCAGGGGACAGGTACTGGCATTCCATCAGCCACCTGCAGCCAGAGACCTCCTACGACATTAAAATGCAATGCTTCAATGAAGGAGGCGAGAGTGAATTCAGCAACGTCATGATCTGCGAGACCAAAGGTGATTCTCTCAGGGTCCCACCTGTCCTGGGAATTCCTACAAGGTGGAGCAGAGTCTTGGTTCCACCATCCTGGTATCCCTTTACAAGAAGACCCTGATTTTCTAGGCATTTCAGACCTCATTAGTTTTCACCCTTCCTATTTGCTTGGGCTTTGTGTTAACACGAGCAGGTTACCATTGATAGCTTCAAAAACTTGAGAATTAACTGACTCATGAACTTATTAGGAATAGAATTCATCTTAAGATAGGAATGTTCGGGCTGGAGAGATGGCTCAGTGGTTAAGAGCACTGCCTGTTCTTCGGAGGACCTGAGTTCGAGTCCCAGCATCCACATGGCAGCTAACAACTGTCTGTAATTCCTAGATCTGACACCCTCATACAGTTATACATGCAGGCAAAATGCCAATTCACATAAAATAAATAAAAGTAAATATCTAAAAACAAGCACATTTAAAAAGATAGAAATGTTCTATACATGTATATTATATTTGTTCCTCATGTTATATAATATAGCATGTGCAGACTATTTCTTGGTATTTAGCATTTATGTTGATTGGCTTATTTAATTCTACTGTATCCTGGTATGATGGGAAAGAACCTTAGGAAACTTATTATATATGTATCTTGGCCAAAGGTAAATAGCCAAGATGAGGTAGATCTTGCTTCAGACATATTCTATATCCATGCTATATTTTTCTATTTGTTATGAGGAAAATAACAGAGGAATAGATACTGATGTGAGTTTTGTCTTCAATTGCAGCTCGAAAAATTTCTGGCCAGCCTGGTCGGCCCCCACCCTTAACTCTGGCCCCACCACAGCCTCCACCACTAGAAACCATTGAGCGGCCAGTGGGCACTGGGGCCATGGTGGCCCGGGCCAGTGACCTGCCCTACCTGATTGTGGGGGTTGTTCTGGGCTCTATCGTTCTCATCATCGTTACCTTCATCCCCTTCTGCCTGTGGAGGGCCTGGTCTAAACAGAGTGAGTACCACTCCTCAGCACAGACGAGCTTGGGGAGAGAGGAGGTCTCTCATCCCAACAAGCTGGCAGGTGTCCAGGGAGGGCCAGATGGTCCAGCTCTACCTCCTGACAGCTCAAGCTATCAGGTGACCCCAGAGGTTCCACAGAAACAGTGCCTATCTGAGATGAGCCCTTCCCACCTGCCTTGCAGACCTCTATCAAGAGCAAGTGTTCTAGCATACCTCTCTGGTCGTGAAGTATATCTGATGCATCTTTTACTAATGTCTGCAGCAGTTTCTCAGACAGATGCTTATGTTCAAACCGTTCCCACCTCTTCCCATTTTCCACTTGTCTGTCCAGCAGGGGCTGCCTTGAGCCTTCTCTTCCTCATGGGCTAACCGGACTTGTCCACTCATTTCTGCTTCAAACAGCTTTAGCTGACTCCTCCACTGAACACTGGCCCCGTTCACCCATTGCTGCTCCCCAAGCCATTCCCACATTGTCTCTTTCTCACTTAAAAGAAGATATGGGTGATGGGAAGACTTAGAAAAAGCATTCTCAGGCATCTGTCTGCCTATATCATCTGATTCTGTGAGTGTGGGGCCTCTGCTAGCTGTAGGAGACTAAGTATACCTCTGTCTTCTGCTCTTCCAGAACATACAGCAGATCTGGGTTTTCCGCGAAGTGCCCTCTTGTCCTCTCCTTGCCAATACACCATGGTTCCATTGGGAGGACTTCCAGGCCACCAAGCCAATGGGCAGCCATACCTCAGTGGCATCAATGGGCGAGCCTGTGTCAGCCGACTGCATGGAAGCAGGGGATGCCCTGGGGCTGCTGTGGGCTACCCAGGAAGGAAACCTCAGCAGCACTGCCCAGGGGAGCTTGCACAGGTAATGGGCTCATGAGTGTGGGCCCAGGTGCACATATGGAGAGACAGTGAGATACCTCTTAGGCATTCTCCTTACTCATTCATGGCTGCTGGCCTGGAATCCCTATAGTCAACGATAGCTCATCCTGCTCAAAGGTGAGCATTGGGGGTTCCTTAGACCCCTGGAATCACCTTTCATTCTTCTTTTCTTCAATCAGCAGGAAGACACCAATAGCCTGCTGAGACAGACCATTGTTGGCAATGGATATGACCCCCAGAGCCAGCAGGTTGCAAGGTAATGAGGCCTCTGCCATCCCTGCTTCTAGTCCCAAGCCCCAGAGCTTCCCATTTTCTTTGGCTCCTATCATGTCCAAAATTTGTCACCTGGAGCCAAGCAACGCTTCATGCAAGGATCCCCAGGTTTGCCATTTATGGTCCCTGCAGCTATTGCTCCAGGGACAGATGCTGGGTGCACAGTTATGATGCCCGTCCTGCTCAGTTACCCCATGGTGAGGTGCTGGGTGCACAGTTATGATGCCCATCCTGCTCAGTTGCCCCATGGTGAGGTGCTGGGTGCACAGTTATGATGCCCGTCCTGCTCAGTTGCCCCATGGTGAGGTGCTGGGTGCACAGTTATGATGCCCGTCCTGCTCAGTTGCCCCATGGTGAGGTGCTGGGTGCACAGTTATGATGCCCGTCCTGCTCAGTTGCCCCAT
>PVIH01002372.1:0-81154 GCA_004025045.1 Sigmodon hispidus | reverse complement strand
ACAGATTCGGCCTGCAGGCCCCTGAACAACATTTGCCACCTGCCACAATAAAACTAAACTATCACCAGCTGACTTAAGTGTGGTGCCTCCTGATGTTCACAGGGTATGTGCTCTCAGATCTGACATGCTCTGATACCATTAGCTGGTAGAACAGGTGCCGGAGCATGCGAGACCAGGCCCATTCTGCCCTGTATTACCAATCCCATCTGGTCTCGTCCACTGCAGAGGTCCCAAGTCTAGCTCTGAGGAAGGCTCTTTCTTATACACATTGGCTGATGACTCAGCTCACCAGCTGCTCCAACCTCAAGATTGCTGTCACCTCCAGAAGCAACCTGTCACCACATGCCAGACAGCAATGAGAAGGGCACCCGAGGGTCCTGGGCTGGAAGCTTCGTGGGATCCTCCATATCACTCAGGTCAGCCAGGGGCAACAAGGAGAAATTATCTGATGGGGTCCTAATAACCCAGTAATGGCTTTGAGGAGAAGGGACAGCCAGCTGTCTTCTAGGAAGCACTTGGGTGGATGGCCACTCCCCTTTGCTACTAAAGGCCAGGACACACACAAGCACACAGACATACACTCATGATGTGGGAATGTCTCTCTGTATGCTGTGAATATCAATATTTAAATAAAGGGGCTGTTCTGGCCTATGTGGGCACCGTACAAGTAGGCGGAGGAATCGGATCATAGGTAAGAGAAGGAGAGCAGAGTTAAGAGAGACACAATCCAGATGCCCAAGAAAAAACATGCAAGGAACACAGGTGAGCCATGGGCCACGTGGCAGGTCCGATTAATGGAAATGGGTTGAATTAAGATGAAAGAGCTAGCTAGCATAGGCCAAGCAAGATGAAATTAATATAAGCATCTGTGTGTTTCTTTGGGACTTTGGGATTGCTGGTCCAGATAAGTGGTGGTGAGCAGGTCTGAACTGTGAGGCCACACACAAACATACACACACACACACACACACACACACACACACACACACACACACTCGGCCTTACCAGGTCAGTCTGACTCCTGTAACTCTGGTCCTCAAAGGCTGAGAAGAAAGCCATTCTGTATTCCCAAGAAGAATCCTGTTGATCTCTTCAGTTCAGATTCAGGGCCATTCGCAGATTCTGCCTCTCATCACACGGAGGCCTCTCTAATCCTTTGCTCTGTTGAGTCAGGTCTTAACTCGGTAGTGATTCTCATCAGTCACCAGGGAGCCATGTTTTACACACATCATCCTCACAACCATGTGTTTCCACAGAACTTATTCTTTCAGGGGCTGCCCTGCACATGGCTGTCTCTGTACCCTACTTCAAGCCAGTCTAGGACTTCATTGGGGGCAGTTGGTACTTCAGAGGATTAGCTGGTGTCTCTTAGCTTCCAGAATGCGCATGCCCATGCCTTGCAGATCCTGGACCTTCTCTAGGTCATTAAATTCTAAAAGACCATCAGATCCCAGAGCAAGACCAATCATCACAAAAACAAAATTTGGTTGGATAAAGGGAGTGGGTTGCAGAACGACAGTCTGAATGCAGAAAAGGTCGGGCCTCCCTCTGTGTCTCCTGTGTGTACCCGATGGCCACAAGCTGAGTACTTTAGAGTCCATGGTCTCTGGTCCCAACATAGGTGGTTAGGAAGTGGCTCGCCCCTTCCTGGGCCGATGTGACTAGAGTGACCACTGTGGCCAACCACAGATAGAGATTAGCTCAAGACTGTTTGGTCAGTCTGGATTCTAATGTTGCCTACTTTTTCTGCCCCGCAGGGCCCCGGTGCTGTCTGGGCCTTGTGCCAGTGGAAGAAGTTGACAGTTATCACTCCTGTCAAGTGGGTGGGGGAGACTGGAATCCCCAGCACCCTTCAGGGGCCTACACCGCACAGGAACTCGGGATGCGGCTCTCTCCCAGCCCATCAGTTCATGTGTCCTTCGAAACACCGCCTCCCACAATTTAGGCTGAAGCCAATATCCCAGAAAGACTATATATTGTTTTGTTTTGTTTTTAAAGAGACAGAGAAAATTGGTATTTATTTTTCTATTATAGTCATATTTATATATTTATGCACTTGTAAATAAATGTATATGTGTTTCTATAATTCTGGAGAGATAGGGAATCATCCCCTTTACGGCACAAGGAGGAAAGGAAGACACAAGGTAACTAGAGTTCATTAGGAATGAGCAGTTGGCAGGCTTCTGATGGTCCAGAGAACCTGCCTGGGGCTGCAGGAGGTCCTCACACAAGTTGGTGGAAGGACCCTAAGTGCACTGTTGGTGAAGAGCATTCTGGAGGAAACAGCAAAGGCCATGCTGCTGCCTACTGGAGCCACCCAGAAGCCATGCCGATTTGGTAGCACAGGACATGTTTCCAACATGCCATGAGAAAAGACCCAGACGTGTACAGCACTCTAAGCATTAATGACCATCCAGAGTCAATAATCTGTGGCAATATATCTCTGTAAAAACAAACACTGTAACTTCTAAATAAATGTTTAGTCTTCTAACCTTCAACTTTGCCATGTATGAGTCAGCCTTTTCTTTAGACATCGGGAGTCCTTTCTTGGAGTAGCTGGAGAAAATAACTGCTCCTGATGATTTTTATCAAGTGATAAAATCTGGAAACAGTAGTAGATGTTTTGCATATTTTTGTCGTTTTAAAACAATGAACATTGTAAAATGACATTGCAACTGTTTATTCCAAAGGGGGCGTGTATATAGATAAGGCAAAGCATGGTCACTGCTCTCGGATTGGACTGAAAGTGAGTGTCTTCCTATTGAAGGAATGAAACTAATCCCTCTTATGTAAGTGTGTGTGTGTGTGTGTGTGTGTGTGTGTGTGTGTGTGTGTGTGTGTAGACCAAATATTGCTTCCAAAACATTTGGTTTAGTGCTATGCTACACATGAACATATGTTCCCAATAGAGTCCCTTCCCTTCATTTGAAATTTAACATGGCTGGAAGAGTTGACTCATTTAAACCAACATTTATTCAGTGATGTTCCACCAAAAGACTGTCCACAGTAGGGATGTGTGTGTGTGTGTGTGTGTGTGTGTGTGTGTATGTGTGAATTCATACATTCCAACTATTCCTTGTGTGGAGAGGGATTGTACATTTCAGGAAAATTAAGACTTTGAAATACTGCCTGACACTTTTAATCTTATTAAGAGTTGTATCAGATTCTGCTTCTTCTCGAAAAATTTGATAAACAGGATCCCAAGAAGCAGGGGAAACGCCTGCAGTCTGATTGTTTGGGATGAGTCTGCCATCTGCTGGCCATAAGAAGTACTGCATCTGCCCTTCTGTGCACTTGGATCTGAACAAGAACCTTCCTCAAAATGCAGTTTAGTTTTCAGCAAGGCAGTGCTTTCAACCTATTTATTGAGATGACTGTTAGGAACAGAGAAATTATATGAATCTGGAAGATACATGATTTCAAACACTGGTAGAGAAGCCTTCCAGGCCCCTGCAGGAGAGTTCTGGGCAGAGATAATGTTTACAGTTTTTGCCGGTCCAGATCCCATCTGAGCTGTATTCACCTACCAGAGTATTGAAAGCTTATTTTTTTTAAAAAAACTCATTTGCTTTTTACTTCTTCATGATCTAAACTGATTTTCAAAGCAGGCTTTGGTGAACTTCACTAAAAGCAACATTTGACAACCGGATTCTGGTACTCAACTCTTGTGACTGTGAAGCAGTCCCCCAGGCTTCCTAGGATCCTGTTTATCAAATTTCTAGAGCCTAACAAGAGGCCCAGATGATCTGCTATCAAATTCTTGAGCCCCACAAAACTTCTCACCTCTGAGTGAGATGATACATTTCTAAAGCTAAGTTTTGAGGCAGATTTTTACACACTGAAAAGCAATGGATGCTTTGGGTAGCACTTGTTTGCTTTAACTTAAAAAGGGCACACATAGCTAGGTGTGGAGATCAGGTTGCTTTAAGTTACTCCATATTGTGTGAAGCAATGGCTTCTGTGTGGCCTTGCCATGAATCGCCCCCTTTTACAACAGCAGTAGAAATGCAGAGGCAGAATGACATCATGTCTTGTTCATACACACAGACACTACCATGTCCAATGTGAACCATGAGGATCAGGCTGATAAGTAACACATTCTTTCAAGTATAATGGTACTGCCTACCAGCTTCCCATAGTAGACAGGGAACATGTTGGCACACAAATGGATGTGTTAGAAGAATATCAGAAAAACCAGGCCCAAGAGCTTATTAGATACACCTCAACCCTTACCTGGGCACCATATAAAAAAGGACACCTGACAGTATGAAGTCAGCAGGCTTTAACCAGTCATCTGGACCCCAGAAAGTGTGCCAGGGGCTACTGAGATCAAAGCATTCTAGTATCTCCTATTATGGAAGGAGTCCATTCTACATGGTTGCCATCAGTCCATCTGGACGCAGTCCTGAGTCCTTCAATCAAAGGTCCAGCATTTCTGCTTCGAGGGCAAGTGTTTCTCAACCTTCCTAACACTGTGATACTTCCTGAAATTGTGGTGACCCTGCTCATAAAATTATTTTCATTACTACTTCAGAACTGTAATTCACTACTATTATAAACTGTAATGTAAATATGCCTGGAGATGGAGATTTGACACAGGGGTCACGACCCATGGGTTGAGTTCCAGTGTACTAGGGTTAAAAGCTCCAATGTTATTGTCAGATAGCTTATTGGGCTGCATCGGGTAGCTTGGTTCATTTGGGCGTGGTTTTCAACTGGCCTATATATGTGCCCACTTGCCATGACTTTCTACATTGGTATCAGCTGCCTGTAGGATGGCCGCTCTGAGCTCTGTGGCCTCTAACTACTTTGGAGCCATCTGCAGACTCCTGTGATGCTAGTAAGAGCATCGTCAAAGTCTACAAACATCAACAGCCATCTAGGGAGGAAAATTAAGACTGCTTGGTAAATTGCAGCCCATAAAACAAATGCGCCTTCTGAATATATTACAGAATTCAATGCATTCTGGTACAGTGGAAAGGCACAGGTGTGTCTGTCTACATTGCAGGGGAATTGTGTTCACAGTTATGCAGAACAGAAACTGTACACCCGGGAATCCAAAGTGTCACTGCTGGAAGGGAAATGGGTCATTCTGTAAGAGGTGCAGCCATGAATTTCAGTCCACCCTTTGTGAAACTGAAAGTGCACTCTTGAGTTTAAGATGTCACACACTGTCAAAGGTGGTTGCTAGGTCCTCAGAGAGATGGAAGTCTGTCTCATCTGGATCCAGGCCCGTAATGGCTCAAGTGAACCCTGGTGGAAGGTGCAGGGCACAGGAAAACTAGAGGGCATCATGTAGAATTCTGATGGAGCAGCAAAGAGCCTAGAGGAAAGCATCCCTTACTTATTTTGGAAAATGTGAGCCTCAGAATTGAGGGGTTTGCAGAAACGATGGGTGATTCAGGAAGCCTCCTCTGCCAACCCAAAGTGAGCTGTTCTGCAGCATCTGTCTGCCTTCCCTCAATCTCAAGCCCTCAAATAATGGCCTTATGAAATCAACAATAACAACATTCACATTTGCATTTCTTATCCTAAGTTATTATTGGCAAGATGGCTTGCCTTTTCTCTTTTGTCCTTCCACAGACTATTTAACACAAACAGTTTATTTTCTAAAGATCCAAAGACTAAGAAAAGGAAGTTTACTCACCGATGGCTGAATAATAGTTTTTCTTGCCAATGGCTAAATGTTCAGAATACCAGAAAAGCAGATGTTTCTGAGCACACAATATATAACAGCTGCTTTCTTAAATTATGAGATTCAAGCTTCTTCATATTCCAGAAACATCTCACCTGTCTTAGCACAGCCATAATTACACATCGAACATCACAATGATTTCTAATATGGGGAATTATTGTTAATTCACATGGCAGGGTGCACTTCACTTCAGATGATAGGACCTTTGTGGGTGATGGGAAGCAGACCGGGTGATTCCTGCCAGAACTCTGGAGTGAGAAATGAGAAGACATCGAACTTAGGCATCATCCATGGATTTCATTTCGTTCTCTTGTGTGGATGTGATGGGCGGGAGGATGAGCCCCCCTTTCTTCCGCAAAAGGGCGATCTCCTCCTTTAAGGCCAAGATCTTTTGTGACTGTGTTTGGACCAGCTGGGCGATCTTCCGTCTTGCCACTGTGTCTGCTTTCCGAGGGCCCTGGAAGGCATTTCCCTGTTTGGGGGAAAAATATCTCTCTTACAGTCCATTTAGACAGACACTGGTTTAAGTTATTTCCAGGATGCTTAAAGAAAAGAGAAGCAAGGAAGACTAAGAAAGACAACTGAGGTTTTGGCAGACACTACAGAAGATGCTACTAGGGGACGAGGCTGAGTCTGGGGAACATTAAATAGATGTTCCCCATCACCCATTTTATAGGAGGTACATTCTTAGTACATTCAATATCGATTCCATAATGACAAGCTGAAACACTCTAAACAAGTAGCAAGCATAGATGCTTCCACAGCTTAAGATGCCTACTTCCTGTAAAGTGAAATGAACATATTGAAAGTGGACCCTGACACCAACCAATTTCAGGGAGCACATTGGCATCATTATTTATGTTTAAATAACCTTACTTCTCCAAGATCAATGTGAAACCTATAGATGATTACTCATCACACAAGAGGCATTTGATAATGCTAGCCCAGCCCCCCCACCTCAGAAGCCACTCTAAAGTGGCTAATACTGAGTCAGTATCCAGGGATAGATGGCCGGGCAGTGGTCCAAGCTCAAGGTCTGTTGAAATAGCAGTGCTTCGTAGGACATTGGATTCTGCAAAGGGCTGAAGGAAAGGAACGCACCTGCTGGTTCTGCAGCGTGTTCAACCTGGAATCGAGTTTCTTCTTCTCGATGCACAGGTCATTCATCTGGTGAAGCTTCTTGGTGTGCTCCTTCGTCTTCATCATCAACTCCCACCGTACTTGGGCAATCTTCTCCTGCCGGGGAGGGAGGCGGAACCCGGACAAAGTGAGTAGGAGAGGAGATAAAGAAGAGCGAGTGTCCAGTTCTATCAAATCCATCACTGGGGACATAGGTCTAGAGTGGAGTGTTTGCCAAGCATGTATCAGGCCTTGGGTTCAATACTTAAGACTAGGGGGAAAAACTAAATTTAAAACCAATCATGCTAAGGAAACACTGTATATGTGAAAATATAATCTGAAGCCAGTATAAAAATATAAGCAGTAGCAACTGCGTTGAGTTTAGTTTGATTAAGGAAAACTGTAAAACACTGCTGCCATGCCTAATGACTTGAATTCCATCATTTGGTGGGAAGTAAGCACCTATTCCTGCATTCCACAGATGCACTATGATGCTGGTGGATGCACACACAAATAACTATCTAAGTATAACCTATTAGCTATGCTGGGGATTGAACCCAGAACCTTGCATGCACTAAGCAAGTACTGTCATCATTGAGCTACAATTCTGATCCCTAAATATGTTTTCTAATTTCCAAATTGGAATAGCAGGGCCAAACCATTTAAGTAGAGTGACAGGATTCTTAGGGAACAGTTGTACCATGTGCCAAACTGTGAGAGCACTTAGGCTTTAAAGCATCATATGTTATATAAGCAACCTAGATGCTGAAACTAGACAAGACTCTCTAGTGCAGTGAGACGTGAGCTGCACAAGATGGTGCATGCCTTTAATCCCAGCAGAGGCATGCAGCTCTCTGGGAGTTCAAGGCCAGCCTGGTCTACAGAACCAGTTCCAAGACAATCAGGTTAATTTAAAAAAAAAAAAAAAAAAAAAGCAAGACAGGCCAATGGGCGCTGCTAATCTGCCAAGACAGTTCACAGGAGCCATTTAAACCTGACCAGGATTTTATAACTCCCCAAAATGCAGCCAAAGAAGATAGCCCCTCCCTCCCTCCCTTCTCCTCCCTCCCTCCCTTCTCACCTCCCACATCCTTATTTCCTTTGCGTTCGACAGCTCCTTCCGGAGCTTCTTGATCTTCAGTTCCTCAAGTGTTGTATTCACAGAAAGCGTCTGAAGGGCCTCCAGATCGATCACTCGGCCAAACTTGCTGATCATCAGCTCACGGACGGTTTCCTCCATTTCTGAAAGAACATCACCAGCTCAGTAGTGGCTCCAACCATTAGTAAATGATCAGAAAATATCAAAGAACAGCTTTTTCAAGACCATGAAGATTTTCTGTTACCAAGAGATTTTTTTTTCCCCTGTGGGTGTTTGATTGCTGCTTTTCTTACTTCAAACGCTGGTGCAGGAACAGCTTTCTTCATTTTCAAAACTCAGCGTAAAATGGACTCATTTTCCCTGGGTGGCCTGTACGCACTGATCTCTGATCCTCCTTCAACTACAGGAGGGCTCCAACTAGATTCCTAAGTGATTTGATTGTTCTAATGGAAATTTACAGAGTCTAACATAAGAACAGAGCGGACTCTTTGCAGGATGGTCCACCTCGCTCCAAGCAAACACTCCAGTAAGTCCTGTGGTCTTTCTCAGGGCACACATGGTCTGCTCTGCCCCTCCCCCTTTGCCACGCCCCTCTACTTCCCACACCTGTCCTTGTTTGCTCCACTCCACATCTGATCTGGGACAATAATAATAAATGAAAAAGTCTTTGCCAAAGGCTATATACCATGCAATAGTTTTACCGGGTTCCAAAGAAACATACTAGCTTGGAATACATACGAATGTGTGTATTGTTTTCTTCTTCTCCTCCTCCTCCTTCTTTTTCTTCTTCTTCTTACTGTTTAACAAGCTGGAAACCAGTCACCTGCTAATTCCTTTTTGTCCCAGTAAGTGTAACTGTGGTCCATGGGCCGAGCTACTCACTGTGGATGGTTTTTGCCATCTCTCTCTTCTCCCGGATGAGAACCTTCCGCCTCTCTCTGCACTCTTTGTTAAGTTTCTGCTGCTTGACGTTTTCCTCATGGAGCTGGATGATTCGCTCTTGCAGCCGCCCCAAGGAGTGGTTAGAGAAGACCAAGGTTCCGGAAAGGTCGTTAGGAACCTCCCCGAATACCACATACTCTATCTACAAACACAGAACAAAGCAAAAAGGAATCAGAAGTAAAGCAAAGGGAGGGTGAAGGCGGGGTGGTGGGAATCTTTCCTTCTGTGTCCTGTGGCTCACAATTCCTCACACCGGGGTTTTCTCTTCTCTCCCCTCACGACAGTGACCAGATAAACAGAGAGTTACCATCAGAGAATAAGCCACATTGGGTCTCTCTGGGGACAGCAAAATTTCTGAAACAAGTCCTGCCAGATATCTACTTCTTAACAACGGAGCAAACAAACACCGATAAGCTGATTTTTGGAGTATTTCTTGCCCCTTAAGAATGGCCTCTTCTCTTGATATGGCAAGAATCTACAGCAAGCTTTTCTTTTCTCATGGATATGAATTTCCACAGTTTAATATAAGTTGTAATTCAAGTAGACAGTGGAAAACAACAGAGATGGGCGGGGGGGATTATTTCTGTTTTGTCCTGACCTCCCTTATTAATGACATGAGGAAGGCTTTCTTCCATTACTTCACAGTAGACTAAAGATGGCTGGAAGGTGACGTAGGTGCAAAATCCAACATCTCCAGCCATTTCATTCTTATGTCCTTTCTCCAGCCCTGAGATGGCCGGCCAGGGGAAGTGACTATGGGCCAGGGAAACATGTGTGTGTTGCTCTTTCATTAGTGAGTCTGAATGGGTAAAAAGAGTCAGAGATGTGGTTCTGTGGGCAGAATCCTCCCACCAAGGGACATGGTACAGCGCTGGTGGGGCGTGAATCTTTCTCTGGGGAAGTCTAGGTGTGACAGTGCTTCTGCCCCGGTGATGACATCACACATCTTGCAGGATCACCTGATGGAGCTTCAGGGGAATGACAACCAGGAGTTCGTTCAGCCTCTGCTGCTTCTCTCGTTGGTAAGCCTCCAGGGCCTCCTCAGCTGCATTCAGATTTGTTGCTACAACTTTTACCTGAACAAAACCACACAAGAGATATTGACATGACTCAGTGTCAGCATATACATGTACACATATACATACAAGGTGGGGAATGGAGGCAGTGGGAGGGGGCACAATGGACACAGGTGTGCTTTGGGGGACATGACCAAAGGCCTGAGGTCTATGCTGCTGCCTAGAAATGTGTGTTACTTTCTTCCTCAAGGTTAGGATGTATATTCCCTATTGAGTCATCCCTGAGTCCAGGAACTATAAAAGCTTTATGAACAAGAGGTCATAAAAAGTTTTCTTCTCTCTTCTTCTTTTTTTCTTTATAAAACATAGCCCTCAGCTTTGTCAGAACTGTAGAAGACTTGTTGTTGTTGTTACAATGACCCAAAGAAATTTAATAAAACAGTGTTTTAAAGCATGAAACTACAGCATCCCCAAGGCATATCTGTTATCTCCTAAAAAATCCCAACAGTGTTCCTGGACATTTTCATTTACAAATCTAAATGTGAATCAAGTTGAGTGACACTGTTCTAAACAAGAGTACCTCAGAGAGAAAACCGGAAGAAAAGGGGTGGGGGGTAGTACAGCCTCCGAAGCTTAGCTGTGGGACCGCCAGCACATGATGCATCAACCCAGAAGACCAAGTCCAGAGTTTCTATTCCTACTTATCTCCATCTCATTTCTAAAAATGTTTCATAACCACTATACAAAACGAATATCTTCTGAGTGCTATAAATCCACACATACTTATGATGTAAGTTGTGCTATGATATCTGTTGCTCCTAGAATTATGTCATCAAAAAAGCTGAGACAAATGAGTGACATAAAAAAAAAGCAATCATCCAATGAGCAATGGCCCTGCCATACTATAGACCTGTGATATACAGGGAAAGCTGCATATAACATTTGCTATGTTTCTTCTCTGAGAAGGCCACACCTACGATAGAAGAGGGTGAGTAGCATGCTAGAAAACCAAGTAGGTAGACCCCATACTTTTTTGGAGTATGTATCATATTCTTTTTTCAGGTTGTCAACCACTTTCTTTTCTTCAACTAAGGCTTCCTCAATGTCTAGCCTTTTCTCTCGAAGTTGGAGGGCCAGTTCAAACAGATTCGCATCACAGTCTGAAAAGAGTTAAAATAAAAAGGCAGATGGGGAATGTGGTGGCATGAGGAACATGGAGCTTGGGGATTCAGAATCAATATCAGCTCTTCACGAACCCCACACCTCCCCACACAAGACCTGCAAGGGAGGAACTGTTTCCCTTATTTTAAAAATAAAGCACACGTGTGTGTGTGTGTGTGTGTGTGTGTGTGTGTGTGTGTGTGAATCTGTGTCAGT
Organism: Sigmodon hispidus; assembly: GCA_004025045.1. NCBI lineage: Eukaryota > Metazoa > Chordata > Mammalia > Rodentia > Cricetidae > Sigmodon > Sigmodon hispidus. The sequence goes on along the minus strand of PVIH01002372.1, from coordinate 69,906 downwards.
GTCTGTGTCTCTGGGTATTTCTCTCTCTCTCTCTCTCTCTCTCTCTCTCTCTCTCTCTGTGTGTGTGTGTGTGTGTGTGTGTGTGTGTGTGTGTGTGTGTGTGAATCTGTGCCAGTGTCTGTGTCTCTGGGTATTTCTCTCTCTCTCTCTCTGTGTGTGTGTGTGTGTGTGTGTGTGTGTGTGTGTGTGTGTGCAGGTAGAGGTTACAGAACAACCTCAGATTCATTAACAGTTTTTTCTAAGACAGAAACATTTCATCTTTCAGGGGTAGTTCCTTAAACCAGCAAAGTAAGCAATTCAAAACAGTCCCTGAAACTGACCTGATTCACTAGGCCCCTCCCTCTGAGCTGCAGAGAAGACTCTAAGACAGGACAAGCTGCAAATAAGACAGACCAGACAAGCTGCCTGGAAGAAGCAGAAACCAACTGAACTGCCTAGGAGAGATTTAGACCAACTAAGTCACTTGGAAGGGATGCTTTCCAATCTGTTGATCTGCAAGCAGGCTATGCAGTGTGCTCCAAGTTCTCAGCTTTTGTGAGAACTTGTTACCCATATACCCATATTCCTGTAACTCCAATAAAATTCATTGACTCCCCAAATTGGACTTCAGTGGTATTTACTTAAATGCCCTCGGTTCCCTGTCTGGGATGAGTAGATGTGGATTGCATCTCCTGAGGAAAAGTTTTGTCTCACAGCAATGCCTTCCACTTTGTTTGAGACAGGGCTTCTTGTTTCCCAGTCTATTACCCAGGCTAACTGGCCTGCAAGGTTCTGGGGTTCTCATGTTTCTGCTGCAGTGCTCAACTTTATATGGGTTCTGGGGATTCAAACTCAGGTCCTCAGGCTTCTTTGGCAAGCATTTCGCCCACTGAGTCATCTTTGAATCCCCAGTTGTCCCTGTTTTATAGATGAAAACCTTAATTCTAAGGGAAGTGATACAATGTGATGCAATGGGCTGCAAGTGCATGTTTTTATTTGAGCTGTGTTACATTAATGTCACATTTACACACTGAAGAATAGATGACCATGTTAAGGGACTCTAGCTGTTCTGAGCACGGTAAACATGGCTCTGTCAGGCCCTGTCCATCTCCCCCATTCTCTCTGCCTTGGTAAAAAAACGATTAGATGACATTCCTAAAGCTACCCACCAAGGTCCATTCCCTTATTTGGCTACTTCCTCCTCCTGAGGCTGATTATTTAGCTCACCTAATTAACATGCCCAATTAAAATTAAAAAGCTCATCCTAATGCGGGGTTACCCTTTTACCTTTATAAAGCACCATTTGCTTATGAGTCACATCTGTCTCCTGTCTATCTAGAGACGGTCCCTTATCCTATTCCAGGACGACTGCTTCTGTCCCTCTCCCTTTCCTTCCTGTTCTCCCTCCGCTCTCTTTCTCTGTCTATACTTCTCCCCTTTATCTCTCCGGGGGAAATAAATCTCTTTAGTAGTTTTGGGGGTCCTGAGCCAATGCCAGGCCTTTTGGGGGTCCTGAGTTGATACCATTCCCTTTCAATGTGAAATTAGAATATTGAAATAGAATTTCAGTGTGTATGTGGCACATGCCTATAATCCTTGCAATCGGGAGATGGAGTGGAAAGGGCTGTAATTCAAGGCCAGGCTAAGCTACATAGTAAGACTCAAATGCTAACAGCTGGGGATGTAGCGCGGTGGCAGAGCGCTAGCCTAGCTTGAATAAATTTGACTCCTCAGACCACAAAATCCAGTAGCCAAATGGGATTTAGGAGCCCTGGTTTCAACCCAGCTGAGCACTTAGACTGGCTGTGTGATGTTCAAACTCTTTAATCCCACTGTGATGTGACAAAGTGAATTACAGGGTTTTTATTCCACTCATAAATGTTGGGAATTTAAAATAACACTCTTGTCAGCTGGACAGTGGTGGTTCATGCTTTTAATCCCAGCACTCGGGAGGCAGAGGCAGGTGGATCTGAGTTCCAGGCCAGCCTGGTCTACAGGGGAAGTTCTAGAACAGCCAAGGATACACAGAGAAACCCTGACTCAAAAAGCCAAAGAAAGAAAGAAAATTTATCTTAAAAATTAAAACAATATTTAAGTTTTATTTGAAATGAAACTTCTGAATTTTTAATAAAACTTTTTTTAAATGTCTGGAAACCAAATTAAAAACAAAATAAAAGCATTTTTCTACACTTAACTATTGACTTAAGATGATTGTAAGCATGTTGATCTAACTGCTCTGGGTTAGTTTCATTAGCAAAAGAAAAAATAAAAGGAAAGAAAGACATTACCAACAGTATAAACTTTTCTCACAGATTCGAAATAGAAAACTTAAGTGAGTTTGTAAAAAAAAAAAATAGTGTGTGTGTGTGTGTGTGTGTGTAGTATACAATCTGACATTTACCTATACAATTAATTTGCTAATAATTCATATCTCTGAATCAACAGTTGGTTATCGTAAATTAATTGTTACTAATAAAAACTTGTCTGAAGGATTAGATAATAATCTTCCCAGAGAGCCCTCCCAAAGGGTTGTAGGCTTTGCTTTATACATTTTAATCTATTCTTTTCTTAAATATTATTACCAGAGCTGATACGTAGAAAGGGCCCACCTCTGCAGTGATAGCCCACATCTCCACTAGATGGCGGGCAGGGGTTCTACCTTACTTACTGTTTGGGCAGATGGAGTCATCAAAAACATCATCTTCAGATCCAGAAGCATCCTCATCACTCTCGAGGCTGGACTCCTCCTCACTGGATTCCTCACTCTCTTCGTCCTCATCTAAGGAGAGAAGAAAACCTTATCAGCAGAGCAGGGATTCCCAACAGTCCATTACTAGGTAACAGACACTGGTTAAAGATGCAGAAATAAAGGCACTATTTGGGCCATGGCAGGCACCACAGAAGTAGGCAGAAGACAGAAGCATAGGTAGGAGGACAGAGTCAGAGGAGATGTGATCCAGCCGCCCAAGAATCAAGATGTAAGGAAATGATAGGCCATGTGGCAGGACAGATGAATGGAGATGGGCTGGATTAGGATGAAAGAGCTAGCTAGCAATGTGCCTAAGATATAGGCTAAACAGCATGAAATTAAAATAAGCCTTGTGTGATTATTGGGCTAGTCGGTCTGGTACTGCAGGTCTGTGGGTCTGGACAATCAGCCTAATGGGCCAGAAACCTCTTTCTACATTTATGCTTGTGTTCAGCTCAGTTTTCTCACTGTTACATAGTTCACAATCTTCTTCCTAGGGAATGGTGCCACCCACAATGGGCAGGTATTCTCATCTCAGTTAACAGAATCACGATAAGTCCCCGGAGACATGCCTATAGACCAGCCTAATCTAGACAATCCTTCACTGAGATCCCTTCCCAGGTGGCTCTAGATTGGATCAAATTGACAAAAGTAACCATTGCCAAGGGGAAGCTGTGATTGCAGCCTCTTCCTCTCCCTGTGAAGTATCTGGATACCCACTGGTGTCCCATCGGAGATCAAGAACTGCAGGCACTTCACCATGACTGGGGCAACCAGCATCAACATCACTGTCAATTACAGTCACCATGACTGGGGCAACCAGCATCAACATCACTGTCAGTTACAGTCACCATGACTGGGGCAACCAGCATCAACATCACTGTCAGTTACAGTCACCATGACTGGGGCAACCAGCATCAACATCACTGTCACTTACAGTCACTATGACTGGGGCAACCAGCATCAACATCACTGTCACTTACAGTCACCATGACTGGGGCAACCAGCATCAACATTACTATCACTTACAGACTTGTGATGGTTAATTCATTTTCATTATCAACTTGACTGGATTTGAACTCACTAAAGACTGATATCTCTGAGTGTCTGAGTATGTTTCCAGAGAGGTTTAACTGAGGAAGACTCACCTGAATGTGGGCAGCATCATCCCATGGGCTGGGGTCCCAGACTGAACAAGAAAGAAGAGAAAGAGACCAGTTCTCTCCCCATCTCTTCTCTCTCTCTCCTCACATTCCTACTGTGGTGTCATCCCTACCATTATGTACTATGTCCCCAAATAAATTATTTACTTCTTAGTTGCTTTTGTTAGATATTACATCACATTACATTGTTAGTAATGAAAAAAGAATTAATACCAGAGGCATTGTCACCAGTGTTCATGAAAAGTCTCACTACCTGATGGGGTGCTGCATCCACGGTATATGAATAACAGAGTGCGCCACACATGCTCTGGCACTCACATGTACAACGAGATCCTATCTTACTCCAATAGAATATATATATATATATACATATATATATATAGAGAGAGAGTATAAAACTAATGATGATGTAGACACAAAGAAATGCAAATACACCAGTCACAGGAATGCACATGAGCACAGAAACTCGAGGAGAGGAGGAGCTAGATGAACCTTCCTCAAAAACTACAAACAAAACCATCATGTGACCCTGTATCCCACTCCTGGGTGTGTGTGTGTATATATATATAAAGAAATGAAATCAGGATACAAAACTGCCTGTGGATTCATGTTTATTGTGCCACTATTTACACAATAAACAAGATACAGAATCAGCCAATCAATAGATAAAGGAAAGGGTATTTATATGTAATGAACTGAGCCTAACAGAATGGAATTTTGCCATTTGCAAAAAAAAAAAAAAATAGGTGTAGCAAAATAAGCCAGACACGGAAAGATGTCGAGTGTCACACATCTTCTGTCATATCTGAGAATCGTGAGAGAGAGAAAAAAAAAGTCCTGTCAGTAGGACTGGTGAGAACTGGGAAAGAACCCCGGGAAGGAAGGAAGATGGGAGGAGCAGTGTACGGCCTGTGTGTTCATGGAAATAGTGCAGTGAGTCACACCCAATTGACGTGTGTTAATAATTATACTAGAACCTGATGGGCAGTACACCATGCCCTGCAGTTAGTAAATGATAATAAATGATAGTAAAAGGAAACATAGTAGACAACTCTACACTCACAGACTTTGCTAGAAAAATAGGCTGATTCCTTAAGAAAGCTGAGCTCACTACCCAAATTTATTTAATATAAAACAGGAGATGTGATATCACTGAGCTATTAAGAAACTTTACTTCATGGTTTACCACCATCACCACTAAGTCTTCAGTTCCAAAAAGCTTCACAAACAAATTCCACTAAACGTTGAAAAAAGAATTAGTATCTTCCAGAAAATCAAATATGAGAAAAGACTTCCTAATTCACAGCATTGATGACATCAGGACATAGAGAGATGCCAGGCAGTTGAAGGTTAGAGAACTCCATTCTTGTCCTTGGCCAGAAGCTCAAAATGTCTGAGATTCTGTCCCAACAACAGGCCCCTGATGTTCGAAACATTCTGGATCCTGGTCTGGCTTCTAATTGTCTCCATTCCCCTATGAGAGACCCCTGCCTGGAGGCCATGTCTGAGGGTGTGACTGCCATTCCAGTCCAGACACTAATGGGATTTGGTGAACACTTATGGAATTGGATCTCTGGATTTTCTTGTTGAAAATGGGTTGTATCAGTTAAGGCATTAGAGAAAGCCTCAGAGAAACCAAGGTGTGCCAATGTCTCAAGAAGGAGAGAGAGAGAGAATCTATGCCCTATCAGTTATAGAAAAGAGGTTAGCAACTCTTCACAGAATTATTATCGAGCTATGTCTATGTGCTGCTACCAACCTCTATGGCAGATATTTGTTGCTTCCAACCTGTTGGCTGCTTTCAACAAATGACTGCTGTGCACACACACATCCATGCATTACTCTGTGCAGGTCATGAAGTGCACATAAAATTGGATTAAAAGTGTTCATTAGGCTGTGAAAGCTGGTTGCATGAGAAATCCAAGGATCTGAGAGAGACTGGTTACATGTTCTCCTAAAGGCAAGTTACACAGGCTTAGTGTACAGCGGGCCAGCGGGCCAAGTATACAGTCTTAAGTGATCCCAAGGAATTAGTAACTCTTCTGTAAGGTCTGCCAAAAGTATATTTTTTGGAGGTAAAGGGATAGTTTCATAAAAATGCATCACTCCAGTCCCCAATTTCTGTCCATATCCTAAATGATTTTAGGCTCTCTACTCCTGAGAGGAAAAAGTTACAGTAATCTTGGGGGCCACTGAGAATGGAAATAGGACTGTCTTGTGGTCCATTAACAGGAAACTATTTCCTCCTAGCCAATGGTGTGCCTCTAACCCTGAGCAGAGATGTGAAACTCAGATCTGCTCCAAAGATCAGAACAGTATATACTGTGGGGTCTGTCAGTCATCTGGCAAAGAGTCCATCTACCTTGGAAAGCTAATTTGCCTATGGCCATGCTATGGAGATGGAAGAAGTAATTATCCCTTTAATAAGCTAATGAAGCATCCTCCCCAGAAACCCTGCCCTATGCACTTGTTTGCAAGGCTCCCAATAAGTAGCACTGTGGCCTTACTGCTTAAATTTTTTCCTTTTTCTTCTCTTTTTCTTTCAGATACTGGTCAAAGCTCAGCCATGATTTCCTAAACACTCCAGGTGCGCTCTCTCTCTCTCTCTCTCTCTCTCTCTCTCTCTCCTTCCTGAAGACTCTCCTCCTACTGCTGTTTACCATGCAGTCACTTCCAGAGCTCCAGCACTGAACTTTGCTGCTTCCTTAAGGGCTATGTGGTGGTTTGAAAGAAAATGGCCCCCAAAGCGAGTGGCATAATTAGGAGGTATGACTTTGTTGGAGTAGGTGTAGCCTTGTTGGAGGAAGTGAAGTGGGTTTTCAGGTCTGACATACTCAAGCTATACCCAGTGACACATAGTTCACTTCCTGTTGCCTAAGAGTCAAGATACAGAACTCTCAGCTCCTCCAGCACCATATCTGCCTGCACGCTGCCATGTCCTGCCATGATAATAATGGACGAAACCTCTGAAACTGTAAGCCACTCAATTAAATGTTTTCCTTTATAAGAGTTGTTGTAGTCATGATGTCTCTTCACAGCAACAAAAATCCTAACTGAAACAGGCTTTTCCTTGTCTCTCTCCCTTTCAGAAACCTGCTGAGATTTATAGATTGCTTGCCCGGTTGTTTCTCTCAAACTCTTAACAAAATTGTTCACAAGTTCCCTTCCAAATCTGTCTCTAAATTCTTTTAAGAATGAGACTAAGAACCCTTAGACAGAATTCTGATTTCCCTGGTCACATGGAACTAGCATTACTCTCTTATTTAAACTAGACAAACAGGAAAAAGAGAGGAAACAGCACAAAGAGAAGGAAGGAATGAAGGAAGGAGGGAGGGAGGGAGGGAGGGAGCGAGGGAGGGAGGCTAGGACAATTGACCAATGGCACACATAAATATTATACTAGCACATTTTCCATTGTTATAACAAAATAGCCAAGGCTCAGCAATGCATAAAGAAAAGTTTGCTATTTAGCTCATAGATTCTGAAGCTAAGAATCCACGATCAGCAATACCATATGTTGGGTTTCTGATGAAGAGCTTCCAGTGGATGAACTGGGGTGAGAACTATGTTAATCCCCTCCGAAGGCAGTACCCCCCACTCACCTTGCATTAGGTCCTAACAAGCCTCAGGTTCAAGGACCCATTCAAACCATAAGCATACAAATACAGAAGAAAGGCTTCTTTCAAAAACTTAGCAAATAAAATTCAGCAGCATATAAAATAATTTCATACTCTACCAACAATACTTATTTCAAGGGAGAAGTCTTGTTCAAAAATCAACAATCAGTTGATGATCTCTCCCATGTTATTTGGCAAAAGAAGGAACAGGCTATTAATCACCACAGAAAAACACCTGACAGAATCCTAGCTATTCTTGACAAGAATTCACAAAACCTAGAAAGCCCCTCAACCTACTGGAGGCAACAAGACACTTCATGCAAAAGACTGACTGCCTTCCCTGTAAGGCTGAAGACAAAGTGGGAGCCTCAGCCTGCCACCCCATTGCAGTGTTATTCTGGATGTTCGAGCCATACTCAGAGCAAAAATAGGAAAATATGGATACAGATAAGAAGCTGAATGGTTCATGTCTGTAGATGAAATTATTTCTACCCAGAAATTCCCAAAGAACCTACCCAAATATTCTAAAATTATTAAGTCCATGGAGTATGAAGCAAACACATATGCAGCCAAGCAGTTGGTGGTGCATGCCTTTAATCCTACACTCAGGCAGATCTGAGTTCAAGACCAGCCTGATCTACAGAGCATTTCCAGAACAGTCAGAGCTATAAACAGAAACCCTGTCTCAAAAAAAGAAAAAAGATAAGAATGCTAGCAATATGCATGAAAACCACAAGAGCAGAAGTATAATTTACTTAATGATCACTCCAAACAGGGAAATATATAGGTGTAAAACAGGAGCATGAGTTTTGTGTTGAAACATAACATGCTGATTAATAGTCAAATATGTAAAGTCTTCCCGGAGACATACAATGCTAAACTATTAAATGGGTAATAAATGTAATAAAAAGTCTAGCAAGATTTCTTTGTAGGCTTTATTCTAAAATATAGAAATATTAAATACCTAGTATAGCTAAAGTCATTTTGAAGAATAAGACTAGAGTGGGAGGAAACGATCTACCGGATTTCAGGACTTAGTATGTAGTTTCAATTACAAAGGGCATCATGTAACCAAATAAAAAACACAGAGACCCATGCACGTGGTCCAGATAACTGTGACATACAATTCCAAAGGAATGAGACAACCTTCTCAACAAATGCTGCAGATGCAAATGTTACCAATGAGGGGGAAAAACTGTGAAGGATGTGTCAGGAAAAGGACTAGTCTCTAGAACATGGGGAACTCTCAAAACTCAATGCCAAGATGGCCAGACAATCTCACTCAAAAGCATGCAAAAGATGAAGCGAGGAGAGGCATTTCACCAAAGATAGCAAGCTATCCTGTATCACTCATACCAAACACACACACACACACACACACACACACACACACACACACACACACAGGAATTCACACTCCAGGTGTAACCACTTATAGACCCTACCCTTTGATCCCTACAGCACATCTACATTGCCTGTGTGCTAGTGCATGAAAATGGCACCAGCCAGAAGAGAAGACCCAGTTACTTCTCCTTTTAGCATTCATGAGAAGAAATGGGCTAGCACGTGAGGGAGGAAGGAGCACAAACCGGCGTCGCCTTCAACTTCCTTTTTCTTCGCCCGCTTAATTTTCTTCTTCAGGACTTTCATGAGGAAGTTTGCAAATTTATTATTTTCGCCAAGGGCGGACTGGAACCCGGCATACAGAGCCTTTTCCTGCTCCTGAAGCTTGGTGATCTCATTCTTTTTCTCTTCCATCTCTTTCATGGTTTCATTTATTTTCCACTAAGGTAAAAAAAGCAGAACATAGGATGTGTAACATTTCTAATGAGCTGGCTTCAGAGGGCAAATGCACTTTCCAATGCAAAATTAGGGTCTACAGACATTTTTAAGCTTCTTAATAGAAATTCAAATTGCGGATGTTTGTAGAGCTGTTTATTTGATTGATTACACTTACATTCTTTTAAAACATCATTCATGTTTAGTATCTTTGGAATGTTCACTTAAATCCAAATTAAACAAATTAGAATTTTGTTTTGCTTGTTTAGGGTTTTGGTTTTGTTTTGTTTTGGGAGTCAGGATTTTTCTGTGTGACAGCCCTGGCTGCCTGGAACTTGCTCTGTAGACCAGGCTGGCCTCAGTCTCACAGAGATCCAGCTGCCTCTCCCTTCCAAGCACTGGCCACATAGGAATTTTTACTGGCACTCATATAAGATGGTGCCTAAAGAGAATACACAGACAAAGGTATGATGAAGCAGAGAGCCTGACATGGGCAGGACCAGCATTCACAGCTAGATTCCTGAAGGACTACCCTAGAAGGTTGACCAGGATCTGTAACTCAATCCTTGGAAGACTTCACACTAATGTGACCAGTATCTCTAACTAGACCTGAGCCTCAGGAAAGACTACCAAGAGTGAAGACAGCATTGGAAACCAGACCTGGCACTAAAACCAACTCTGGAGACCTGACCACCCGCAGGGCTCTGACAGACAGACGCCTGGAAGTTCCAGAGGACTACCACGGGAGTGGAAGCTGTAGCCAGTAACTAACCACACCCCCATTCACCCCTCTCCTTCATGCTCACTCCCCTGTATTTAGTGCCCATTGTCACTGTGACATTCTCTCCCCTTCTTTACCCACAAAGCTATCTTGCTAGCCTTCTCATTGAACCCAAAGCTTGCCAATATGGCTGGATTGTCTGGCCAATAAGATCCAGACACCCTCTTTTCTCTGCTTCCCTGGATTTGAACTATAGACATGGGCTGCCGGGGCTAGTTCTGGGACCCCAGGGTTGTGTGGTGAGGACTTTATCAGTTCTCCCTAATTTAAGGAGAGCAGCCAGCTGGGGTTCAGCCCAGCCTTACTTGCATGTCCTGTTCCTCTTTATCTAAGGAATTGACACGCTCTTGGAGAATATTTTCCTGTTTCTCAAAATTCTTGAGGAGAAGCATTTCTTGAAATAATGTGACATGGTGCAGGTCAGACAGTTTCATCTTTGTATCGAGCTTCAGCTTCCGATGTCTCAGAAGATGGAGTTCTGCATCAAAAGTGACAGTCAGTTCTTTGATCTGAGATAGAAAAGAGATTTGGGGATCTATAAGTTAAAATGGAAATGTTCTTCAAACTATCTGACAGTAATAATGTGTCTAAAGTATAGTTATGTGCTCGTATAAATTCACTTACAAAGTGGAATTAAATCTTCATAGCTTAGTAGTGGGAACTCTATGACTCTCGTCCTCCAAGCCATTGTTCAGTGACATCTTGTCTGTGCTCTCTTTAGCCGCCCCATTTTCAATGCGTTCTCACAGTAAGTCTAAATAAACATTACCCTTAACTCCTTATATATTTTGAAAAGAAAAATTCAAAGAATGTAGACTGGAAGATCAGCATCTAGCCCAGTTGTCATAGAGGGATTTCATCCAACACCGATGCAGAGACCTACAGCGTAACATTGGGCAGAGCCAGAAGAACCCTGCAGAAGAGGGCAAAGGATTGGAGGACCCAGAGGGGTGAAGACACCATGGGAGCACAGCCCACAGAGTCAACTAAGCAGGGCTCCCGGGGACTCACAAAAACTCACAGGTCATGACAAACACACCCTGTCCGAGTCTGAGCGCGGTCCTGTGCATATTCCTTCTGACTGTGTGGTGTTCTTGCGGGGACTCCTAGCCACGGAAGCAGGGCTGTCTCTGACTCTTTTGCTTGAGCTTGGAACCCTTTTCCTGCTGCTGGGTAGCTATGCCCAGCCGTGCTATGGGGCTTTGGGCCCAGTCTTACTGTATCTTCTCAGGCCATGTTTGGTGGACATCCCCGGGAGGCCTGCTCTTATTTATTTACTTATCATTCATTTATTTATATTTAAAGGGAAACGGAGGAGGAGTTGATCTGGGAGAAAAGGGTGGTGGGGGAAGGGCTCGAAGGAGTGGAGGTGGGGGACATTGCAGTCAGGATATAGTATATGAGAGAAGAATGGACTATAATGTAAGAAAGAAAAATAAAAGTTTTAAAATATAGAATGGAAAATTTTTTATGTAGGTAAATATCTTAGAGTCACAAAAAGCTGTTCAGTTATCATATTTTACAAGTGAAGAAATGAGGTTGAGGATCATTTCCCTGTAATCCAGCCTACCTTACTACAGAGGTAGAAATTCAAGTCCTAATTCCTGATCTGGACCTTATTCTACCTGGCCAAGGTGACCGTATGTCCTCATGTGTTCTCTGACTGGGCACAGCTCTACACACTCACTTCAGAGTTTGTGAAGAGCCTCAGAGGGAGGGTTGATGGCCCTGAGCAAACTCACACAGTAGAAAGAAGAACCACTGACTGTTATTTTTTTGGTTGTGCATTACAGGACGTTGTCAACTGTCAAAAACTTAACATATATGAAGTCCCCTACTAGAGGATAATGGACAGGAACAGGTCTGCAGGTCTGTAGTGGTGAAATTGCTAGAGAATTTCAGATACAGAAACCAACCCAAAGCAAAAAAACAACTCAAATTTTTAAGTAAGTATGGCTATAGAATACATATTTGGGCTTCCCTTTATGCTTATTCAATAAAATATTTCTCTGGAAGCAGGAGGGTATTTCCTTCTTAAAAGAAAACACACTGAAACTGGCTCACATAGGTCTCCAGGTCTTTAAGGGTTAGGCCTATTCTGTTGGCCCTCATAGCTGATAGCCTGCAAGTTCTATAATAGAGAGTATTTTTCCTGAGTATCACTGTGTTCCCAGTACCTGGCTAGTGTACCTCCTCACACGGTACGGCCAACAAATGTTTGTTTTATTGCCAAAATCAATAAATTAGTGTGATTATAACTACGCTTCTGAATGAACACCTACTACTACATGTCTGGTGGATCCTGCATCTAGGAATCCTGGAGAAACAGACAGAAGAGGAGATGTGGCCCTTATCTGAAGAACTGTATAGTCTACTTACTAATACAAAACTAGCACACATGAAGCATCGGGAAAGACAAGTGTGAGACATAAAGTGCTGCCTGCAGGTGATACAGAGTTCTCAGACAAGGAGAAGGTATGTGCAGATGATGCTAGCGAGTGTAGGGGGCTGCTGCCCGGTTCTGGAAGGCAGCCATTGCGATTACAAAGAAAGAGCTCTGATATGAAACGGTGGTGGGAAGAGAGCCTGGGAGGCTGGGAGAGTGGGCCAGTCGGCCTGGATGGTGTGGAAATGATAAAGAAGTCTGGGAAGCTGCACGGAGGGCTGGGTGGAGCTGACACTGCCGGGGAAGGAACGCCTTCTACAGGAGGGTGGCAGGGTGCTGTCTACCCAAGAGAGGTTCCCTGCCTTCTTCCTTCAACTGTGCCCCACACTCCTGGGTTTCCTGGAAAAAACAGCACCTGTAGTTTTAGAATGGTTTGGAAGCCCGTCATCACCACAAGCTCTCCCACCTACCATGGCAAAGCATGCCTTAAAGGGTAGAGAATGGTTATAGGATCACATCTGTAGTTCTGGCACCTGAGAGGCTGAGGCAGGAGAACTAACCACAACTTTGAGGCCAGTTTGGGGCTCCATAGTGAACTTTAGGCTAACTCGAGCTATAAAATGAGATGATGGTGTGAAAATCAGAGGGTTCCTCTTTTAAGTGCATTCCATTTATCTTCTCAAGACTGGTCCCTCAGTTCCCTTTACCATGACTACACCTGGTTGCAAGTGTCTTCTGATTCTAATGTGTTGTCCTCTAGGAAAAAGATCTAAAACTCCAACGTTCTACAGAGAGCACAGAGATTTGTTAGGGGGCTAATGATGGGAGAAAACCAAGCCACCAGCAAAGAGTGAGCTGGTCAGCATTTGGGGAAAGGGTAATGTAGAGAAATTTGAAATCAAACAACAATAAACCAGACCACACCCTCCCCCTATCCATTCTTTTCATTTTAAGCAGAGGGACAGCTTCACCTCTTACCCTGTTGCACAAATACTGTTGCATGTACAAATGTTTGACCTCATCTCTCTTCATAATCTCCAGCTCCACATCACTCGGCTCTGTCTTTTCAAACTCTAAGGACTTTGGAAGATCCAGGATGAATGTTGATGCCTTGGATGACCGTGACAGGGAGTCCCGTGTTGTTAAATCTCCTTCCTTTCCAGAAGTCAGCTTGAGGAACCCTAGCCCCCCTCCACTCGTGCTACTAGAGCCTGTCTGTTTGCTGTCATTCTTATCACCCTGGCGTTTCTGTTGCTTCCTCTTAAATCTCAAGAGTGTTTCCTCGTCGTATTGAAATCTCCTTTCTGGGACTTCTTCTGGATATATCTGTGGGACTGGAGGGATGGGTACGTGCTTGGATGTGGGGATGGACAACTGAATGTTCTTCAACTCTTGTACCAGGCACTGGATTTCCTCAATGACAGCCAGCTTGAGATCTCGAAGGGAAAGGATGCACTTGTTCATGTACCTCTTCTTTCCATGGGCCTGAAGCGAGGGAGAAAAAGAAAGCAAAATCACAACCGTCTCACAAAGGGCAGTCTGGGTGTCTTCATACCACCACTACCTGTTTCTATGGAGACTGAATTTCAGGCCAAGTGACCTCAGCTAAAGATGTTACCTGACATCGTGAGGCTCTGAGTCTGAGTCTCAGCAGTGCAAAAATCAAAGAACTAAAGAGAAGAGAACAGGAAGAAGGAAGAAGAGAGGTTAGTTCTGGCTTGGATGACTAAAAAGCTATAGTGGCATAAAATACAGGTTATAAGATATAAAAATATATGCAATAGGTAGTTAAGCAACTTCAGATGGTGTTGTGGAAAGTTTTTATGACCCATTTTGGGTCTGGGAGGTTTGTGATCTGACGCGCGCGCGGCTTTTGTCCCCCTAAAAATCAATCACACGCTTATATTAACTTTATACTGTTGGCCTATGTCTTAAGCACATTACTAGCTAGCTCTTTAATCTTAATTCAACCCATTCCTATTAATCTGCTCACCACGTGGCTCCCAGCCCGTGGCTGGCCGGTACCTCTACATGTCTGTTTTTCTTGGGGGTCCGATGGAGAGTGACTAACTCCACCCTTTCCTACCTGCCTGCCCTCTGATTTTCTACCCACTTCTATGGTGCCGTGCATGGGCCAAAACAGCTACTTTATTGGTCAGACATTTTAGAAGAAAGAAAAAAAAAATTGCCTTATTTAGATGTAATGAGGACTTATGGTCAGCAGGTGTCACAGTTGTGTCACAGCAGAGGTGCCGTAAGGAATTTTTTGGCTTGTCTTTGTTTTTTTAAAAAAAATTTTATCAGTGCATCTCACTGTAATCTGCTCAATCTGTTTTTTAGGACGCTCTTGGCTGTGCGCAGGAGATCTGTGTGCAGATGCAAAACCAAACTGGCCGCTCAGACTGGCTGGGTCTGCGGGCGGGGAGCCTGTGGTTTTTGTGGAACTAGCCCCGAGTTGGGCGCCAAGATGGATTTAGAATAAAATTGTGGCCAGATAGTGGTGGTGCACGCCTTTTATCCCAGCACTCAGGAGGCAGAGGCAGGCTGATTTCATTTCTGTGAGTGTAAGGCCAGTCTTGTCTACAGAGTGAGTTCTAGCACAGCCAAGACTGTTAGGAAAAAAAACTCTGTCTCAAAAATAAAATGTGTTATGGGACTGGAAAAATAGACAGCAGCTAAGATCATTTGTTACTCTGGGGGCTCACAAACATCATTAATTCCACTTCCAGGGGACTTCTGGCTTCCACAGGCACTAGGCAAGCATTTGGTGCACATACATACATTCAAGGAAAAAAAATACATATAAAATAAAAATAAATCTTTTTAAAAAGAGGGTATAAAGTTCTCTTTTTAAAAACTGTGTGGTTGGTGCTGGAGAGATGGCTCAGCAGCTGGAGCATGAGCTGTTCCTACAGAGGATCCAGGTTTGATTCCCAGCACCTACACAGCAGCTGGCAACCATCTGTCACTCCAGCTTCAGAGGACCCAATGCCCTCATCTGGATTCTGTGGACACCATGAATACACACGGAACACAGACATACTTGCAGGTAAAACACCCTTACATATTAAATAAATAATGTGCTCATAAGAATATATGTCTGTAAATAAGAAATTAGGCATAAAAAAGCTAGAGAAACAATCTAAATGGTCGCTAATAAGATGTCCAAAATGTTGATTATGGTTAGAAGGATAGTTATGGTCCATGACCATTCATTCATGGATATTTACTAGCATACCAAGATATCTATACCACTGGCATAAATAATATTTTTTTGGTGAAAAAGGAAAAGCCAAATCTTCAATATACTTTATTTCTATTTCTCAGAATAGTTAAAACATTCAAATATGATCCTGATGGGATACAGAACTGGCACTTTCGTTAGTGTAACACTCTAAACTTTGTAGCCTGTACAAACACAGTAGGTGGCCAAGGAGCTAATCCTTTCTTAAAAAATATAAAGGAGTTGATGTGGGATGTCTTTCTGTACACTGAATATATTTTGTTATCATTTGTTAATAATAAAATAAAAAGCTGTTTTGGCCTATGGCAAGGCTCCCCAAAGGCAGACATAGATTAATAGAGATGGGTTAAGTTATAAGAGCTAGATGGTAATGAGCTTTGAGCCACAGGCCAGTTTGTAATTAATATAAGCCTCTGTGTGATTATTTGGTACTAAGCAGCTGTGGGACCGTGGGCTATGCTGGACCAGAAACTTCAAGCTACAAGTAGCTAGATGCTTTCTGAGCCTGTACATGTGAAGAATTTAAACCTATTGGTTTAAATGGTGCCTGAGAAATTAGGATTCCTCAGAAATGAAAGAATGAATGAAGAAAAAAAAAACATTTAATAAGAAAAATTCGGATCAAAGCTAGTATGATCAGCCAGACTTTAGAAAACTTGGAAGGGAGCATGTTAGTTGGTTGGTATTTAGTTTCGGACAAAAGACGAAAGCACTGTAAAGAAAAGATTAAATGATGACATTTTTCCTAACTGTCAAGAGGTCCATGGCAGCTAGAAAACAAATCTAACAAGGACTTCACTGTCTTTCATAAGTTCAATGTCCCTGAGACAATAAAGTACTTTCCCCCACTAAAAAATGGTATCCAGCCACATAATTAATGGGAAAGCTGGTTCTGCCATATGAGCTGATACACTCAGACAAATCTCTGGTCCTCTCTGGTTCCTTGCCTCAGCATTTATAAAAAGAAGACTAGACTAGACTCCTATGAGAATCATTTTCAGCTCTAAATTTCTATATTTATATACATTTGTGGATCAATGAGATAAACACATGGTTGAATAGACCCTAATTAACACCGGGGTACTTTTCATCATCATGGGGTCTGAGGGTTAAGTACCATTGTGTCAAGGTACCCCAGTTCCTCTTCCTTCTTGGCAGCATTTATCCTCATATGCTCAGGTATCTTGTAGTCTGGGGCTGTCTTCAGATTGAAATCCCCCATAAATGTTTGGGCTTCTCTGATGGCTTGGACATCTTTGGGATCTTCATAGTCATCATCAGGTTTGCTCTTGTATCTATCAGAAAAACAGATAATTTAGACATAAATGTAACAATCAGTTCGACATGTGCACTTGCTGCCTCTCTCCATAATTCCATGGAAACAATTGTGGGGAGGTATAAAAAAAGCAATGCTACATCATCAAATAAGCTGAAGGTAAACTATTAGCAAACCTGTTATATTGATACAGTTTGGGAACAAAAAAAGACTAGAAAAAGTTCCAGCCCAGAGTACCTCATTCCGGAGGGCATGCTCCCCTAGAGGAGGCCACAAAAATTTGGGGGCATTATTATCTCAGTAGAGCACCAGGGAGCAGGTGTGGAGAGTGAAATGGAATGCTAGACACATTTGGTAAAATTCATTAATGGGCTGTAAATGGATATATCTCAGCTTTCTCCTCCCCACACAAACAAATCAGGGGCAGCTTTCACCCCAAGACAAAAATGAAGAATTGCTCTCTAAAGAAACTGAATTCCTGGCTTAGGGACTCTAAGGGACCATCGGGTATCCCTTGCAAGGTCTTTAATTGGGAATTTCCTACATTCCCTCAGGATTCTTCCAAGCGAAGTGTGCCAGACTATATGGGCGTGCATTCTTGGCTACAGTCACCACTTTCCATGAAGAGAAAAGCCCACTGGGAACACACAGTATAAACTAGCAGAGGAAGCCCATTCAATCCATGCATTTATCCACAATCAGTCATTTATGTATATCTGAACCTCCCCCCATAAAAAAGCTGTTGTTTTTAAAAAAGGAATAATCACAGGGAACAAAAAAGAAGAGGAAGAGGTGGAAAACAGAAAACATGGCCCATAACCGTTCTCATGATGTAAGCAACCAGAAATTTGAACCAAAAAATATAAAATAGCTACATTCAGACATATAAACATCATCAAGAGATATAGAATATAGGTAATATAAAACCAATTCATCAGAGAGATAAAGCAAAGTATTTCTAGCTCCTGACTTTCAGCCTGGAAAAAATCACTAGATCACAGAGTAAGGACCAGGAGCCTACTGACCCAAATATAACCCAGTGAGCTCACTGGTTGAGGAGACAAAGGAACCAAAGTAGCTGGGTCCTTGGTGAAAAGAATATAAAGCTATATGAAATAGTAGTATCAGAAATCTATGGGGCTCTCTTCAATTTTGTGAATAGGTACTAATCAATACATGTGTAATGTGAAATACAGAGCTTGGCAAAGAACCACTGGGAACATACAGTTACCAGAAAGCTGCAGACAAATGCTGCCGACAGCTTATGCATATCTAGGGACAACTTGGTTTACTGCCTGAAGGATTTATTGAATACAGGGCACAACCAAGAGCAAACCTGCCCTAGGAGACCTGAACAACATTAGTACTCGCCTTGCCCTAGTCCGTCCTCAGAGAGGGTGGTGCCCTGCAGTGCAAAAAAGCACATTATTTATCAAGCACACATGAACTTTCAGACAGAGTGTAGCACCACAGCCTAGTTTTCAACAGATCTAACACAATTACTTTCTATGATAGTAGAAATTAAATAACAAATCTACTCCAAAATCTAATTTTAAAAGCAGACATAAATAGAAGAAATCCCAAGGGACCATGGCAATGTTGTATATTGAATGACATGAGCATATTTGAAAACTTATGAGACACAGTTGAGTTCATGCTTAGAAGGAAATTTATACTTCACAGGTTTATGCTAAAAAGGTATGAAATTAAAGCTAACTCACTCACTCTACACTGTAAGAAGAAAGAAAACCTCAATTAATGGTAAAATAAGGAAGGAAATAATTTTTTTATATCAGCAACCCAGGAAGTGGGCAACTGTTTTAATAGCTATGAGCAAGAGTTAGTTTTTTGAAAATGTTGATAAGATTAGTAAATGATAATGTAGAATGGTCAATAGATAAATAAATAAGCAATTAAATGAAATTCTTATGAACTAAAGGTGACTGAAGCAAGCAGCCACCCCATAGCTACAATCTAGGTAAAATGCATCAATTCCTTCAAAGACACAGATTCCAAAAACTGACCCAAGAAGAAAATTTAAAATCAGAAAAGCACTATCACAAATAAATAGTTTGAATTTCTATTTGAAGTCAGCCTCCAGGAACACTACAAAATCAGGTGGGTTACTCATGACTTCTATCAAATGTATAGACAAGTCACAACGGCCAGCCTTCCCAAACAGCTTCAGAAAGCAGAGCAAGAGCAAATGCCTTTCACCTGCTCTTGTGAACTTTGTATTCCTCCTATAGCAACCCAGGCAAGACCTCTCTCTCTCTCTCTCTCTCTCTCTCTCTCTCTCTCTCTCTCTCTCTCTCTCTCTCACACACACACACACACACACACACACACACACACATACACACACACACACACACACACACAATCAAAACTTTCAGTGACACAGACATAAAAGTTCTTAAAATATTAGCAGACTCAAACCAAGTATATTTTATGGCATAATATACTAATAGGGTGTTATACCATATAGATCAGAGACTCTAGCTAAGAATTCCATTTTAATTTAATATTAGAAATCAATTTAATACATATATTAACAAATAAAAGAAAAAAGGGCATGATCATTTTAATTTACATATTAAAATCATTTTGGCTGACACTAGAATTATTGTATTTTAATTTTCACACACACAAAAAAATTTCTTACTTAAAGGGGGGAGGCATTTTAGCAGGCCAGAGAGATGGCTAAGGAACTTGTCACCATGGCTCACAGCCTCCACAAGTGTACTGTGTCATGTCCTGTGGGAGCTCATACAGTGACTCAGTTTCCCATACTGACTTACAAAGCAAAAGAGTCACAGTGACTCAGCTATTTTAGAGTTCAAATGAGTTCAGCTTGCTCCTTGTTTTAGCCTTGATGGCTGTAGGACTAGTCTGATTAAGCTTCTGGGAGAGAGTTCATTATCTTACTGGCTGACCTAGCAGGAGGCACATGATGCAGGCACATGAGGCTGCCCACAGCCTGACTCGTGGACAGCATGGGGTTTTCTTGAGATAATGTTTAAATGCTTGTACTGTGCTTTGTTTGGATTCTGGCTTGAAAAATGTATGTAAGCCCTTTCAGAAATAAACTGAACCATGGGGTCCTTCCCAGTTTTTTTTCCCCTATCTTCATCTGAGTGCCTGCCCCTAGTGACCCCAGTGACTCACTGGCTGGCACTGACAATGTTCCCCATGCAGCAAATAAATACATGTAAAAAGAGTGATTATAAAAATGACATTAAATAAAATTCAATACCCATTCTTAATTTTTAAAGCTAAGAATAAGCCAGGCATACTAGACTGCAATCCCAACTGCATGAATTCCAAACCAGCCTGGGTCATATAGTGAAACAACATCTAAAGAATAAATGTATGAATAAAAAAGCTAGAAATGAAAGATAATTTATTAAAATTAATGATAAAATGCACTCAAAACAATGAAGGGATGGGTGGTTCTCCCTAAGACTAGGAATAAATAAGAATATCTACTTCCATAGTTTTAGAAAACATAGTATAGTATATTCCAGACAATAAAATTAACAAAGATAAATAAAAAAAATTATGAAGGCAGAATCAGTCTTTATTGCTGAGTGGGCTGCAAGAGGGCAGAATATAAAGCTCTTGGTTCAGTAACAATGTGTAAGGACATTGATGCAGCAATAATTCAGCTTCCCTCTGTGAGAAATCCTTCAGATAATCAAAGGCTTCTGCAGTGCAGGCACATGGAAACTAGCATCAGTGAAGAATAGTGAGTGCGGCAGAGCCCCTCACCAGAGTCAGGCTCCAGGCCCGGGACTGCAGAGCCCAGCCTTCAGCTCTTTCCAGGGTAGGGAAAGAGCTGGGGGGGAGTGTTAGCTGTTTTCTCCAGAGCCTCCTAAAGAATTGCTACTTCTTATGTAAGCTTTGGATCTCAGAATGTGTGTGTGTGAAAGACGAGAGAGAGAGAGAGAGAGAGAGAGAGAGAGAGAGAGAGAGAGAGAGAGAGGAGAGAGAGAGAACAAAAGCTCAGGGAATTCCTCATTACAGTAACCTACTATATAAGAAATGCCAAGTAGAGTGCTTCAAATCAAAAGAACAATGAAAAAAAACCATAATGGCACAAAGAAGCATGAGATGCACTTGTAATAGTAAATATATATGAATTTTAGTTATTATAAAATGCATTACTAGAATATGTATTAATATTACTGTAATGATGGGGAATAAGTAATTTCACTGTAAAACTTAAAGGTAACCTCATAAACAACAATAATTTAAAGTGCTAGAATTACATACTATTTAATTTGGTAGATTTAAATGGTGAAAATAATAATATAAACTATGGGGAAAATTTAGTAGTAAATCTTGGGTGGCTGGAGAGATGGTTATGAGCGCCTTGCTTCACATTTACAAGAGTTCATATCCCAGCACCCATGTGACTAGGCAGGTGTCCCACAAATGCCTGTGACTCTTAACTCCAATCCAACACTCTCTTCTAGCCTCAACAAGCACACGGGCATGCACACTACAAACACACACACACACACGTCCACTCACAGACACACACACCTAAATAAGTAAAACTTAAAAGTAGAGTTTTCCTATGCAGTTGAACTTAACTTGTGATATTAAAATCGACTGAATATGCAAGTTCAAAAATGGGCAAAACTGAAGAGGCTCCTTCTCAGCAGACACGCAAATGCCCAATGAACATGTTTCAAAAAGCAAAGAAGTCAGTGCTAAAGAGGCAGAGGCAGATGGGTCTCTGTGAGTTTGAGGCTAACTTGGTCTGAGTTCCAAGACAACCAGGGATATTTAGAGAGAGTCTCCAACAACAATAAAGTTCAACATTAGTAGCCACTATATAAAATCCAAATATAAATCCAAACCATAGCAGAATGTTCACTCCACATTCTTCAGGGTGTCTATGATCAAAACAGCGAAGATCATAAGCACTGGAGAGGTGTAAGAAGTGAGAGCTTTGTGCATTATTAGTTTAGTGAAAGAATTAATTCAGAACCATTACAGAACACGGATGAAAAGTCCCTCAAGAATGAAAACTACAACTATTATAAGACCCGCCAATCTTACACCTGGGAATGATCAGCATCACATTCTCTAGAATATTGTGACAGAAAAGAATTTATTAGTTGTTAAAAGCCATTCTGAAAATATTAGCAAAATAGACTTTTTGAAGTAGGGATTAAATTATAGAATGCCAATGAAACACATGACTGCTTCAGGGTGATGCCGGCTGCTCCTTCACATCTCCCTTCTGTTTGTATTTTTTACTTCGGCCTTGTCAACAAAGATCAATGTATAAAGTTGCATCTGTGAACCTTATGTTGGAAGTTTAAAAGTGCAGCTGAAACAGGACTCAAGTAGCTGCTGTGTCAACAAAGGTCAGTTTACAAAGTTACATTTGTTACCATAGTCAGAGGTGTGAGAGTACAAAGAGTGTGGCTGAACCACTCACAGCTCATCCCACTCCTTTTTCCGCTGCAGAATCTTAAGCTGGGCCCGTTCAGCTTTTTGTATAAGTTTCCTTGTTTTCTCTATTTGGTTTCCAACCATGATTTCACTTAGGGTTCTGGGCCGAAATTTCTTCCCTTTTTCTATGATTGATTCTTCTTGTATGTTGACACTTCCACCTGTACAAAGAATTGCTTTTTTCAATACTTTTGAGACAAAAAAAAAAAAAACAAAAAACAAAAAAAAAAAAAAACAAAAAAACCTCTCAAATGTTTTCAACTTACACACACACACAAAGAAAATAAAAGATCAAGAAAAACTATGGAAGCGACTTATGGTCAACCTCTAATCACAGACACTCCTTGACTTTTGATCCAGGGTCACATCCCGATAAAACCACTAAATTGAAAATGGCTGATTTGAAAATGCATTTATGTACCATGCCTATGGAACATCATATCTTAGCCATGCTCAGAATACCTACATTAGCTTACACAATAGTCAATGCCTGTAAAGTGTTGAATATCTCATGTAATTTTAAAAATATTGTACTGACAGTGGATAACAGAATGACTGGGTGGGTATACTTTCACGCCATTACAGAGTTGGAAAATGTAAGTTGAAAAATCATTAAGTTGCCTACTTTTCTAACGTGAAAATTCAGAATAGAGATCTAAATCACAAATATTGCTCTCAAGCATTTTTACTTAAAAAGTTGGCAAAGTAATAGTAGAGAGCTCCCAAGAGGGGGTAGAGAGTGTGAGAGCCAAGGAAGCCGGGAGTTTGCTGAAGCTATTTCTCCTAAGAATGTCAGGAGCTATACCCGTAAAGTCTCACCATCATGATTGCCTAGACAAGCTGAACATGCACAAAAATCGGCATGCTCAGTGAATGGAAAGAAACCACAAGCCCTCAAACCCATGCAAAGAACTATAAGCTGCTAAGAAATGCTGAGAGTGGGAGAGGTAGTCTTCCCCAGGGAAGAGCACACCATTTGGTTATTCAACACCAAATGGTCAGTCCCGGAAACATATTGACTGAGAAGGCTGCACTTATGGATATATGACCATATACACAGATATGCACACACACATAGATGTGTGTAACAATTAATGAAAAAAAGATGTCATGAATTTGAAAGTGAACAGGAGGGATTTGTGGGAGGGTTTTGAGAGAGGAAAAGGAGAAATAATGTAATTATGCTATAATCTCAAAAATAAAAAATTAAAAATACATACAAGTACAACAAAATATCCTCTGATTTTAATTCTAAAAAAAAGATTAAATGTCAACTGAGTAAATTTCATCACAGTTGAATATTTTTAAAAATTGGCAAAATAAAATCAATATCAACTACTTAAAGAACAGTAAAAATAATGATGGCCTACTGGAAGATTGAGAAAATGCAAGAGTGGTGTTTTTATTATTGCATTAGGGAAAGGGGATTATGGGAGTCTTAATTTGACATGTGATGTGAAGTTGCATAACTGAGTGAAATGGTCTGTGGCTAATTTTTAAATTCTCTCTCTCTCTCTCTCTCTCTCTCTCTCTCTCTCTCAGGACATGGCCTTTGTAGGATTCCCATCCTCTAGTAAATAGCCCTACATCCAAATTCATATGGGTACCTAGTAGGCTATTTTTTTAAGACATGATTGGGTGAGAGATTATATTTCATTATATTCACATATGAAATTCTCAAGAATAAAAAAATTTAAAGTGAGTCAGAAGCACTTAAAATGAAAGGCATGATTGTAAAACAATTGATTTTTATCAATGAACAAGTGTCTAATATAGAATTACTCTTTATGTTCATCATACATATAGATACATACTTAAAAATACATTAAAATAAATAATAGTCCATGTGTGATGGCACACATCTATAATCCCTTCACATGGGAGAGGGAGGCAGGCTAGCCTCAGCTATGAGTGAGTTTGAGGCTAGCCCGAGCTACAAAATACTCTGTCTCAAAAAATAAAATGGTCTGTAAATACATAACTAATTTTTTCAGCTGTAAAGAATGAAATTATGCTGTTTGCAAAAAAAAATGGACATAAGTATGTTAAGTAAATTAAGCCAGTCTCAGACGAATACCACATTTTCCTCCCTGGCACACCCACTAGCCTTCTTCAGAAGCAGGGTGCTGGGATTGGGGGGCGCTGGGTATGGGGGTACACGTACTATTTTCACACCTGCATTCTTAAACTGGTTTGGAGAAACAGTTTGAAATACAGTGTTTTATCTCTACATTTTGGGGGATGAGAATCAGGAATATGGGAGTGGGGGGAGACTCTGGGGAGAATTCTACACTTGAAGTTCCTTATATATGTGAAGTAAGAAAGCTGTAGCATCCCGTATTCTCACCCCTGGTCTGAGTAACAGGGCCAGGGTGGGTTTGCTTTAGCCACGTGCATCTAATAAAAAAAAAATAAAAAAAATAACAGGTGCTGCGCATGGGAAGATGGCTCCTGCATCTAATCTTATCTGTGCCACATAACTCTAACTGGCAACATTACCTATTCCAAGGGAGAAGGTCACGGAAGAATGAAGATACAATGAGGTCCAGTCACCAAAGCAGGTCCCTTCCTATGAAAAGTCAAATCTGCCACCTAAAGGAACACCTGACTCACTCTTGAGGGAGGGGGGACAAAACTGGATCTGCCAGGAGTGGAGACTAAACTAAGCATTATTGGGTCAGTGGGACCATAGGACTGTCTGCTCCCTGCTCAGGGAGGGGGTGGGGAGTTGTGGAGAAGAAAAATGACCTGATGTGGTGGGAGGGGGAAGGAACCCTGAATAAGGATATAAGGGATAGAAAGCGTGACTTCTTTGTTAATAATAATAATAATAATAATAATAATAATAATAATAAAGAAAAAAAAAGAGTTTGTAATTAATTAAAAAAAAAAAAAAGAAAAGAAAAGTCAAGTCTGTTCTGAAATCTTCAGAATGGATTTCCGGGGATTGAAAGCCTCTTGCCACCTGCCCACCTGTATCTTTTTGGCTTTCCTTTCTTCCAGGCCCTTCCTTTTCGAACCTCTCCATTTTGCTCGGTCTTCTCTCCGACTGACTTGGTCGCTTTAATTTGGAATACTTAGAGGGCTTCACCAGTCTATAGGACGCTATCTGGTGGTCACTCTGGATGGCATAAACAATAACAGTATCACTTTCCAGTGGATCGTGAAATCTGAAAGAAAAAAAAAGAAGGAAAGAAGAAAATAGGTATTTGCAATGGTTCCCATATTGATCATTTTGCAATGATCACACATCACACTAATATGTTTATGCACTCACTGGTCAAGATTTAACCACACTAATGCCGCCAGGGTGCTATAAAAGTTGGAATGGACTTGATTAAAGAACAATTTAAAAAAAGACTTCTAGTGAAAGTAATTAACATTCTATTACCAATACAGCATCAAATTTTGCTAATATGTGGTAAATAAAAATATATAGGTAGATTTCAGCTTGCTGGAAAGCAGACCATAATAAACTGAATATATGTAATCTACTGTGCCATGCATTCTAGATAACAAGTTATATGTATTATGGAGGAATTAATTAAATAAGAATATATAAATTGTATAAAAATGTAAATATCTGTGTGCTAGTAAGGGATTCTTAAACAAAAAAAAAAAA
The DNA here is from genome assembly GCA_004025045.1 of Sigmodon hispidus. Lineage (NCBI taxonomy): Eukaryota > Metazoa > Chordata > Mammalia > Rodentia > Cricetidae > Sigmodon > Sigmodon hispidus. The sequence continues at coordinate 43,841 of PVIH01002372.1, read as the reverse complement.
AAAAAAAGAACCTACAAAACCCCTAACATTTATTTACAAATGACATGAGAAATTTTATTTCATTGAGATATTTAAAACACATGTTGTTTTCTTAAATTCTATGGTTTGTTTTCATACACATGTGCTAATGGGATTTGTTTGTTCATAGTCTCTATGAAGTGAGCAGAAAAGCTGAACATTTCTCAAATTCCTATAAAAAGAATGGCTGAATTTTGAGGTTGGAGAGATGACCCTGTGGCTAAAAATACTTGCTACTTTTGCAGAGAACTGGACCTTATCTTTCAAGTACCCGTTAGGCAGCTCCCAAACTCTCATAACTACCAATTAAATGGGATTGAATGCTCAATGCCCTTGTTTGGTTCTGGTCTACACACACACACATACACACAATTAAAAATTAAATCTATAAGAAGAAGACAGCTACATGAACATTATAGATAATCTTATACATACATGCATGAGAGAAGCTAGATGCAAAAAAAATCCTACTTAGTACTGCATTTATATGGAGTTCACAGATAAAATTGAACTATGGCAATAAATTTCTTATCAGGGGGCTGAAGAGATGTCACATTGGTTAAGAACACTGACTATTCTTCCAGAGGACCCAGGTGCAATTCCCAGGATCTACATGGCAGCTCACAACTATCTGTAACCCCAAGATTTGACATCTTCATACATGCAGACAAAACACCAATGCACATAAAAATAAAATAAATAATTTAAAAATTCCTTATCAGAGAAAAGATATTAGCTGAAAGGAGCTACATGGGACTTGCAGTGGTATAAATGTTCTCTATCTAATAGGAATCATAGACATATGCACTAGTATATATTAAAGAAAGTATTAGGCTGTTCAGTTGAGATGTATGCATTTCACTGTCTATAAATCAAAACTCGATAAAAAGCTGTGTCTTCTGGGAAGCTGAACTGACATGTGGAGGTGACTTCACAGGAACGTGAACATGGTATCTTTTACTCCAAGTCTTCTAATCATGTCTGTGGTTTTTTTTTGTTTTGTTTGTTTTTAGGTTTTAAGAAGCTTTGTGGCATGCTTTAGTTTTGCATAAAACAAATAATTTGTCAAAATATAAACTAGTCATTATGTCAATTTTAAAACTATAACAGTCACCCAAAATTCCAACATATAGCTAGAAGGTGTGAGCCAACGGCTCAGGGAAAGCCAGCAACTGCAGGAGGGTTGCATGAGGTGTTGACTCCCTCGCTGGATACTTCATAACATGGTTCCCCTGGGCACCTCTCGGCCATCACTACACATGTCTCTACACAGAAGTGTGCTTTCAAACATCTTAACCTGCAGGAAAGCTGTACCTGTTCTGGAGCTTCTTCAAGCCGAGTTCATATTTCTGTTTTTCCCAAGCTAATTCCTTTTCTACTTGTTGAATTTTGAAAATTGTTTTCTTGTTGATTTCAGCATGAATTGTGGCATCAATATTGAAATCCTGCAGATAAGTTGATTTACTTATCAAAAAGGTTCTTATTTTGTTTTAAAATTACAGTGTGCATGCGCGTCTAAGTGTGCCTGTGTCATTCCACAAAAGTCATCCGCCTTATTTCTTGAGCCATTTTCTCTCTGGGACCTGGAGCTCAGCAGTGAGGCTAGGCTGACTAGCCAGCAAGCCCCAGGTACGTCAGTCTGTCTACTAGATGCTGGCATTATAGGCATCCTCTACCATGCCTGTTTTTTATGAGAATGTTAGGGCTTGATCTCAAGTTCTCATACAGACTGAGTTATCACGTTAGCCTTTTGATTAGACTCTTAACAGTAATTCTGTTTAGGAAATAGTCGAAAATAAAATAAAGAGGCTAGAGAGAGAGATTGCTTAGTGGTTAAGAGCACTTGCTGCTCTTGCAGAGAACCTGAGTTTGGTTGTCAGCACTCACATCTTGATTCACAGCTGTTAACTCCAGCTCCAGGGAACCGAAACCCTCTTTCTGACCTCCAGGGACACTAGGTATGCACATGGTGCACATATATACATGCACGCACATGGTGCACATATATACATGCATGCACATGGTGCACATATATACATGCATGCACATGGTGTACATATACACATGCAAGCAAACGTTCATGTATATAAAATAGAACTTTTGAAGAATGAAAACAAAAACATAGCCCAATCATTAGCAGTATATTGAGTCTTACAATAAAGTCACAAAAAAATAATGAATGTAAAATTGGCTTAAATGTGTCTGTGATTGCCCTTGAAGCTACATCTGTACTGTTGTCTTTCAGAAGCTTTGTGACTCAACTCAGGTACTATTTTCCCATAGAACCAATCAATTATTAAAAAGGAAGTGATAGAATCAAATTCGACATATACTTTCTCAGTAGATAAGCCATATTCCAACCTGTGTTTTTATTTTATCATCTTACTGAATATAGAAAAAGAACATCATAGAGGTAGCCAAGTCCAGCAATCAACTTTGTGCTGCTTAGGTTTATTGGCTTCCATCCCAGCTGGGTCAAACTTTATAGCCCTTCAGGTGGTGCAAATACAGTGACTGGTCAGGTAAAAGAAGATTTAATGATAATGTCCTAATTTCTTTTCTGTCTCTTTGGAAAAAAAAAAAACAAACCACAACTAAAAGCACCTTGATGGGAGGGACAAGATTATTAGATTATTTAATTTAGACTTCCAGGTCACAGTTCATTAATGGCGGAAGTCAGAGTGAGAACTGAAGCAGGAAGCAAGAAGGCAGGAACCAGAGTGGAATGCTGATGACTTCTGGCTCTCTGCCTCACAGGCAGCCAGCTTGCTTATATGTCCTAAGACCATCTGCGTAGGGATGGCAGCGCCTGCCCACATCAATCTACTACATCAAGACAATGCTCCCACAGATGTAGTGCACACCTCTCTGATCTGGGAAATCCCCCAGCTGGAAAATCCCTCAGGTGACTCTAGGCTGTGTTAAATTGACAATAAAAGCTAACTAGGACAAATGATTTCTCTGCATTCATTGTTGCTGACAAACTAATAATTCTAATCTAAAAAATAACATGTTAAAATAAAAGCCAATCATTTAGACTCACTGTCCGTTGAAACTGCATATGTGTTGGTAATTCTTTATTCATTGCTAACAGTTTCCAAAATTCCTGCCTCAAAGCTTTGATCTGCTCTCTCTTTCCAGCTTTGATTTCTTCTACTTCCTTCATTAGCTTGTCATGTTCTCTTTTCCTCCTGGCATTCTCAATACTGAAAGCAGAATTGTAAAATGATAATCATTTCAGCTACAGAAGCAGCAAAAGCCACAAACTAGTATTCAATAACTTGGGAATGCATTTGCCTTGGTCAGCTTCTGCAAAGTGTCAGTTTGGTGAAATCCCAGGCTTTATCAATAGTTATCAAAATGTTTCATACCTATAGGCTTTGGGGTCTTCAATGTCTTCTGGAATGGGCTCTGATTCAATCCCGAACTGTAGGAAGAGGCAAAGCAAGCAAAAACAAACAAATCAGTTTGCAACATCTGTGGTTACCTCATCTACAAAAAAATCTGTATGAAACCAAGGCAGTCAAAATTCCATCAGGATGGGGGAGGGGTCCCCAAGGCCTCACCCTGGGCAGAGGAGCTACTGGCAATTTCTGATGCTAAGGGAGAGAGACTGACTCTCCTTTGTGGACTTGGCTGATGGTAAGTTGCCCAGGCTCCAGTGGATGGCCCCACATCCATGTGGATATGGGCAGCACTGGATGGATTTAGGGCTTCATTAATAACAATACTTGTTTTAAAAAGGACATGACATTGGAAGGGAGATGAGGTAGGTATTAATGGAGGAGTTTCAGGGAGGTAGTAGTGAATAGATATGGACAGAATACATTACAGATGTGCAGGAAGTTTTCAAAGAATAAACTTAGAAATTTAAAAGAGAAATCCTGGAATGATATGTTCTACGAATGTGAGTGCAGTGGAAATCTCAAGAAGGAAAACCTGAATGCTAATGATGTCCCACTACTGACTGGACTGGAGTGGTCTACATTTGCTACCTGCTTTCTAGAAGCAAAGATAAATCTCTAGGAGGTAATAAGTCACCAAAAATCAAGGTTACTCTTGAGTTTTTCAGATAAAATGTTTAGGGATCAGTAAAAAAATAACTAGATATGCCAGAAGGACAAGATTTGATTGGAAAAACAAAAACAAAAACCTGAAGACAGGGATGGAGGGGGAGCAGTGGAAGGTATAAAAAATAACTTTTTAAATAAAAAAATTATTTTAAAAAAATAAAACTTTAAAATATAAAAAAATCAGAAGACAGACCAATGAAAGAGAATGACAAGATATCAATAGGAAAGTTTTTTAAATACACTTCAGAACAATGTTAAAGAATGCTGAAGGTATTACTGAAAATTTTAGAAGTCTATTGGAGTATATTAAGAAGTAAATAATGAAAAAAGATATAGACCTGGGGGGAGGGGCTTGATCCTGCCTCATCTTCATATGCCAGACTGTACTGACTCCACGGGAGGCCCCGCCCTCTCTGAGGAGTGGATGGGGGAGTGGGGTGGGGGAAGCTGGGGGGTGACTGGGAAGAGGGGAGGGAGCGGAAACAGTGGTTGGTATGTTAAAATAAATAATAATAATAATAATAATAATAATAATAATAATAAAATCCCCCTAAAGTGAAAAAAGAAAAAAGAATGTTATGGTTTGGGGGTCAGCAAACATGAAGAATAAGGGTGGCAGAGTTTGTAAGGGAAGAACCACTGTTCTAGTAAATCACTGTTGGTTCTTTGTAATTGACTTTAATTTTATCTTCTTTTTTAAAAACAACATAAGTAATGAGGAAAGGTTTCTAATGTATAATTAGTTTGTTAAATTCTCATGATGGTGGGTAGAGTGCCAGGACACACACATACACACACACACACACACACACACACACACACACACACACACGCTTTCCCCTTGTCTTTCAGGGGCTTATAATGTTCATGTGACCACACTACATGTTTGTACTTTCCACACCCAGTGTTTTCAAGTGTTACAAATATCCAAGATGAGAAACACACTATATTAGTCTTTCCTGATCATTTAATATGCCCCCAGCACCACCCCCTCCCCCACAGAGATGGTTCAGCAGTTAAGAGCACTTGTTGCTCTTGCCGAGGACCCAGGTTTGGTTCCCAGCACCCACATGGCAGCTCACAGCCATCTATCTGTAACTCCATGTAGTAAATCCACACAGGCAAAACACACATAAAATAAAAATAAAATAAGTCTTAAAGTAAAAAGACAACATAGGCCTGAAAAATATTGGCCATTTTGAAGAAAAAAGAAAGAAATGTTGGCTAAGAGAGTGGTTGATAAAGAAAACCTGATGTACTGAGAAACTGTATAACTTTAATAATAAGAAGAATTCAGTGTCATTAACATTTAATACAGAAACAACAGAAAGTCAAAATTATAATTCTATCAGAATACTAATTACAAGGTATAGGTTACAGATATTATGGATTACTGTCAATAAGATTATAAGGTTAATATGTCTAAATTATTCTCAGTATTTGAACTTTATATCATCACTTTATTTTAAAGTCTACTATTATTATTAATTAACTAATTGGCTAACTTTACATACCCTAGGAGATGGCACTTTGGCTTTGGTTTCTCTCTCAGCTATAAATTGAGAAACAATGTTGAAGACAAAGATATTACCATCTGCCCCAGCAGTCAACAAGTACTGGTCGTCAAAACTAGCAAAGATACTTTTGACACATCCATAGTTATTGTCATGCACGTTGAAATGCCAGTAGTCCTGCAAACTTGTCAGTGAGGGGTCATTCTGATTCAGGACATACACTCGGACTGCTCCATTTTTCATTCCACAGAACATCATAGTCTGCTTAGAACTATGAGGCAAAAGGAGTATAGTGTCATTCGCATAAGCTGGAAAATAATCTTTAATTTTTTTTCCTATTTACATAGGGAGTGGAGGAAACCCCAAGAGTAGAGTTCTGAGATGTGTTTTCACATGGACACGGCTTCTTGAAGACTGCAGGGCCAACTGAACCATGGGAAATTGGAAAAACCCTCATCCACACTGGCCAGGCTCAAGATGTATGCCAAAGCTTTCCTTGGGGTTTGAGGATGAGTGCATATGAATGGCTGGTTAGTGCTGTGGTTTCCTCCCCCAGCTGTTTAGAGATTGCTGGCCAATAGAGACCTCCTACCAAGGTGAGCTGAGCCCTTTCCCTGTTCTCCCTAGTAAACAAGCCGGGGCGGCATCTCAAGTTTGCTGGATAATGGCAGCATTACAGAATCTTACCCAATCCCACCCTCACTGTTCATGTCTGTCTTTTCTTTATCCCCATACCGTCCCCTGCCAGGGTTCTTAGACCCAAGCCAGGCAGCACATGGCATATTTAGTGAGTTAGCTTGTGAAAGTCAGAGGACAGCTAGTGGGAACTGCTTCTCCTTTACAAAGGTGGGTCCCAAGGACTGAACTCCAGTCATCATGCTTGGCCACTGGTACCTCTACCCACTGAGCCATACCCACCAGTCAAATAATGTTTCATTTTAAATATCAGTGATGTTAAGGAGTAAATGCATACGCTCAAGTCTTAGATCCAATAACTATAGTGCAAGTTAAGGACTTCTAAAGAGGTAATTTATCTAAAATGAGAGCATAATGGTACATGCTGACCCTGTCTGGCTGGTGTTCTTGTAAACAATGTCACGGTGACAGAAGGGAATAGGGAGGGGACAAGGCAGATAGAGATGAGAAAGCCACAGACTGACTTGATGAGACACTGTGCTTGTCAACACCTTGATCTTAGAATTCTAGCCTCTAGATGGTGAGAATATAAATTTCTGCTGTTTAAACATTACAGGGTGTTCTCTTCACAGTAGCTGTAGTGAACTAATACACAAACACACACACACAAAAATAACAAGAGCAATTTGACAATTGGAGCTAGTCTCTGGCCTCGGAATAGTTCTCAGTTCAATTTACCCTACCCTCCTTTGCTAACTCTCCACACAATCCCGTTCTACTTAAATAAAGGCAGATCAACGTGGTAAACAGGAGTTGTGATGTAACACCCACTACAAAACCTGCAGGTTTAAATACAGTCTCAATACGAGACCTTGCTTTAACTCTATTTACTCATTTGATTAATTCAACCAGGTACCATGAGTGTTTCCCCTTCGCATGAATAGATCTTAAAAGTGACGATTCCATTTAGAATGGTTTCTGCTGTCCTCTTGAAAGGACAATATCTTCAGGAAGATGGCTTTCAGGGAATGCCTGTAGGGGATTATCTAGATTATTTTAATGGATAAGAAGAAAACTCTTGTTAACTAGGGGTGGGACCATTTCCAGAGCAGGGGATTCTGGAGTGTAAAAAATGAAGAAAGTAGGCTGAACACTTGTTTGTGGACATGGTTTGTCCCTTCTGACTCAGGACATAATGTGATCCTGCTGCCTTGGCATCCCAATGGTGATGGACCGCACCTTGGACTGAACTAAAACAAACCCTTTCTCTCTTGAGGTGTTTTTGTCTGGGTGCTTTATTATAGCAACGGGAAAAGAAATGGGAAAAGGCATCCAGGATACACAAAGACACTAAGATCCTTGTTCAAAGTTCTCTTTACCTGAAAGTGCATGTTTGGATGGGGTTGTCCTCTGTGTCCTCAAGAAAGCGGAAATCAAACGGTTCATCTTCCTGTTTTTGGAAATCACTGTCACTGACAAACGGTGGAAACTGACAGTGATATAGAAAACCAGCATCATAGTTGCCCTGGAAAATAGAAAGGTCAAAAGGTGGTTTGTGAATATAGTACACACCTGATTCCCTGAGAGGTTTTAGATTGTGTCAGTTTTAAAACACAAAGTAATGCTTTAAAACATCCTCTGCTACCTGATTTTGATGATTAAAGGTAAATATTATTTCTACAAGTGTATCTCCACTGCCCATTAATATGAAATCATGTAATTATGATGATGACTGGCCAATACTCAGAAGCCAGCACAAGAGAGATTTCACCTCTGAGTATCAAATGAGCTGTATTTTATGACTTGAAGTGGTATTCTGCAGAAACAGTATTTAAAAACAATAGGCTTTGTAGACCATTGTTTTGACCATTATTTTTTAGTTTGGGGGTAACTATAAACACTATTAATTTTCCAGGAAGAGCAAGTTAGGGAAAAAAATACAAAGAGAAGCCCAGTAAGAATGTGTAGCAGCTGCACAGTCCTAACTTGTTCTTTTTCTCTATATAGACGGATCCCTAATAAAGGAAGTGAAGGAAATGTCCTGGACATCTATGTATGAAATAAATGAGTAAGTAACAAAGCAGAATAAAGAAATGGAGGTAAAACCCATCTGGAGTTGGTTACAAAACACGTAAGAGATGAAGACCAACTGGTAAATAGCCCCAGATGAAGTTTTCAGCTTTCCCTCTAAAGGAGCAGTGGAGGAGGGGTCAGAAATTACAGGAACTTCATGTGCTGGTAGCAAGTATTGAATTTTAGAAGACAGGAGCTGATATACATTAAGTTGTTTGTTTCAGAAACAGAATCGCAATCACATAGAGCATGAAGGAGAAGGAATAGACCCAAGAGGCCTTCTGGAACACTTCCCTGGGCAAGTTGCTAAGCAACACCCCACAATTGTAACAGGCAAAGCAGAGCACAGATAGATCTCTGTAGGGTGCTAGGGAAAGATCTAGAAATTCCAGCTGACTCCCTTTATTTTCTCTGTGAATATGAGTGCCTGGAGAGACGAGCAAGTTCCAAAATGTTTGTGAGGAGAAGAAATTGAATAGTATTTTGTAAAGCAAACACGACCAGGCAATAGAATTGACCAATAATGTGAGTCCTGGTTTAAAGACCGGAGCCATAACTTCAAAATGAAGCCAACTTTTCTGTGCTATCTGCTTGGCTACTGGTAGAATAAGTACATACATGGTTGGATCAAACAAGGTGAGGGCTACCTCTGTGATCTGTGCTTTACTTCATGCTGGGGCTTAATGCCTAAGAGCACGGACTGTGGACCCAGGTTGTCAGAGACCCTGGGTCCACTTTGCATTTGCTTCACTGACTTTGGGGCTGTCAGTTAATAACTCCATGCCTTGACTTCAAAAGACTAGGACCAAGTATGAATTAGTAATAATGTTCCCATGTAATTTTAAACCAGTTACTTTGGGGCAGACATGAGAAAGGGAAAGAGAAGGAGAGAGAGAACATTCAGAAGTGAGAACTATAACATCTACAATGAAGAAAATCTTGCCTTGCACTATCTTGAGAAAATGTTTCTTGCTAAGACTACACGGTATATAAGGGAGGACACAGAACCTTCCACACACAGTGTGACACTTCCGTGTATCAGTCTCTGTGACAGCCATTATTCTTCTTCATTTTGATTGAGGTGGGATGAGTCATCTGAAAACACGGGCTCCTGGTCCCTCATAGGCCACACAGCATAGATATTAGCAGATTGACACCGCACACACCTGCCACAAAAGCTGTTGTTTCCAACTCAAAACCAAACCAAATCAACCACAACCAAACAGACAGAGGGGAGGACCCCCTCCCTTTAATCAGCCATTCTTGCATGTTTCCACCTTTGGTACTCCTGAACAGGTGAGTCTGGGCTTGGGTGACAACAGAAGCAAAAGACAGACATATTTAAAAGAGATGTCAAGATGATATATATATATATAAAATACCCAATCTGTAATTTATATTAAAACTCACAGCTACATCAGTAGTTAAAAACTAAATTCTCAATGTGCATAAGAATGAATATAGTCAAAGAAGTGACCATAAACTGGACTGGACAACAGCGAAGGCAAAGTCTTGGAGTTTTTACTCACCAGTGACACCCAGAACCTCCCTGGCTCCGAGTAAAAGCCACAGAGGATGGGAGAGGGGATGGGTGGGATGAAGATCTCAGGCAGTGGCTCCTCCTCTTCTTCCTCCTCTTCATCGTCCTCCTCCTCCAGCAATTCCTCTTCTCCGAACACTTCCCGCTCCTCCGCCAGCTTCCTCCTCCTGGCTTCCTTCTCCTTCTCCTTCAACTCCTTCACTTTCTCCCGCCTTTCAATTTCCATTAATCTCTTTTTAATAAGATCAAGGGCATTTTAGAAACATGTTATTCTATGGTTGCGCATGACAACATTGTAGAAGGAAGACAGGTTCCAGAAACAGCCAGACCTCAGGTATAACAGCACCATTTACACGTAATTACCCTTTGCGGATATATTTTGATCATTAAAATTCAAATCTTTGTGATGAGTATCATTTCTGCTTAATTTCCTTGATACTCATTTTATTAAAATCATTTTGCCAGTCTTCCTATAAGAGAAGGAGAGTGCTGGTTTTGTTTTTTCAAGGCCTGTCACTGTCAACCCAGTAACCATGTGGACTCAAATAGGCAGCGAGAAGGCTTGTTTCTAGCTCCTGACACCCTGTGATGTAGGCACTCAGCATCACCAACTGTCCATTGTTGAGTTCCCCAACAATGGAAACCCATCTAGCTTCCCAATTTATGTGCTTTCTTCACACCAATCCTCTTTTCACAAGGCATCACAGTGGTGCAGACTTGTGTGGCTTGGTTGGCATCTAAAGAGCCCTTCACTCTTGTCCTGTTATATCTGCTACAAAATGCATGCTGCCATTTTACCAGCCGTCCTTCACCTCCTGAAAATGCTCAGATCTGTCTAAATGGTGGCCTCTCGGGGGTTCTCCCAGCATCACTACCTCTCTCATCCTCTCCACTAGCAACATCACTCCCTGAACTTTCTACCAGCAGCATCCCCTACCGCCTCCTACTACAGTTATCTACCTCCCTACCAGTCTATAAAGTTCTATCTGTTTTACTTTGCTTTATTTGTATTCTCTCAGACTCTCATATAGGATATTGCATATTCAAATGAAAGAAAAGAAGGGAGATAATGTTTCAAGAATATCTCATACCAGAATCTTAGACTTGATACTTGAGAAGTGGAAACATCTGATGAGCATGTCTTGGATTTCAAAGGAGACAACATCTTGATCATCTACATCTTTCATGGTTGGAATTGGACATTCAAGAATATAGCCATTCTCACAGATTGTCATTAAGGTGCTTTCAGGCTAAAAAATATGCACGTCATACATGTAGGCAAATTTTTCCAAGTTCAAACAGATAACAAGCCAGGAAAAAACAGAGTAATTCTTTTAAAAGACAATACACCATTGTAATGGTTATTAGTAATAATCATAGTTACTAATTTTTACTATATCATTAGTATTAGTTATTATCATTTATTATTAATCACTAATCTAATTACTAAAGTTAGATTTATACTTGTTTCCTTTAAAGATACCAAAACTTATTTCCTTAGCTAAAAACATGGTTGTGAAACCTGTTACTCTAAAAGGCAGAATGTTCTAATTAGAAATGCTGAGGGAATCTGTGGAGTGAGTGGTTCTTGGCTGTCACCCTTGACAGCCCACCCTCTGCCCTCCTAAGATGTTCTAAACATGGATGTTCTTTCTCACAGTCTCTGTCTACTTTCCAAGTCTTGTCTCTCTCGATAGATGTGCTTCAAGAAGCCTTCAGCTTTGGCTGCCGCTCACAGAAAACTGACCCCAGATTTTCCAGCACAGAACTTTCTTTTCTCCAAACCACCTTTGGGAAATCTCCATTTTAGTATCATTTGTCACTTATTCACCACATACTCAGATTTTGTGACATGCTAGAGAGGGTCATGTAAGAAATGCCGGTAACCTCACTCCCATTATAGAATTTGACTCCAAAGAGAGCTATTGTCTGTTTCACAGATTAATATAAATTATAATTGCAAAAATTCTACCAAGAGACCACAAGAGCTGCCAGATTGTGCATGATTTCCTGAGAATGTGGCATCTAGTTTGAAGGCATGGATGAGTACAATATACTTATGAGTTGGGGTTGAGCACTGTGCTGTATGGCAAGTGTCTTGTTTGAGCTTTAGGAAAATGGTAGACTCAGAAAGCATTACCTAGAGCAAAATGGCAGAAAGAAAGAGAGACGGGCCAGGCTTTAAGAGATTTAACAGGGACTGACTGAAAGGCCTGCCAGACACAAGGGCTAGGAACAGGAAAGCACTAACATTAGAGGAAGAAGATATTTCAGAAGAAAAAGAAAGGTCAATGGGATCAAATGATGCAACAATATCAAGTAAGCTAGAAATCAAATATCAGGTGGGTATTAGTGGGCCTTCAGAAGAGCTACCTGTCGTGGAATCAGGGAAGTAGAAGGCAGGCAGGACCCAAGGAAGGATGGAGTGGTATAGAAGGCAATTGTGTCATGGAGACAGCCTCCTGAGAGCTGGTGAGAAATGAGGTGAGGTGAGGTGGGGGAATGAGGGGTGAGGGGGATGATAGCTGTGGAGCTCAAGATCCATGAATTTACTCTCCGTAAGTTGTAGAGGCTACCGCTGAAAATTACCTAGTGAGCTGCACCAAAGACTAACCGTATACTCCAGAAAAGAAAGGGAATAGTGTAAAATACTGGAGAAAAGCACTAGGGAGTCTAATCCAAAGGACAAGAGGCCGAATGATCACAAGTAGGAAGTGAGGCAGCTCCTCTGTTGTGAAGGGACAGGACGAGGGAAACAGAAGTGTAAGTTCTATCTGGTAGTGAGGAGGCCTTGGCCTCTCTGGGAAGTGAGGCTGACACAAAGTGTGGGCACAGTGAAGCTTTGAGGTTTCACGGTGGCCACACGGTGGTCACCTTGTGTGGGAAAAGGCACTGGAAAGAGCCACGCTCATTTAAATCACGATATTCTGAGAGAGCTAATAATCCTCCTTGATACATGATTATCTACTACTGTCTTTGGCTGGCACTGGTAGCAAAGTAGTCAAATTAATTGGGGTAACTTGGGGATGGGTTTTGTCAAATAGGAATGAAGAAAATGTAGCCCAGAGAAGGGTGGAAGGTGCCTCTAGCTACAAGACACTAAAATTTAACCTTGAGGGTAAATACTTACATGACTGACGGGGGACCATATCAACTGGCAAACGGGCCCAGGAGTATTAAAATAACCAATGGGCTTGTAATCTTTTTCCACATCAAAAAAGAATACAGTTTTATCTTTACTCTAGGAAAAAAAAAGATAGGCACACCCAATATATATTACTATGATATCAAGCTCAACGAGCACAAAGATTTAATATCATATAGTCTGTCTAATGCTGTAGGACTATGCTCTTGTACACTGTAAATATTTGTCACTGTAAATATGTTAATAAAATACTGATTGGTCAGATAAGACAGGAAGTAGAAGCAGGGCAACTAGACTAGGAGAATTCTAGAAAATACAAGAGCAGAAAAGAGAGGCCAGGAGATGCAGCGGAAGCAAGACGCAAACGCTGCACTGAAGAAAAGGCATCAAGCCACAGTGGATAACATAAATAGAATCATGGGTTAGTTTGAGAGGAAGAGTTAGCAAGTAATAAGCCTGAGCCATAGATAGGCCAAACAGCTTGTCATTAATATAAGACTTTGTGTGATTGTTTGGGATTAAATGGCTTTGGGCCAGCAGAGTGGAACACAGAAACTTCTGGCCACAGTGTAATTTACACTCATAGACACAATGGTCGTGTATTCCAGATTAATATGATATATGTGTGTGTGTTCAAATGTTTTGATTCATTTTCCTTTTTCAGTTCATTGTTCTAGAAATGTGATTAACATATATATATGTTTACACATACACCACACACATGATTACTAAAATAATTTCACAATGCATCTGCTCACTTCTTATTTCCTGTAGATTATAGAATTGTTTCCTTTATCTGAGGCAGGCTTTTGTTGTGGTTTGCATTTAGGGATATGAAGGATCAAAGCAGAGCCTGATACATGCTACATAAGAGCTCTCTCACTGGACTTTGTAAACCTCACCTAAGACAGACCTGCTTAAGAACACACCTATGTTATAAACTTGTGATTATTGATAAATTTTCTACTCATTTAAAATAAGCATTAAAACTTAATTTATAAGACTATTCTCATTTATTATATACAGACTGCACTGAAAAAATAAGAAATGTGAATTAATTTTGGTAAACATGGCACAATAAAGTAGGTGGACTTCAAAGGGAAGCTGGGTGTGGAATTCCAAGAATATGAGAATCTCCCACTTACTCCAGTGGCGAGGATCTCCCCATCACGTTCATAAGCTAACGCTGTAACCTCAGCAGTATGGGGCTTGAAGACATGTCTCAAATGTAACTCTGCATCTAAGATTTTCTTCCGTCCTGCAAAAAGTGTAATTCCTTTTGGATCGTAAAGTTCAAGAATCCGAACAACACCATCTTGGAATCCTATGACAATCTGGGCAGCTGAGAGGTTTACCTTGGAAACAATCAAATGCAGGGGACCTGGATTTAGTTAAGAAATTCTCAGTACGCACCCACACAAACAATAGCTCCATATAATGTTTTGATTTGGGTAAATCAGCACTGGCTTTCCTTTTCAACGCTTGGTTCCAAGTTATGGCAACCTCCATCAATTCCAGAGCGTTTTTCTATTATGACCACAAGCAGGGTAATGTATGGCAATTCAAGCTTCCCGTGAGAAAACACTAAACGGTGTGTCAGCCCCTGTGTAAGAGGCACCTGTCACCAGCAATTCAGGATGAACACAAATATACTGAATGTCCCTCATTAATATGTAAATGAGTATAGGTGCCAAAGAAAAGAAACTTAGCCATTTAGGACATTTAGCAAATAGAAGCAACCTAGATTGAGGATTTCTATAAGGTAAAGATGGTGGAACTGAGATCAGAGGGTGCTTACTCAAGAATTAGATATGAGAAGATTGAACATGAACCTGTGAGACTGGACTGAGCCTGTGCAAAGGTCCAGTGTCGGGGGTGGGGGCAGAATTCAAAGAAAATTCAGCCTGATGACAGAGACTGCAGTGAAGAAGCCGTGTCACCATAAGAACTGGAGGTCGAGACCAGAAGATACCAGGATATGGAATATCTTACACGATACACTGAAAGTAGTCTTTATCCAAACTCTATCTGAAAGCCAGACCTGCGGCATGCCTGAACCATTTTCTCTGTGATTTCATCCCCCACAATAGTTCCATGGTGTTTCAGAAGTGTGGTTGCATGGACAGAAGCTGCCTCAGCTTTGGTTGCATGGCTACTTCGCAAGTAGAACTATTACTATGCCACTGGTGGCATAAAAATAGATTTTCATCAAAACAAAATAAACCTTTAACAGTGAAATCATGAGATAATTTCTGCAATGTTCTAGGAAAATAAACTAACGTCAAATATTCATGCTTCTAAAATCTCAGCTAGGAAATAACTATATCTCTACCAAGTACCTCTGATACAGTATATTTTCCAGCATTTTTTGGTAGAAGTAGATTAAACAACAGACTTACTGATAGGGGCACCCAAGTGAGGCAAGTCCCTCCTTGTTTGAATTTCATTTGAACCAAAGGAGTTTTGCTAGCAAAATCATAGATACGAACAAAACCTACAGGGAAAACAAAACAGTTTTAAAAGAAACAAATTATAAACGTATTATTTCTTTAAACAATCTTTGCTCATTTTTTATATAGTTAGTATTACAGGATTGAGTACAGTAACTCTGATCAACTTATAACCTGAGCCATTTGTATTCTTTTCTTTTTAATTTTTGTTAATGAACACACGTAGTAACAGATTTCCTTGTGGCATGTTCATAATACTCAGTTTCAGTTCATTTTGCCCACATCCATGCATCATCATCTGCCCCCACCCCCTAGCCCCGCCCCATCCACTGTTCTCAGTATCTGTTCTTTCCCTTCCACAGCTCACGTGCTCTGGTACCCTCTCTATCTCCTCCCTTGGAGCCTCTAGTTCTCCATCTCATGGGCCCTCTGATAGCTTCATAAGAGGCACAAGTTATGACTGACTGACAAAAAGTGGTCCTTTGCACAATCTACAAGATCATAGATACGCAAAGCTAAGAGAAAAGCAAGGTAACGAAAATAGAAAGGGCATGCTGTGGTTACTAAAGAACCAGTAGCATTTTCATAAATAATTTATAATTATGTCTTTATTCTGATTTCTAATTGTGTCTTCTGCAGTCTGCGCACTTCCCACTCCAACATATCTTGCTTATATTCAATGGGTTTCTTTTTTGGAAGAATATCTGAATACTGTTAATAGCATATATTTTAAATTTACAAGCAAGGTCAGATGTATTTTCACCAAGAGTTCCCATTTACAAGACTAGAGCGCAGGCTCAGACAGTGAAGTGCCCGGCACACAAACATGAGGCCTTGAGCTGGGGTCCTAGCATCCATGGAAAAGCCAGGCATGGTGGAACACGCCTGTTACCTCAGAGCTGGGGAGGCAGAGACAGGAGAATCCCTGGAGCTTCTTAGCTGGCTAGTCTAACCATTTGGTGAACTAGAGGCTCAGTGAGAGACTGACTCTCAAAACACAGGTTTGAAAACAATAAAGGAAGAAGACAGCTGATGCCACGCTCTGGCTGCCACATATACACACACACACCAGAACACACATGCACATATACATGAACATGCATGCATGCACACACACACACACACACACACCAGAACACACATGCACATATACATGAATACACACACACACACCAGAACACACATGCACATATACATGAATACACACACACACACCAGAACACACATGCACATATACATGAATACACACACACCAGAACACACATGTACATATACATGAATACACACACACACCAGAACACACATGTACATATACATGAATACACACACACACCAGAGCACACATGTACATATACATGAATACACACACACACACACACACACACACCAGAGCACACATATACATGAACATGCACACACACGATTGGAGGTAGTTCATACTTACAGTCCAAGGCAGTTGTGGCCATGAGGTAAGTGAGAGGAGAGACAGCCAAGGCTTCAATGGCTCCAGAATGAAAAGAGAAGAGGCATTCCGGGTCCTGGGTCTGAAAACAGACAAAGAGCACACCAGATATCAAAACCAGAGAAATATAGAATTCAAGTCAACCTTAGAGGAATGTAGATAGAATCCTGTAACATACTGTGTAGTGTTACTCTAAGAGAGAATTTTTTAAAGTATGGAAGATTAGAAAGACAGTTGGACTTTAGAATTAGGAAAACCAGATGGAGTCTTGGCTCTGAAGTTAATGGCTTGTCACAGATCTCACTGAATGCCACTTCCCAGGTCTTTCTCCTCCTCAGCAGAGCAGCTGTGAGGACCACAGGCAGTAACATAAATGAAGACTACATGTGTACTATGTAATGACCTAGCCCTGCTTTTATTTGATAGAAACAATGTTTTTTAATGTGGAGAAAGATGAATCAGATTTTTAAAAACATCAAATAACTTTACATAGCATTTAGGAGAAAATAAGGAAAATAAGTACTTACAATATTTGAAAAGCTAAGGTCAAGCTTCCATATGGCTCCACTGGCATCCTAAAAAATTAAATAACTAAAATATTGTATCATTTTTAATATTCATAGATTAAAATCATTATTCCTGTGACTTATTAAAATGAGGACCAACAATAACATCTAGTGCTTACATATATTGTAAAGTGTGATTGAAATATATTAAAAATATCTTTTATATATTCAAGTCTGTAAACCTATAATAAGCAAAGCAATCACATAATGCTATAACAGGGAGCATTCTAATCCAAACAATTTTATTCTTATTTATTTTTTGTCCTGGTACAGTTAAAAAGTCAAAGCAGAAGAATGTACCTGAGCCAGCCAAAAGTTATTTCCAACTTCATCCATCTTTATCATTGAGAAGAGGTTGACATTCTTGTCTACTTGAAGTTCATTGATAGGCTCGATCTCCAACAATCCAGTATCATCTATAATGTCAGCCGTATCTATTGTCTCAAAGTCCCAAATCTTACAAAATCAATAAGAAAGTATTTTATAGCACAACAATGCCCCTACTAGATACCAGTGGGTAACAAACAAAAGGTATCAGGCGTGAATGACTTCTTGTAAAGTTGTTGGCCAGTGAGGTCCCATTGACCACCAAACATTTGCAGGTTATTGCCATTGCTCTTTGTGACCCTCCAGAGGTTAATGGTGAGACCCTGTTGCTGAAGATACTATATGCTTGACCCCTAACACAGCAAAATCAAGTTGGTACAGACCTAGGAGCTTCTTTTCTATTGGTTAGCTCTCATAGTGCCGGAAAATGCTATACATGTTATTGGAGAAGAAAAGCAATCATCACTCATAGCCAGCTATGAACCCCAAGAGCTATAGTAATACTGGCCTGGGAAGACATGTCTTTGGTGCATACATCATTGGAGTAACCAACTTTCAGGTTGGATTTAAGCTCCACTCCACAAGATGAAACCTATACCTGACACCATTATCTGGTTAAGAATCTATGGCTAGACAGATTATAGGCTCAAAGAGAAACCCTACTACAGTTTATGCAGTTAAACAGACATAGTATTTCACTGATTCCCAATGACTTATTCTTATACCCACAGATCAGTGTACCTCTCTACCCTCATCTGAAAAGCTTTTATTTTCTTTTTATTTTGATAAACACCATGACTAACACAGTGACCTACAACTGGCTAAGGTATAGAGGGTAAGAGACTGTAAAAGGCTCATCCCTAAATGGAACATTATACCTCTGTGTCTCTTCCCTCCTGCAAATCAGGGATTATTTCAAAAGACCAGGCAGAAAGAGAGCCTGTGGTGGTGGAGGACTACAAGGAAACATTAACTTCTGGGCTAAAGTGTAGCCACACATATGAATTCACAGCAGTGTGACAACATCTACAAAACCCATTCAAGCTCTAGCCAGACCAAATCCCAGCATAAAGAGGGAAGTTGAGCACACAATTCCACCCAAAGCCATGGAGCTTGTTAGCTTCTGAGAGAGGAAAGAACAGTTTTCCCTGAGTGTACAGCCCTAGTGAGCTGACGACCCTCCAGGGAACCAGATACATTCAGAAGTATGTGGACGGTGCAAACAGATGTCAAGAAATTTAAGAGCTAGAAGGCCCCAGAAAACCATGTTCCAAGAGGACTATAAGGCAAATTATAAGAGGACAGGTGTGTTAAGAACAGTGGTGTTCACAGAAGGTGCCATGCAGGGTGAATGGGAAACGTAGGACAGAACAGCAATGGGGAGACATAGTTTCTGAAGCAATGTTCCAGCTTCCTCCAGGCTTTAGGAAGGACAGTGTTCACAGTGCAGTCCATGAGTTCCCTAGCACAAAGACTTGGGAAAGGGCTGTGCACAGTAATCATCATCCACACATCTGAGACTATTTTCAATTAGCATTCTCACCACTAGCTTGGAGATGCATACCTTCAGTACTAGCCCTCAGAAGCAGAGGCAGGCAGATCCCTGAAAGTTCAAGGCCAGTCTGTTTTATACAGTAAGTTCCAGGCTAGTAAGGGCTACACAGTAAGACCTTGTTTCAAAAAGAAAGTTTGCCATATTCATTCCTTAGAAAATGCCCACCCACAGTGGAAATTTTGGGATGCGTGCCATTGTTTATCTGGTGCTAATAGGAGCTTTCATTTTCTCAAGTTTCTATGTCAATACCTGAAGTATAAGAACAAGAGATCCCTTCATAATATTTCCATTAATTTTGACAAGAATGCAAATATTTACCATCTGTGAAGCATTAATTAAAATGAGTTGGACTTGGAATAAGTGACAGTTGACCCCCTTCATAAAGCAGCCCATAAGACAGAAGCACCTACGTGATCTGCAAGTCTTAAGTGGGGTGCTGTTGTCTTACCCTCACACAGCCATCAGACCCTGCAGTAATCACTTCCCCCTCGTCCAGCATTATCTGGTTTATGGGACCATGGTGACAAGTCTTCATGCCAGTCCGACAGAGCTCCACCTTGATGAGGCTGCCTTCCCAAAGCAGCAGGTTGCCCCACTCTGATCCTGAGAGTACCTGACAGGTGTGAAGGAAAAAAATGTGCATAAAAATTAAACCCCAGTATGTGGACCTCAGAAGGCAAGAGTTGCTTTTAGAGTCTTTTTTTTAAACTATGAAAATAGAAAGCTTGAGTATGGAAGTAAAGAAAACAACAAGATAAAAATCCAATACCATAGATTCAACCTCCAATTTCCTTCCAGCATCCTGTCACTAGGATGTACATTTTAATGGTAAATTCTTCACAAATGCTTGTAGGAGGTTTCTTTGTACACCTCTCAAGGATGAGATTTGGAAGTTAAATGACTGAATCAAAACTGGATAGTTAAAGTCTTTCTCAAATGAGACCCTGACTTCTAAGTGCAGTGCTGTCTACTAGGTTGTAAGGCCACTACTGAGTTGAGCAGATTCAGCTCAGTTTGAAACAAGAAAAATATTTGGGACTGCTCCCAGATTAATCTGTCTAATTCACCAGTTCCCCAAAGCATGCCATCAAACACTGGTTTTCAGGATGCTTAATGAATGTAATAGTATTTATGGTGTATGGGCTTTGTGTCAAGCATTCCCTGAATACTTTATTTACATTGGTATTTAATGTCCAAAGACATGTGCACTAGATACACTTACAAAGAACACCATATGTGTTTGTACATATGTGTGACTTATTTCTCCTTTTCACAAAGGAATAATGTGAGCCAGAAATGATTCTGATCATTATAATCTCCCTGTTTTACACACACACACACACACACACACAGAAACAATTGGAGAAAACTGAACTCCAAACACTTAATAACTAGCCCCTGAGTTTCCCAGAGGAGTCACGTTTCTGGTTGGCTGTGACTCAGAAGTCCCAGCTCTGACCACATGGTCTCAGGAGCAGGAGGCCAAGGGAACCGGCAAACACCTTTCTTTTCTCTGAGATCCCTGTTCATCTTCAACTGAAAGCATCAATTCCACAGGCCCTTAGTGTGGGCTGATGCACCCTGGGAAACTCTGGTGTAACCTCTTCTCATCTGCAGGAAAAGACTTTAGCTCAGTCTTTTGCGCTAATTTTGCCTCACTTGCCTCTGTGACCTGTTATGAGAACTCAGCTCACAATAGTAGAATCTTTAACTTGTTTTTTAAAGAAGTGGCTTCTTTTATGAATACTAATTGTGCACATTTATGCAATGTGGTATGAGTAACTCAATCCATGTATACAGTGCATGACGGTCAAATTATTATCAGTTCCCTCTCCTTCAACATTCATCATATATTTGTAGTGGGAGCTTTGCATGCCTGTCTCTAGCTCTTCACTACATATTCATAAAATGGTTGTGAACCGGCTACCAGCTGTGACATTAGAACTCAGTTCTCTTGTGTACTTGTACTTTGTCCTTTGCTAACTGCACCTTAACCTGTATGAAATTAACTGCTCAGTGATTAAAGCCGCCTAAAGTGACAAAAGCTCACAAGGCACTCTTCTGAAACGTCAGTCACATTCAGCTTTCTCTTTCACTGGTCCTGAGAGCGGGATGCCCCACCCATCAGCTCTTTTAATTATGACCAAATGTATCTATGGTTTTTTTTTCCAGTTCTAACATTGCTCTTCCAATGCACAATTATTCTGCCTGGCTTCTAGACTCCTCAGTCACACTATGACCTCAAGATACTTCTCAACTCAACATGTCCATTCTTTCCCAACATGTCTTAATCTGATCCATCCTCTAAATACTGGATATTCATTCTTAATCCTGAATATTTCCTTCTTTGGTTTTATCATTTATTTTAAAATTGCTACTTTCCCCTTAGATCTACACAAATGCCACTGGACTTTCAGAGACAAGGTCTACAACATGCTTTAAAGAAAGGCTATATGTAGTAGGATTATGTTGTTACATTGTAAATAATTGTCCCACCTACTGGTCTAATAAAAATGTTGATTAGCCGAAGGCAGACAGGAAGTGTGGGCGGGACTACCAGACTAAGAAAACTCTGGGAACAGGAAGAACAGAGCAGAGATGCCAGGAGACACAGAGGAAAAAAGCTGAAATGCTAAGAAAAGGTCCTGAGCCTCATGGCTGAACAAGATAAGAATCATGGGTTGAATTAAGACGAAGGAATTAGCAAGTTATATGCCTGCATTCTAGGTCAATTAGCGTAAAATTAATGTAAGCATCTGTGTGTTTCTGTGGGACCGTGGGTCTGAACCTTGAGGCTAGGTCTCAAAGTCTGGGGCCAGAATAGCTGTAGTATTATGCTACAGCTATACTGATGTTTACCTTAACAAGTATTCAGAGGTTGAAGATGCTCACTTAAGATTGCAATATACATTTGGGATAACAATTTAACTGGCACCTAAGGCTTTTTGTCAGGGAGGGTGGTGAATGGTATACACACATGTAAGTGCCTGTGTACATGCAAGTACATGTGGAGGCCAGAGGTCAACACCAGGGTCTTCTTTCCCATCTTTATTGTTATTGTGATTCTGCCAGAGTTCCTGACTGAGCCTGAAGCTCAATAAATCTGCTAGACTAGCTGGCCCAGGGCCTTTTATTTCCTCTTATACACTGTTCTTTCTATTGACACTATTCTGTCATTTAAATGACCAGGTAATTTGGTTTCTTAAAGTAATATTTGTGAGCTGGCATGTTCTTATAAGAGAAGTGATTGAAGGTTATACAGTGTAACTCATCCTAATAGGAGGTCCAAAAAGATATTAAAGAAGATGGGTGCTGGGTGCCTATCATTTTAGGCAAAATATAGATCTGTAAGAGCAGAAAAAAGTGAACTAAAAATGTCGGAAAATCAACTGATAAATTGTTTTATGATTTTACAAGGTTGCAGCTATCTCTGTAAAATTATTACATCTTCCCGGATGACAGTCTAACACAGAAACAAAAGACAGAAGCCTGATTAAAACCTTGACCCTGCAAGTCCCTTGGAACATCATAACAAGAAAAGGAAAGATAATATAAATCATTATGCTTCCATAATATCATTTAAAAGTAACAAGCATGCCACTATGTTAGTACAGGAAAATGCT
Source organism: Sigmodon hispidus (assembly GCA_004025045.1). Classification (NCBI taxonomy): domain Eukaryota; kingdom Metazoa; phylum Chordata; class Mammalia; order Rodentia; family Cricetidae; genus Sigmodon; species Sigmodon hispidus. Next base: position 20,859 of record PVIH01002372.1, on the reverse strand, counting down.
TCATACTTTGTATGTATAGAAAATTCAGCAAAACTGGGAAATGATGAGTACATATGGATTACAAACATTTTAGGGAAAATGTTCTCAATTCAACTGATAGTCAGGCAAAAGTAAAACGAGGTCTTCACTACATCACCAATTACAATCTCTGTTATCATTGACAGCCTTAGGATATGCTTTCATTCCAACATGGTCTAACTCCGCACTCACCTTCCCATCCGGAAGCTCGGTGTAGCCCTCTATGTCACTCGTGGAGGTTTTGCCAAATCGCCCCAGTGATCCCTGGAGCTTGAGACCAGTGAAAGTAAAAGCCATCTCCCAGAACCTGCCACCGAGAGGAGAAAAGGCCAAAGGTACCAGTCAGTGTGATGTAGAAAGAGGTTTCTGGTCTGGACTAGCCCCACATTTGGGACCTGCCCACCACTGCTTATCAGGACCAGCAGTTCCAAAGTCCCAAAGAAGCACACAGACGCTTATATTAATTTCATGCTGTTTGGCCTGTGGCTTAGGCATACTGCTAGCTAAACCCATTTCCATCAGTCTGTCCTGCCACGTAACTCGTGGCTCACCTGTGTTACCGAACATGTTGCATGTTGATTCTTGGCGGTTGGATTGCATCTCCCTCTGACTCTGCCCTCCTTCCACTTTCTATGCTTCAAATTCCCCCACCTACTTCTAAGATGCCCACTATAGGCCAAAACAGTCCCTTTATTTCACAGCATATAGAAAGACATTCCCACATCAGTGTGGTTTCTTTTTATTTCCAGCTGACCCTCCAGTCGTCTTTCCTATGCACTTGTAACTTCATTCATTCATCTGACTAACATGTAGTGTCTACTCTCTGTCATGCAACAGAGATTTATCCCTAGAGAGAAAGGCCTCTGCCTTGGCAAGACCTGAATTTAGAGTCGTGCTGTTAGCTGTGGTCGTTATCAGCTGCAAGTGAAAATTTCCATCCGATTGAAGGTAACTAATGCTAAATGAAAGTAAGATGGATAGAGACAGTGTCCGTTAGTCTATTCAGAACAAGGAGGCGTGGGGTTTGGAGACACTGTGTCGATTCATATTCCACCATGAAGAAGACTGGGGAGCTGCTGTAAGTAAGACACGTCCCAGGGCTGTGATGGCTGGGGGTGGCTTTGTATCTTTCCTGGTACCATCAGAACTGCCATAGGCGTCGGCAGAGCCTGTGAGACGGCAGCACTCTGAATTTAAAAATCCCTCCTTTTATCTATGCTGTTTTTAGAGACCAGTCCCTTGTATCCAAACTTAAAAGGTTCACTAAAAAGAAAAGGGGAAGGACAGAGAGGGAGGGAGACTATTGGTTAATTTGAAGAGGAAAACATAGAGCGGGAGAGACCTCTGAGCAGTTTAAAAGCACTCCCAGCTCTTCCAGAGGACCTGGGTTTGATTCCCCTGTGCACACATTGCAGCTCACAACCCATGTAACCCCAGTTCCAGGGGATACAAGGCCCTTTTCTGGCATCCATGTACTACATGCATGTGGTACACATACATACACACAGGCAAAATATTCATGCTCATATGTACTGACTGGTTTTGTATGTCAACTTGACACAAGCCAGAGTCATCAGAGAGGAAGGAGCCTTAGTTGAGGAAATGCCTTCAGAGATCCAGCTGTAAGGCATTTCCTCAATTAGTGAACAATATGGGTAGGGTCCAGCCCGTGGTGGGTGTGCCATTCCTGAGCTCGTTTGTGGTCCTAGGTTCCGTAAGAAAGCAGGCTGAGCAGGACACCCAGAAGCAAGCCAGTAAGCAGCTCCCTATGGCTTCTGCACCAGCTCCTGTCTCCAGGTTCCAGCCCTGCCTGGGTTCCTGTTCTGACTTCCTCCAACAATAGGCTATGATCTAGAATTGTAATAAACCCTTTCCTTCCCACTTCCTATTTAGTCATGGCTTTTTGTTGCAGCAATTAAAAACCTAACTAAGACAATATAAAATAAAAAATATTTTTTAACATATATGTGAAATCTCCTAATTTTAAAAACAATTCTTTTGGAGGTTTGCTTTGTTTGTTTGTTTCTCAAGGCAGGATTTCTTTGTGTTGTGTTGGCTGTAGCAAAATCCTCCCTGACTTTGATCCTCTTAGAAATGCCCTTACATTACCTATTGGTTTCCTTGTTGGGCGCCATGCTTACTTGATGTGACCTGATCCTGATGTGGTTAGCTGCTCATCATCTTCGGGATTAAAAGTGACCTTAAAAACGTCCTGAGAAAATGCTTTTGTCCTCAGTGTAGGCTGCTCTTCTATCCAGTTCCAGATGGTTATTGTGTAATCAGGGTGACTCCCAACAGAGGCCAGCAAGTTCCCTTCGTTGTTAAAGTCTACGTAAGCATAGGCCTTCTCTGTCCCATCTGAAAGGGTGAATGGGAATCTGATAAATAAGAGAGAAAACTGAACCCAGAGTGGGTACACCTGCCATCCTAGCACTGGAAAGCTATGGAAGGAAAACAGCAATATCAAGCCCACCCTATGCTGAGAATCTTCTATCCCAAAACAAACACAGAGAGGGCAGAGGAGGAAGAGAAGAGTGTCCTTATGATCTGTGTTAATAAAAAATGTCAAGAATCTAAGAGTGCTGGGGAGATGGTCCAATAGGGGAAATGTCCAGTGTGCAAGCATGGGTACCTAGTTCAGATCCTAGCACCTAGGCTCAGGCATAATTCTAATGATAAAAGATGAAGGAGGAAAAGAGGGGGGTTATCTCAAGGGCTTCCTAGCCAGCCAGCCTAGCAGAAATGGCAAGTTCCAGATGTAGTAAAAGCTTCTACTTTAAAAATAAGTAGAGAGCAATAGAGGAAAAGGTTTGATGTAGCGAGAAATCAAAACTATATATATAAACGATCACGTCAAAAAACTAGAGACAAACGAGACATAGTTAACTAAAAAAGATTCCAAAAATAGACCTTCAAAAAAAAAGACTAAAACAAAAAGCCGACAATCTCTCACAAAAGTTCCCGACCGAATACACAGTTTAAGCCAGCGACACAAAAATTCAAACATACAATATAAAAATAAAAAGTTTTCCTTAAAAACACTCCGACACACTACAACCTTATCCCTTCATTTTCTCTTAAAACCGTCTCTGTTTTATAAATAATTTTCACAAAATAAACCCCATTTAAAACATATCTCACAACAAGTTTTTACCACAATAGTTTGACATCAACCCCCAGCCTTTACAAATGAACACACAGGCAAGTGCACTCATCACACATACTACAAGTTGGGGGAAGGGTATATACACATAAATCTCCTGAAAGAATAGTTTAAATATATTCCATCACACTTGGTGTGGTGGTTTGAAATGACACTTTTAGGAGATGTGGTCCTGTTGGAGGAAGTGTGTCCCTGTGGGGATGAGCTCTAAGGTCTCTTTTCTCAAGCTTCACTCAGTGTGACTGTTGCCTGCAGGATGTAACCTGCTCAGCCTCAGCACCACATCTGCCTGCAGGCTGCCACGCTCCCCTTCATGATCATAATGGACTGTTGCCTGTAGGATGTAACCTGCTCAGCCTCAGCACCATGTCTGCCTGTAGGCTGCCATGCTCCCCTTCATGATCATAATGGCCTGAACCTCTGAAACTGTCAGTGAGCCACCCTCAACTAAATGTTTTCTTTATAAGCAGTGCTGTGGTCAGGGTGTCTCATCACAGCAATAATATCTTACTAAGACATTTGGCTTTAGAATGGATTATACAATTATAAAAGGAAGGAAAAGAAATCATAATTATATTTTTCCAAAGAAAAACACATTGCATATATTTCATCTTATGAAAGAAAGAGAGTCAAGGACAGAGAGCAGAAGAATTTAATCTATTAATAGTAAATTAGGTGCAAAACTTTTGACTCACCAAGATATATAATAGATAATGAAGTAATTTCTTCAGATTGTCCAAATACAAATAAACCAGACATTATAAATGTAATTCTTACTAGGTAATTGTTCCTATTGTAAATTAGTTTTACTGTATTAGAGTTAAAGCCTTTCCTTTTCATTTAGATAAAAGGGAAAAATGTTGCAGGATATTTGCACACTGTGTGGCCCTATGTCTTTGCCAGTGCACCTTCTGATTGGCTTAATAAAGAGCTGCATAGCCAATAGCTAGGCAGGAAGAGGTTGGGCGGGGCTTCTGGGGACAGTGAGAATTCTGGGAAGAAGAAAGGTGGAGACGCCAACCACATGTGGAGACACATCATGAGCAGTACAGAAAGAGGAGGTAAAGCACACGACAGAATGTAGATTAAAATAAATATGCTATTTTAAATTATAAGAGCTCGTGGGACAAGCCTATGCTAGCGCCAAACTTTTACCATTAATTCTAAGTTTTCATGTCATTGTTTGGGAGCTGGTGGTATAGAGAGAAAGATGTGTTACTGACAGAACTCAATCTATAATTTTCAATTTCTCACTAAAATACTTGTTACCGAAAAACTCTCAGAGCGAAAACTGACTCCTGAAGTTAATTATGCAGAAAACAGAATCAACCATAAGATGATGGATGGTTAATGTTACACCTCACCTTCACTGGTTTGTAACAGCCAGTTAGTCAATTAAATAGCAATGTAGATGTTGTTGTGCAAGCAGCACTAACATGACTGGTATTTCTGATCAGGTGACTTTACACATTGTATCTTTGAAGATCTAGGTGGGCTTTCTCTAATCAGTTGAAAGGTCTTGGAGAAGAAGACATTCTGGGGGCTGAGAGATGGCTCAGTGGTTAAGAGCACTGATTGCTCTAACAGAGGACCCTGGTTCATTTCCCAGCGCCCACATGGCAGCTCACAACTCCAAGATCTGAACCCCTCACTTAGACATATATGCAGGCAAAACACCAATGTACATGAGATAAGAATAAATAAATTAAAAAAAATTTTTTTTTAAAAAGAAGACATTCTGCCTGGAGACTGCCCATGAATTCCCTCCTAGAAATCTCCAGCCCTTAGGACTGGCCTGCAATTTTCAGACTTACTTTCGACAACTGCAAGCCAATTTCATCAAATACATTTCCTTCCTATCTCTTTCCTTTGCTTCCCTGCTGAACCTTGGCTAATTCCATAGTCTCAGCCATCTTCTGGGGGTCATAAACGTTCACATGGACTGTTCTAAAGGTACCCTTGGACTCACCTCGCAAGATTCTGTAGGGCTTCAGAGAGGGATACTCATAGATGATAATCTTTGGAAAACTTCCTTTTTCAGCAACTGTGAAGTAAGTTTTATCTGGATGAACCTAGAAAAACAGAATCTCACTAAAATATTAAAAGGAAATTGTCTCATTGATAATCCTATCCATACAGTACTTACTGGCTGTCATTATGTAATTGGATACTTCAGTCTAAAATTTTTAAAAATGCACTTCTGATAAACACCTGATGGATATGAACTGAAAACTAAAAAGTAAAAACTATTAAGGCTGTCCTTTATTAAGGCAACCATTTTTAATGGTCCAAGTACTTAATTCATAGTGAGAATGAGAGCTTCAGTCTTTAGTGTGTGTCATATTCTCTTGGAAGATTCAGCAACCTCACAGATCTGAAGGAAGTCCCCCACCCAGTGTTCCTGAATTCACATTAACATTTTTAACAAGTGCTAGCTACCCTGTTGCTGGCCTGGATTGGTGTGTGAGGAGAGCTAAGCAGGGCCGGATGCGCAACCCCTGTTAAGACACTCTACACTGTATGCAGAAACAGTCACGGAATGTGTGTTTCAGATTGTTTACTACCTGAAAGATGGGCTTACTTATGATGGACAGAATTTATTTGCCTAGCTGTTCTGAAAAGCTGGAAATCCAAAGCTAAGGTACACTATCTATAGAGGGCCTTGGAGTACATCATCCCATGATACAAGCTGGAAGAACAAGAGAGGGTGAGAGCTAAGGGGTGTGTCTGTCTGTCTGTCTGTCTGCTCTCATAAAGCCCCATCTTTAGCTAACCCACTTCTTCAAAAAAATGAACCCACTGTACCCTAATCATGGTTATTAGGCCTCACCTCCCAATACTATTGCATTGGGATTAAGTTTGCAATGTATAGACTTGGAGGAGGAAGCATGTTCAGACCTTAGCAGTGTGGAATTCATATTCCCAGAGGGTCATTCTAGCCATCCAAAATAAATAGATAAATACATACATAAATGAACGAATAAATAAGATATACCTTGAACAAACTCACAGACATGATTGCAAATGTAACAAAAGAAATTTTCAAGCTAGACACAGAAGAAAATGCCTTAGGTTTTGTATTTGTGTTAGTGTTTATATTGATAGTCATGGAAACAGAATTTTATATCCCTTTGTTACTTTTGCTAATTGGTAAGACAAATATGCAGGAAGCATGAGGAGCCAACAAAATAAAGATAAAATAAAAGTAGGCTCCCGTCAGACAAAGCTATTTACAACCACTGTGCTAGTGAATTTCTGTTTCCACTTGCTCTTTTCAGCTCCTGGCTTCAGTTGAGGAGACGGAACTTGGGTCTTGGATAATGAGCCAAGCTTCTGCTACCCAGAAAATGCTTTGGCTCCATTTCTTTTTTCCATTTCTGGAGATGGAAGACCTATAATAGACAGGCTTACTTCCTGCACAAGCTGCGTCTTATCCTATGGTGATGCCTCTTTATGAAAATATCTCTTACTTTCTAAGAGATTGCAACATTTGCTGGACCTCACAGGCTAAGTAATAATACAGAATAAGGTCACTTAAGACTGACATTCTGCTATGTAGGCAGTGCATTTGTTTAACCTGCTGTTAAGAGTGATGCAGTGACTAACCTTACTTGCCTTGGAGTTCCTACATTACCTATACAGATACCTAGCTGTAATCCTAATTTATGTACAGAGGTGGTGTGTGTGTGGTGTGTGTGTGTGTGTGTGTGTGTGTGTGTGTGTGTGTGTGAGATGGTGATAATTTACTGAAAATTAAGTCCAAAGTGACCTTGTTATAACAAATATCCACCATAAATGTTGCAAACAGCATGGATATATGAATATAGTTTCTTTCAGTGGTGTTTGAAGTACATCTGGGGTTATTTGGGGGTCAATAAGGTTTCATCCCTTGTAAAACTTTGTTAAAGATTTCTGTAAAGTATCTCTCATTTCATCCTCATCTGATACTTTGTTCTGTTCAATAAAAGAAAGCAAAATCCTTTGTTAAGAACAGACAAAGCAGACATCACTCAGGCACAGAGACAAAGATTCAGAGCCACACAAAGGGTTACAGGTAGACCAGTAGCCGTAAGCTTCAGGGAAAGGAAAACATGGGGAGAAAAGCAGAGAATTCCAACGTGGGCTCACTCTTGGTCAAACTACTCCAAGAGAAAGTCTATAAATTATTTTCTTAATACAACATCATGATTAGTTACATGAATCTACTGGAAAAAATATTATATATATATGTATCATAAATTTAAATATGTGTATGTTTGTTTTTTCTCTTCATAAAGTTAATGCTGGAAGATGCCATCTTTAAAGACAGCATGACTTCAAGGCCACCCTGGGCTACACATCAAAACTCTATCATAAAAAAAAAAAAGAAAAGAAAGAAAGAGAAAGAAGAAACAAAAGGGCTTACAATAAAGATGGCTATGCATGTCATGTGACTCCTGCAAGCCTTGCAAGCCATTGGTGACTAACTGCACTGTAGCATCCACAGAAAAGCTGAGATAGGGATTTCTGTCCCCATCCTACCATCCCCATCACTAAATGTTAGCATACCCCGATGGCACCAATTCCTTGACCGCTGCTACTCTGCAGGTACATCTGCTCCTTGGTTTTAAAGTCTAGCAGGATCAGTTGGTTTCCAGCAATGTACAACACGGTACTGCTGTCCAGAAGCTGTAGGTTGGCTCGTTTTTTGCAGTCATAGCCAAAAGAATGTCTGAAGTTGGGATGCTAAGGAAAATAAGTGAAACAAAATAGCCATCTAGAGATAAGACGAGTGACTGAAACAACAGAGTCTATTTTTTATATCAATATTTTCTATTTAAACAATAAACATTTGAAATAATGTAGCTGAATTTTACCTTGAAACTTAGAATTTTTTGATGGACTACAAACGATTTTATTTTAGAGTAAGTGAAAATGAACCACAACAATCAGTTTCTACTTTATTTATTTATTTATAAGAAATTCTGAGATTTGGGTATAAGCAGATAGCCTTTCTAAATAGGTATCATTTTCCTCTGTGCCACAAAAACAGAACCACACCGTTAATGTGGAACCAAGTTCACATCTTCGCCTTTGTATCAGCCAATCAAGTTTGTCGAATTCATAGTAAAAAAAATATTTTTTTTAGGGGCTGCTCTTCCAGAGGTCCTGAGTTCAGTTTCTGGCATCCACATGGTGGCTCACGACCATCCATAATGAGATCTGGCACCCTCTTCTGGCCTTCAGGAATATATGCAAGTAGACTACAGTAGACATAATAAATCTTTTTACAAATTATTTTTATTATTATTTATGTGGCATGTGTTTGTATGTTCTATTCTTCCACGTTGGGTTTCAGTGACTGAACTCACATCACCAGGATTGTGAGACAAGTGTCTTTACTTATTAATCCATCCACAAAAACTATTTTATAGGCCTCTTATTATGTTGAAAGGAATTTAAAATTCTGATATGTTGGAACAGCTAGATGGCTTTTTGGGTAGAGGCAGTAGTTGCCAAGACTGATGAGAGTGCAACTGAGTGTGTCTGTGTTGCAATAACACTTTATTTACACAAACAGACTGGAGACCATATTTGCTCCAGGGGCTGTAGTCTCTAGTTTAAAATGAAACACACACACACACACATTATAAATGTATAGCTGGAGTGGATACGCAAGGGTAAGAAAATCCAGTGGGATCTCAGAATCTGGAGTCACGTACGGGGTGGAAACAAGCTCTTCATAGTTGTAGAAGAAGTTCTCTGATATTTTCTTCTTCACATTCTCGTCTACCTCTTCCTTAACTTCGGCAGGAGGTTCCTGGGATACTAAAACATGAAAATACTTCATCTAAGTCAAGTATGAGTCAAACCCTAAAATTGTATTTTGATAGAGTCCAAAAAATTATGCAGTAAATTACAGCTGATATTTAGAAGGCCAGCCCACCAGAAATATACATATCTAATGGAGGAAAACTCATATGCAGGGTCTATGAGCAATACTGCTTTTTGAATAGATGACTGCTTCTTTCTGTGAATCTCTTGCATGATGCCAGGGTCCAACCCCAACACACACTTGTCCCACAACCTTAGTGTATTGTCCATTTGAATGGCACAATTTTTCCTGTGTATTGGAAGAAGTATGACTTCCCCCACACTGTAATTCTGGTGAGAAAAACAAGTCACACAGTCAGATCTTTGTTTCACATCCCAATAAAAGCTTAGAAGTCTGTTTTCTATTATTATCTTCATGACAGGACAATTTAGTCAGATAGGGTGTCTTTGTAAAAAGATCACAAATGGGACTGCCTGACATGGTCCTCAGAAATAAAATGTAGCTAAACTACTCTATCATAATATGCATGTTTTTCCTGTTCATAACACATGTACACATCCTGCAGACTTTCCATTTCTTTGATATATAAATAACTATTTAATGTGTCAGAGAAACTTGCCTTTAAAACAGTGGCTGTTACTAAGAGAAAGCCAATCACACTTACCTCTGGAACTCTGAAAAAATTCTTGAGAGAAAATGGAACTTTGTTCCATGTCTTCCAAATCCAAGTAATCATCTAAATATGACTCTTCTCCATCAGTAAACAGGTCGTCTGTGGTATCTTCTGGAGGTTCTTGTGTATACATTAAAGACAATTTGTTTTAGCAATTTCACAAAATTTTAATCAAATGTTCTTATTTCCAAAGTAACTAAAACCTCGTATCTGTCAATGCTTTAAAAGTAACGGATGTTTATATTCAAAACTTTCTAGGATTACTTTATCTGATCAGTCTTAAAATTGTTGAAAAACCAGAAGGCCTTTTCTGCGAGTTCATTTCCATTTTCACTCCATTTCCAGTTGATTTCTCTTGTGATGTATACTTACAACAAAGGGGAGACATGGAGCCAGCATGAACTGTTAGCATCCTGCCATCATAACTCCAGCTAACGCTCATAGAGGGGCTGCTATGTGCAAGAGCCATAATGCTACTTAAGAACAACCTCTGAGTCTGACCATTTCTCTCTCAAGAAAAATCAAAAGCAATAGGTTAAAATAATCACTTCAGAGTAAAATAATGAAGAATGAGAATCAAGACTAGAAATGACTTCAGGTGTAAAGCAACGTTCAGTTCAAGTCCAAACATGGACATGCTTAGAGCACACATAAAAGACTAGCTGGGGACTTTCAGGACAAGGGGGAAACAGCAAGTGCATCCACAAGTACCTCATAGGTGTGAGATGAAGCTGAAAGACAAGGTCCAAGAATAATATAAACGAGAGCAAAAGTCTGGGGCAAGACAAGGTAGAATTCCATATGATGCATGCATTTGGATGGAAAGAAGGTACTTGAATAGGCTGAAGACTCAGCTATGCTCATGGAGGCCCCAGAGAACTATTCCCTAGGCATACCTGAGTTCTTTCTTGTGACTGGGGTGACCAAAGGTGATTTCCTCACCTCTCTCATTTGCAGCCTCTGAAATCCTCCATATTTCATCCAATTTAACTACAGAATAATTCACTTAAATGGACTAGAAGATGATGAAGAGATGGTTTGGCAGTTGAGAACAATGGCTTCTCTTCTAGAGGACCAGGGTTTGATTCCCAGCAACCACATAGAGACTAACATTGTAACTCCAGTCCCAAGAGATTCAAAATACCTTCTTCTGATCTATACAGGAATGCACATAAGTAGTGCAGACACATATATATATATATGCAAATAGCCTCACACATAAAATAAAAATAAAGAAATATGCAGGCTAGAAAATGAAGACTCCAAAACATGTAAGCAGTGGACTAAGTCCTTAAAACCAGACTCCAGCTATCTTTCCACTGTGCTGTACCCAAAGGTCCACTAAAGATAAAGATGTTACGGAGGAAATTGAGAGCTGATGTTCAGGCAGGTTGCTATTAACATAGATATCTCTTTCACTATTCTGAGACAGGATCTAAGGTAGCACAGTGGGTCTCAAGGTGGTAGCTGCTAAGGCTGAGAATGAACATAAAGTCCTGATCCTTCAGCCCGCCCCCAACTGGCTGGGATTACACGTCCATTCTAGGAAGTGCTAGGGATAAAACCCAAGGCCTCTGGTAGGCTAGGGCAGCCCTTTACCCACTGAGCTAAATCCAGAGAGACATGCTAGGAACTGGAGGTAAAAAAAAAACTAAATTAAATTATAGATGCTACTGTGAAGGAACAAGAGACTTTATAGGGGAACTAAATGGACAAGCCACGTCTGTCCATAACCCCATATGGCACCCTTTCAAAATGATCTTACTTAGAATTTTACAACAACAACAACAACAAAAAATGTATATTAGCATCCCTACTTACGTTTCGAATTGGATCTAGAAGGCTCTCTGCCTTCACTCCTTGATCCTGATCTCCCTCCATCAGTGTCCTGGTCATCTGGATCCTTCATGTCTTCTGTAAATACAAATCAGAGAGGAAGACATACTTCCAGAACATGGAAATTAACAGATCTATCCCCACAATAAATTTTGTAAGTACCAAAACTGGCACTCTTGTGTATACACTGCATCCAAGATGACCTACAGCAGGAGTCTGTGACTGATGCCTCGATGAGAGTGAGGACTGTGATCACGGATTTCTTTTCTCCGGGCACACTTGGCATTCTGGTGGACTCTGGTTTTCCACAGTGAAACACAACACTCATGCCCATCTTTTCCCCAAAAGCATCTCCACTAAAACTAACACCCCACTACCCTTCATATGCTCGTTCTCCGGCTTCTTTCTCCCTTCCTGTTATGGATCCTCCTTGGGTTACTGCCAGTTACATCTCAAATATACATTTTGAGCACACCTGATAAGTCTCAAGTCTTATATAAAGCACTAATTACCAAGATGTGTGGGGGGAATACTCGTAGTCTTGTACTTCACAGAACTTATTGTTTAGAAACACAGGCATTAAGTAAACAGTGGAAATACAGTGAATGTTACCAGAAATGAAAATGAGAGATTAAAGTACTCTGGGAATGTGTAGTAAGAAAGATAAACTGTGTTTAAGGCTTAGGGAAGGGATGTTTGAGACAGAAATGATGATTCTGACTTGGCATGGGCTGGGAGGAAAATGCTAGGCAGAGAATACCTTCAAGGGGCTGAAGCTAGTCAGTGCACTCATAAGAGCAGGGGGATGCATTTAGTTTACACATTGTTGGGACAAAAATCCTAGCAAAAGCAACGTAAGGGATGATGCCTTGATTCTGGCTTATACCTCTAGAGTACAGTCTAGCAGAAGCTTGAAACAGGACTTGAGGGTTTCTTGTTTGTTTGTTTGGTTGGTTTTTTTTAATGAAGTCTATGACCCCATCCCATGGAATAGTGCCATGCATATTGAGGGTGGGTCTTCCCACCTCAGCCAACCTGATACAGAAAATCACTTGCAGACAATGTCCAGAAGTTTGTTTCCTGGAGGTTCTAAATGCTGTCATGTGTCAAGATTAACCATCACAAGAGGGAGATGCATCTGAACAGGAGGCAGATTGCTTAATCACATGGGAGTTTCATACTGTTCTCTAGGAATAGCTATACTGCAGGATGTACATTCCAATCAACTAAATATAAGCAGCCCCCCTTCCTCCATACTTTTGCCAGCTTTTTTCCCCCTAAAGGTCTTTCTAACTGGGGAGTGATGGTCATAGATAATTTCTTTGCAAAAAGAAAATTAAATAAGTAACATTCAAGCTGTTGGAAGGAAAGTGAAGCTATTCTCTGGGCTTTCATGATACAGTCTCTAAGCCAATGAAACAGTATCTTTTGTCTCCAGGGGCCTCAGCTTTCTGGAACAGCAGGAGTTGGGTGCCATCCATAGTCCCAGTGACTTGAAGCACAGCTTTCTGTTCTGCTCTCTGCTAACTGAAGGCTGATGAGGTCACTTCCTACCTGCTGCCATTCTTTTCCTACATATACTTTTAGATATGCTATGACTCAGTGCTTCCCAACCTTCCTAATGCTGAGACCCATTTGTACAGTTCCTCCTGTTATGGCAACCCCCCCTCCAACTGTAAAATTATTTTTGTTGCTTCTTCATAACTGTGATTTTGCAATTGCTATGAAATGTAAGTAAGTATCTGTAGGGCTATTTTTTTTTCTGATGGTCTTAGATGACCCCTATGAAAAGGTTGTTCAACCTCTAATGGGATCTTGATCCACAGGTTGAGAAACATTGCTATAATTGAATATAAACTAGATAATTATTTTTTAAAATAGCCCATAGATCTAATAAATTTACTCATTAGATAGAAAAAGAAATAACAGCAAGCAGGACGCTCTGTAAACAAATTGGACCTCACAATGAAAAAAGCAAACAGATACGAGGGCAAAAGCATCACATTGCTTTCTGTGCTGTCATGAATAATGTATTCCTCACATGGCCAACACTACCATGAAATAAAGATTAGCATCGCAAATATAGTCAATGTCAGGTTATGTGAAGCATAAAAGAAAATTCTAGAACCCAGGGACTTCGCCAGTAATCTGAACTAGCAATAGTGGAAGAAAACCAAACAAAAAACCCCAGCAACCTAGGATCATTCTTATCCTTCCTGAATAATATAAGGTGATGGAGGATTTGTAAGATGCTTGTGAACAGGCCAGGCATAATAGGACTGACTGCTGGCAAGAAGCAAAGTGGTATTTAGGACTTTTGTTTGTTTTGCTTTGCTTTTTTAGAACAAACAGATTGGAAAATTACACTTTAACCTTATGAGGCTTAAGCCAAAGAGAATAGGGTTGACATCCCAGCTTGGGCAAGAAGCATAGTCCTTAATCTTTTTGCCCTTATATATATATATATATAGCATATATATATATATGAAGATGTATAGCACCTATAGTTGCTATTTGTTCCTGTATATGTATGTGCATATATGTATATGTCATATAGTGTCTATAGTTCTCAACCCTGACTGCACTGCAGAGTAACCTGGGACAAAACAGAATTAACAGAATCTCACTTGCCAGGCAAACTTTAATGCAGCCAGGTATAAACATTAATGCTAAGAACAGGGGGTCTGCAAAAAATACATAGGTTTCTCACATATGAAAGTTGGTATCACTAGCAATACTACGGCTCTTCTTTAACACAGATAAAATTCAATAGCTATGATCAGAAGGTAGGCATGTGTCCATGCACCATAGTCTTAGAAATTCAATAGGCTGAGGGAGAAATAGTTCCCAAGAATTCAAGGCCAGCCTCTGCAACACAGTTAAGAGCCATCTCTAAATAATAGGATCAAAGGACAACTCAACATAGTCAGTTCTCACACCTTTTGGTTGCAGGGATGGGGCGCAGAGTGCAGCATCCTATCCAGTAAAGGGGACACGTTCACATCTGGTCCAGCAAAAGTAGGGTGTTGGCCAGGCTGGGAATATTGGCTTCTAGTTTAGTCTAACTGGGTTTAAGTTGGGAAATGTTAAGTATTTAATATCTCTGTACTCAGCATTCTCATCTTAGAGATGTGGTGCCTACATCATGGATCTGATATCAGTAGAATACATCAGTGGGTCCAGCAGGAAAGCTTTGGGGACAGTATGTGGCTCCAATAGAAGGCCATACATCTAAGATCTATGAAACATCATCAACTGGATTTAGAGGGGCTTAAAATAAAATAAAAAGAGAACAAAGAGATGGATGAGTAGGGAAGCAGAGATGGATCTGGGAAGAGTGAGGGAGGGGCTAAGATGATCAAAATACATTTTATAAAATTCTGAAAGAATGGTAAGTGCACATAGCCATGGGATATGTGAATAGCTGAGACTGTTAATTCACCAAAGAAGTGTAGTTGGGGGACATTTGAAGATGTGGTCAGTCATCTTCCATTCAAACAGTTCAGCTAAGAGTGTGGCATGATCCTTAGAGCTCATCTCTAGATCTTAGTACATTTTAAGTTAAACTCAATCTGTCTCTCCATCAGGGATCCACCTGATCTTTGTTCTTTCTTTTGGGAACACAAACAAAGGCAGAGCCATTCGAATGATTACAGATGCTCTACCTTTCCCTCAGATGCTTCCTCGGATGGAGCACCCCAATTCTGTCAATTATCCCTCAGTGACATAATTTGAACTTTTCTCAAAATTATAATAATTAAATAAATAGCCTGGTGATGGTGCATGCCTTTAATTCCAGCTCTCAGGAGGCAGAGGCAGGCAGATCTCTCTGTGAGTTCAAGGCCAGCCTGGTCTACTAAGCAAGTTCCAGGGCAGCCAGAGAATTTTACACAGAGAAATCCTGTCTTGGAAAAAGAAATTAAGTAAATACATTCCCAATGTATTAGATATCCCCTCAAAATTTTTACCTTCCTAGATTTTTTTTTAAAACCTTCCTTGCTGTACATGTGCAAGCAGTGAGGAATCACCTCACTGGCTGGAAACATTCACATCATTCCTCTAAGGTAACCTAGGTTTTATCTTTGAGGAGAAATTATATGCTGACTCAGCCAAATTAGTCTTTAACAATGAGAATAAACAGTCCTTATTTATTTTTTTCTCTACCACAAACTACTTAATAAACTAGCAGTAGAGACTAGGTTTGGGAACCTATTTGAAGAATGATTGGTGAATCTCTCTTTATTAGATTTAAGCGTATTGATTCATCCTATAGCCAGTTCTTTGGATCAACCCATTAACTAGACTGTCCAGTTTTCAGTGGACCCTAAGAAAAGGTAAAGAATGTCACAGTTCTCAATAGTGTAGAGGACTGTGTTCCTAAAGGGTTAGCTGGAGTCCAGACATAGGACTTCACAAGGACACATTGCTCAGATGCATTCACCAGATTCCAGAGCCAGACCTTCACTCCGCAGGCTCAAACATTCACTCTCTACAGTGTGCCAGTGCTAGGCATATTAAATGATCAGTAACTGAGGTAGTGAACCAACTTAATTTTCACTTTACATTGTGGAAGATAACAATAGTTTGTAGTGGGGTTTTTTGCTTGTTTGTTTGCTTATTGTTTTGGTTCTTATTTGATACAAAGGATAATTCTAAAAATTTCTATACATGTTATCTCACTTGTTTTTAAAACATTATCATAGTTTGGTAAGTGAGAAAGAATAGTCATTGAATTCTTTGCTGTAGCATGAATTCTGATTGTAATAAAAGAGATTCAGGGACAGATATCAGGGAAAGGCTGAAATATCAGAGAGAGGAAACACCATAGTCAAATCTCACCCAGCTATCTTCCAGCTTCCTCAGCCTCACTCCTGGTAGCTTCTAATTGCTGCTGTTTTCTTAAGCCTGCCTTAAATACCCTTCTTGCCCAGCTGTATCCCATCCAGGTTAGGATTAAAGTCATGAATTACTCTATTTGGTAGTCAGCTATGAGCTCACAGAAACACAGAAAGATGTGTCTCTGGAGTTATGAGATTAAAAGCGTAGATCACCACTCCTGGATTTACCCAAGTTAGGATTAAAGGTGTGTGCCATTGAATCCCAGCTGTTTGGCCTTGTACTCAAAGATCAAGAACTCCCTGATCTATGTCCTAGTTTTTGACAGTGTGTTGATCTCTTGATATCCCAGGTTTTATTAAATATGTAACATATCACCACACTTTCCTGTCACCCATCTCCTGCATCGATTTCCAAGACCCATTACCAGACCACCAGCTATAAAGACTTTTGAATTCACCCTCTCCTGGTCCCACAACCATTAGCTGACTCATTGTACCATCACCACGGATGGATAGCCTCATACAGCTTCTCTGTTTTCAATACATTTTATCTTTTTCTTTTTTTTCCCTTCATAGGAGCTGTAAAGGAGAGATCACTCAGCAATTAAAAGAACCCAGAGTAAGGGTTCAACTTCAGCACCCACTTTGTAGCTCACAAGCATCTGCAACACTAGTCCCAAGGGATCCAATGCCTTCTTATGCCCTCCCTGAGCACTACATATGGCACACAGACATGCAGTCAAAGACTCACACACATAAAATAAAAATAAATAAAACCTCCGCATTTTAAATTCTTTTTACTGTTTTTTTGATAAATACAAAATAAAGGAGAAAAAATAATAAAACCTTTAAAAATTTAACTTTTTGTTATATTTATTTATATTGTATTTGTATGTGGGTGGTGCATGTGTGAAGGTCCCAAGACAACTTTGTGGAAGTTGGCTCTCTCCTTCCACCATGAGGGTGCCATGGATGGGTCTCAGGTCAGCTTGGTGGCAAGTGCCTTAACCTACTGAGGCACCTTGCCAGCCTTCTAATCAGTTTTCTGCCTTGCCCTTTGTGTTCCTGAAAGAGTTCTCTGTGTGCCACTCTTGTTTAGAGCATCTGATTTTTCATTCTGCCATCACAGGAGAATGTAAAAATTCAGAGCTCTGTACAAACACTCAGCGTGGCATAAGCCCTTCCTTGTGGGGTTCTGGCTCACTACAGCATCTCACACCCCACTCTGCCCCTGCTCCTTCCTTCACCCCTTTTCTCCACTGTCTCTCTAAGTAGGCAAGTAAGACAACTTCTGGCTAACCAAACGCACTACACTTGCTTCCTACCGCTTTGCTTGTTAACAGCATTCAATTGCGCTCTCTGGGTACCGGGCACCTGGCCTGCATTGCCTCCAGTCCTAACAAGAACCCCAGGAGGGTAAGCATGGTCGTTTTTTTCATGACAAGGAAATTAGTGCAGGGGGGGGTCTCCTATACAAGACTCACAACTAAGGGTGGGTGAGGGTGGATTGGTTGACCCAGGCACACTCCCAGCAGGCTCTCTTCCCTCTGTGGTGGTCTAACTCCTCTCTGGCTGCCTCTTGCTCCTATTGCCAGTTCTTTGCAGGCAGGAGCTGCGCACTTGTCTGGCCTGTACTGGTTATTCCAAATGTATGAGTTGAACTTGACCACACTAGTTCCACCTAAGAGAAGTTCAGGCAGTGTTCACTGTTCTCTGGGTCGCTATCTGATTAAATGGGGACTCGTGGGGACAGCCCAGCTGCTGGGGTCCACTTACCAGAGGTGTTCACCACTGCAGCTGATTTCTAGTCACACTTGCCCAAGGTCTCCGTTTACTGCGGTTGCCATAGCAACGCGCTGGTGTTGTGGGGGAGGGGAATCAACAGGCTATTCAACGCATGCGCAGCATGCAGGGCTTTTTCCTAAACCGAGCAAGGTGTTGCTCCAGAGTCCAGTCTACTCTGAGGAGGCTATTACTATCTACCTCTCTATAGGAAACAGAAGCCCAGTATTCAGCTCAAACTACGAGGCACTTTCTAAAGTGCTCAACTTTCCAAAGCAACCAAAGGGTCCTGAGCCAACTACTTGCCAATTTAAAACAAACTTTTGAAGTGGGAGTGGTCTTGTGAGGAGAAGGCAGCTTGTCAGCTGCATCAACATCTAAGACAGATAAACCAAGGGGTGAGGGGAATTTTCTAAAGCTACATATCTGTCGGCTTTTAAAGAATAAATAAGATTTTGTGTTGTAAGGCTCAACCCTCAGGGATTAAAACAAAACAAAAACCTGCAGTACAGACACATATATCAGACAAAGGAGATGTACACAAAATATATAAAGAGCTCCCGCCTTTAACAAAAAGGCAAATAACCCAACAAAAATTAAACAAAACCCTTTGAAGTTTCTTTATGAAAGAATGCATACAGATACCAATGAACAGACCCAAGTAAATGTGGCATCATCATCATCATGGATGAAAACATAAATTAAGATATAAACTCAGCCACAGGAAAAGTAAAAAGGCTGATGAAATACTGGGTAAGATTTGAAGTAACAAGAGAATGTACATGTTGCTAGTGAGAGTGTAAAATGGAATGTCAGGAAATCACAACAGTTTCTTAAAATGCAAACACATTATCGAGTAAGGCAGCAATTCCACTTCTAGTTTTATATCCAAGACAAATAAAATATTTGTTCCTCCTTCCTGGCTGGCTTATTTGTAACAGCTTAAAGCTAGAAATAACACCAGGCTTTTGGTGTCGGAACACCAAGTGCAGAAACTATGACACAGCCATCCAACACATGCTAATGAACACACATCAACCTCAAAATCATGTTCAATGTGAAAAGCCAAAATAAAGGAATGTTTTAAATGACTCCATTTATATGAAGTTCTATATTAACCTCTGGTGATACAAGTCAAGCTTATAGTGTTTTCCCCTGGTGTATGAGGGCGGGTGGGTAGGAGGGTGGGAAGGGGATGGGGGAACTACCAACAGAGATGGAGACAAAGGGTCAGCTGCATTAGTACAACTGTCCCTGCCTTCACACACATCCTAAGACTGGGTAATGTCCATACATCCCACTATACACACACTGTATGTTAATCACAGCCTTTAAAGGGTAGAAGTGACCCATATAATTTAAAAAGCCAAATAGATAATGCTAATTGAATGTAACACTAAGATAACTGAACAGGGGTTACTAACCCATGAGAAAGAGGCACCAGGGCTCTAATAGGGCAATATTTTAACTTTTATTCTAACATACACTCTTTTGATGAAATATTAATTTCTTGGCCTCTACTTAAGAGCAAATACTATTCTCTATTATCTTCTTGTTTGGCATAGAGACAATGCTTTGGAGTCAGACATATTTCCCCTATTCTTACTCAGTGATGAATGTGCCCAGTGATCCAAACAGGAGTCTCCAGTTATGTCCAAAGTTTACAACAGGAAACCATGGAACCAGCTGCAATCCTATGCAGCAGTTCATAAGGTGTGTCCTCGGAGGATGCCTTCAAGTTTCTATCCCACACACCTGGCTGTGCAGGAAGCCTCGCTTGCTTCCATGTGGGAACATCTTCCCATCCATGACTGCCATCACCATCACCATCTAGCTAGGAAGCCTCATGTGGTCCATGTGGGAACATCTTCCCATCCATGACTGCCATCACCATCACCATCTAGCTAACAGAGGCACCAATCTGCTCCCTCCTTTGTTTCTGGAATCCTACTTTTACTAAAGCACCCCTATTCCTTACAGTTTAGAAACTTCTAGAGGGTTTCTTCGCTAATGAAAAGGAAACAGATGCTGCTGGCCCTACTCTATTTCCACTGGGGATGAGACCTTGGAGTGGGATGAGCTGAACTGCAATCAGGAGACAGTGGCCAAGTGAGCTAAAACTGTGGAGGGCCTAGAAGGCTGGGTTCTTGAGAGTATGGATATGGCTCTGTACCATATTCAGACAGTTTATTTCCAGAATTCTTGTTCTAACGAATAGGGATGCTGGTTAGGAACATTACAGGGTATAGAAAGCTTTCAGGGAGGACCCAGATACATAAAAAAAGATTGTCCTCAAAGCATATAGAAAAGTACAAAAAGGAATTGGATAACTCCAGAGATTACCTCTGTTCTAAGGTGGGTCCTATGTATAATCCCAGCTCAAAGGATTAGATGAAAATGAAGAGGTCTAAAATACTAACATAAATAATTTTTTCATGATTTAATTTGTTAAATGACTGTTTCCTACATACACACACAAACACACACAGCATTAAGAGGAATAAGAATCTAAAATATTCAAATTGAGAATAATGGTTTTTTTCTTCTTTATTTATTTTGTATTTATCAAAAAACAGTAAAATGAATTTAAAATGCTGAAAAGTTAACAATAACTATAAAGAAGATAAAAATCATAAGCATGACTTATCAAGGGTGATAATGCAAATAAGATTGCTACACATATATTTACTTTGTGTTCAGCTTTCCCTCTGAATTTTTTTTTCCATCCCTGTAT
>PVIH01002371.1:96795-192586 GCA_004025045.1 Sigmodon hispidus | reverse complement strand
CAATCACACAGACAGTAAAACCTTTTGAAGAGCAAGGTCATAAGATTGCTTTGTATAAAGCATTAGTAATTCTAAGGATAATCTCTATTTTTTTGTGCTTCTTGCAACTGTTTTAAATAAATCAATTTGTACCTTTTATAATATGCACATCTACTACACATTTTAAAACACACTGTATAGTTGTAATATGTTCACATAAATATCTCTTAATTTATGTTGATTATAAATACACATTTAGTATTAGTATTACACATTATAAAATTTGAACTAAGTGTGTGTGTGTGAGAGATCCTTTTTTCTGTTTTAACATTTTAAGTCTCTGTACTTGGCTACACACAGATTGTATTTTTATTATTAATGCTCTTCTTATGGATATCTGCATTTAGCTTGTGGACTATATAAAATATATATATCAATATCTATATATCAATCTATATAAACTATTAGCTTTTCAAAAAAGATTGCTTTGTGTGTGTCAAATAAAGTCATGGGTTTAAAAAGTAATTTTTATCTTTCAGAAAGTAATTGTTTAATTTTATGCATTACAAAAATTACTCAATTAACATTAAATTAACTGATTAAACATTTATTTACATTTAGAAAATAGAGGCAAGAATACCATTATAATTAAAAGACATATATTAGGTAACTCTATACCCCTAGTATATTACTAGGTGTTTTTCATTGCAAAATTAAACCATTGGTCCTTTAACTTCAAAAGACTAGAAGCCAGACCAATTCTGATGCTAACAAATATTTAAACAACTTAGAAACAACTGAGAAAATAAAGACCTAATACCAGTGAAACAAAGTTCTTATTTGAAGTACAAACTGGTGGGATTAAACATTATTGACCCTGAGAACTGATTGTATTGCTTGTCATTTGCTGGATATCACTCACTCACTGTATGCTATGTGTACCTTCAGGGTTCAAGAGTTTACCGGCTCCTTTGACCTAGGTTAAAGCTGTTTAGGAGGATCTTCCTCCAGCCTTCATTTCTTCTGATCCAGGAACACACACACACACCATGCATTTATAGTTACTTGATTTTGAATCTGGTATCTTAAATGCTACTTGATTAAATGTTATTGGGTGTAAAATGGATTGATTTAAGTGTTTATCAGTTTCCTGAGGTCCATTTGCTCACTCTAACAGTAAATAATGATTTGATCAGTAAACTGTAACATATTTTTAAACCAAATTTAGGTCATGTTTTTGGCTTAAAGCACTTTGATTAATTCTACAAACCTTTATATGCAGACCAATGAGACAGACTCAAAATTCAAAAAAAAAAAAAAAAAAAAAAACAACAACAAAAAAAAAACCCTCTAGCTAAAAGAAACTATGCCAACTTTTGACCTTATTTCTGTTTCATTGTCACAGAACGTAATTCCTCTCTAGGCTTCAGTACAGTTGTTAGCACAAAATTACAACCATGACTGAAAACACAAGCATAGGATCACTGCCTTTTCTACCTGGATCCATGACATCGAAGTTACACAGGACTTTATGGTGTGTCACAGGGGTATGCCCACTTTTCCCCTTATTCATCTTGGCATTGTTAGTGTTAATAAGTCACCCAGGGGCTTGGGACATTCTCAACAATACACCTTGAAGCTCAGTAAGTCAGCAGGATCTTTAAGGTTGTATCATGTAAAAGTCAAGCAAGGAAATACTGATTACTTACTGTTGAAAGGGGAAAAAGACTCCAAAGGTCTAGTTTCACAGAGAAGGTTTCAGTGAAAATTAAGCCTTTAGCCATTAAATACATTCTGCTTGACTTGGTTCAAAGAAAAGGCTAAAGACAAAAACTGTAAAAGCTGCCTTTATGCAATGGAGCACTGGGGGAGGACAGAAGGGAGACCTCCAGAAACAGTGTTGAATTCCTCTTCAAAACTCAGCTGGAACTCTATGATAGGAAGAGTGTCATGAATTTGTTTTTGACTTCACAGTAGGATGACTGATTCTTTTTTTTTCCATAACTTTCAGCAAGAGTTAAGATGTTTTTGAAATTAACAATAAGGTTAAGATTAAGATAATTTAAGATTAAGTTATGATTAGCTCCCTAGAAAGTTTGCAAATAAGCAACATGACTTTCATCTGATTCTATTTTACTTTTCAGTCTTGCAAAAAAAGCCAGCTGATCCTTAGAGTTCAGATTTAACTCATTTCAATTCATCTGACTTTACAGTCACATTTAACAGTTTCTCCTCACTGTGACAAATACCTGCGAGAAACAGTTGAATAGAGGAAATATTTATTTCTGCTTGTGGGTTCTGAGTTTGCAGCCCAAAGGGAGGTAGATTCCCCGCTCTGTGAAGTGAGACATCTCAGCAGTGGCAGCAAGTGGGAGGGAATCCAGCTCAACTCCCATTTTCTAGGAAGTGGCGAAAGAAGCCAGAAGTATCAAGGAACATGGTGCACATTTCCAGACTCGCTTCCAGGGACTGATTTTCTTTTCTGCTAGACCACTTTCCAGGATTTCTAGAGCCAACAGCTGGAGGCCTGACCTTCAACACTTGAGGTCTTGGATGATGTTTTGAGAGTGGTCCTGTGAACTGCAATTGTTTCCTTCTCGAATCTGCCTCACTCCTCTGTGCCTGTCGTTAACATAAGGAACCGCCCTTGAGTTGAAAGAAATACAAAAGCTATGTTTCTCACTAAAAAAATCATCTCAGACTTGCAATTCTCTTGCACAGGATGGGATTAATTCCTACTTCATAGATGAGTATAGCACTTACTAGAATTTGTTTGTTTCTTCAAATTACCGCCACTTATATCTTCACAAGTATATGAGTAAGGTTACTTAAATATTTGTCTGTCTGGGGTGACTGTGTCATCTTTGCTAAACACGCTCATTTGTTGATAGGAGATGATCTGATGATGCACCACTGAGTGTCTTTCTTATTATGTGACTATTATAGAATGTTCTTCCAAGGAGCTAGATGATATCAATCAATTATCTTATGTGGTCTTTTGATGTAAGAGGTACAGTAAAATGAGATATTGGCTGCTGCCAGCATACTAACAGGCTTTAAAAATATTTTATTATCTCTCTTTCTCTCTGTCTCTCTCTGTGTCTCTGTGTGTGTGTTTGTTGGGGTGCCTATGAAAACCAGAAGAAGATATCAAATGCTATTGCTTTTTATTATAGTCAAGTGTGCAACATATTGCACATAACTCTGTGCAATGTCTGCTTATATAGCCCACAGCCCAATAGTCTTGTGTCTCACTTGTGAACACGTGTGGGATGGACCATCATATCATGACCACTATGACATGACTGGGCAACTGAATTCTCCCCACTCATTTTAATCTTATAAAACAGGGTCCAGTCTCTGAAATATTATGTTACGTGGAACATAGCTCTATTTACCTACCTAGCTATTCCTGAGGAAACTGTTTGGCATTGTGGTGCAGAGCATCTGCTCCACTTATCACAGTCTGTTGAAATCTGTCTATGTCTGAAAGTGTTTATAGCTAGTGTGGGGAAAATGGCAGTGGATGGAACGACATGGAATAATTTACTGGTGCAAAGATTAAGGAGCGGAAGCGTTTCTATCATGTATGAGCTACTTAATAATTAAACAAGTTTAAATTTTGTGCTGGAAAATTTGCTGAAGTTGAAGGAGAATTTAGATTTTTAAATAGGCTATGTAAAAATTTTAGGCTTTTCCCAGATACCATCTTGATCAGCTTTTATAAACTGACAATCAGAAATTGTTTGTACTTACCATATGTAATATAATGTTTTGAGATGTGTGCACATTGTGAAATAGTTGATAGAGTAGTTAATATATACTCCCCCTTAGTAAAGTCATCAAGTTGGGGAGTGAGAAGATTTAAAATCTACTCTCTGGATTTGCACAATGCAATGAATTATGATTTCCTGTGATCACAATGCTTTCATTAAGCATATTGAAGTTATTCAACCAACCTGACTGAAAGATTGTATTCCTATTATACCACCCCAAATCCTCTAGTAATCAGTGTCCTACAGTTTCCATGTACAGTTGAAGTCATGTGGTATTTATTTCTGTCTGGCATACTTATCCTGTACTCTCCTCCAGGTTCCACCATGTTGTGTGAAATGATATGATTTTCTTCTTTTCTGAAGCTGAGTAGCATTTTATTTTACACAGGAATACAGACAAATATCATACCTCCTTCACACACTAACCTGTTGATGGGACAGGTTGATCTATGTCTCATGTAGTGTAAATCACAGTGAATATTGAAGGGCATAGGGCTCTTCAACACATTGGCTTGTTTCCCCTGGCTGTCTACTCTGCAGTAAAGTTGTGATTTGATACGGTGGTTGTACTGTCAACTTTTAGGGGAAGCTATACACTGTTTTCCATGATTGATTTACCAGCACACATATTCATGTGGATGTTGCACAAGGATTTCTTGTCCCCAACCCACATCCTTCATCCTTGCTTTTTTGTTTTAAAAAAATGAAAATCCTAACTTGTATGATGGACTATTCCTGTCCTTTGTCTGTTTTTAGACTTGTTGCCCATTTCTTCGCTATTGAGTTGTTAAAATTCCTTATACACTTTGGATAGTAAACCCTTTTTAGATATACAGAAACAAGTCCCCATTCCTTTCCAAGAATGGTTTTCTCACTTTATTGATAGTTTCCTTTACTGAACAAAAGAATTCTACTTCATGTTCTCATCTTATTTTTGGTGATATGTCTTGTTGACTGAAATAAAAGAATTACAAAGATGTTGGTCATGGTTTTCTAGTCACTCAAATGTCATTTAGAGAGTGTGCTTGCTGCTGGTGTTAGACTACGGTGATGATTAAAGGTTTGGCAGAAAACTGAAAAGCTCAGATATGACTACACTTTGTAAATGACAATAACATTTGTCAGCTCTATTCTTTGAGTATGAAAGAGTGACTAAGAACTAACAGCCAAGTTTATATATTTTCCCTTGACCAAAATCTTTGTGAGACACTGTTCCTGTATATAGACACCACTAATCACTCTAGAGGAAAATATTTAATTCTTTTTTCCTTAGGTAATAATAGCAAAGAACATATTTCTAATGCATTCAAGTTTATTTGTAACCCAAGAACTTAAAAATTAAATTTGTTGAATTTCTCCTCCTCTTCCTCCTCCTCCTTCTTCTATTCCTTTTTGTTTATTTGCTTTTTTCTGAGACAGGGTGTCTTTGTGTAGCCTTGGCTGTTTTAAAACTAGCTATGTAGACCAGGTTGGCCTCAAACTCACAGAAATTAGCTTGCCTCTGCTTCCTCAGTGCTGGCACTCATGGTGTGTCCCATTACTACCTGGCAAAATTTGTATTTTTTTTAATACAGAGTCTCAACAATAGATTCACAATGGCACTGATCATGTACATGCCAGGTTGGGTAAAAGAACAATTATTTGGGCTCTCAGACATAATTTTATGAGCATCAGGGGTAAGAAACAGATATTTATCTTTATTTCTTTATGAGAATATCAGGATTTTATTATGGGCTCCAGTTTAGTTATAACGTTTCTATTTTAAACTCCACAGGTGAACAAAAGGGAAATAACTTCAAATTGTTATTGTCCATTTTTCAGCAAGAAAGTTTTTCTCAGCTATATCCCCAGCAGATACTTTCTTGTGTCTTGTTATCTACTATACCACATCCCACTCCAGGAAGTAGGGATTGAGAGAGGGCTTGGCTAAATGAAAGTCTCTCAGCCCCTACAGTCAAGACAAATATGAAGAGAGATGCCAGACGGAGGTTATCTTTACAAGATTCTGCCCTCAAGCAACTTATCCCCTCCCCTGTACAAATTACAAAATAATTAAACTAACACAAAGTTTGCCAATGGGATATTAAAACAGTTCCCATTTCAAAGTCATATCACATCATGAAACATGAATCATATCATGTTTCAATGATTATATTAAAATGTACCTAATACTTTTCATTATTTAAAAGTTGTCTTTGAAACCAGCCTTTTAAAGTTTATGATTCTAATTGTGGTCAGCGTTTTCTTTTTTTCTTTTTCTTTCATTTTTCACATCTCATATTGTCCTTATATGTTTGTTTTCATATCCAGGTTGCTGTTGTAAGTATTCTATGTTATGGCATACTAGAGATTCTTAAGTTCTTTGGGCATCAAAACAAAACATCTCCAGGATATTAGTGAGGGAATGTAGCCTGGAGTAGAGGAGTGGTAGGTAACAAACTTCCAGACACAGCTGAGGTAAGCCCCAGGAAGGGCTCTGATAAACAAGACTTGTGATGCATGGAAATATATTATCGTGGATGGCAGTAGAGGAACCAGCTTTCCAGACTGTTCCCTGGAAACTGCCCTATTGTCTGACTGAATTTCTCTGAAGAACATATTCAGAGAATGGAGTGTGTGTCTCTTAGTGTTCCCTTAAAGTTGACAGATTCATGGTGGGGTTTTGTTTATTTATACTTCATATTTGTAAATTACAGGTACATTTTAGAAAGAATTATTTTTTAAAGTCTAAGGAAAAGTTTTTAGCAGTAGCTAATATTAATATTTATCATGGGTTTCATGAAAAGGTATTTTTTGATAAGTTCCTGTGGGTATAAAGATATAAAAAGAACAAACTACCATCTCTCTGTAAGCTTGCAAAGCAAGCATAAAGAAAAAGAACTGAAATGATGGCTCAGCATTTAAGAGCAGTGGCTGATTTTGCAGAGGACCAGGATTCATTTCCCAGCACCCACATTACAGTTCAGAACCACCTGTAACTCCAGTCCTAGGGGAGCTAACAACTTCTGGCCTCGGAAGACACCAAGCATACGATACACTCATCTACATCTTAAGCAAATTAGTTTTGAAATTCAAAGAACACATACTAATATGAAGCAGAGCTCTTCCAAATTAGACTGAAATAAGGTTTCATGAACTTGAAAGTTACAACATAAAAGTCACAAATAAAATGTAATAATTAAACAGTATTTAAAAACAATTCCTACTTTAAACAATAGACTACATGAAATGGCCACGTGCATTGTATGCAACCCAGGGGAGGCTTTCCATAGTTCAGTTGTAAGATTTGATATAAGTGGAGTTATTACCATGGTAACTACTTTTCAAGCTAATAAAAGTGTAGTAAGTATGGACGTAAAAAAATAAAATAAAATTCCCTCTGAATTTCCACCCAGACAGTAAATTTTTCCTTCTGAGTAAAGCAGCCATTGAAAAAGCGCCACCCTGCAGATCCACGGGCTCCTTTGTTATTGTGGAGAACACTTGTTCAGAGCCCAGTTCTGCTGCAGCATGGCTTTCAAGTTTTCCTTCAGGGTAAATGTGAGATTTATTCTTGGTGCAGAAAGGGAGAAAGAGGTACAGCAAATGTAAAATTCGTAGAATGCTCAGGCATTGAAAAAGGAGTTTCTCTCCTATTCCAAGTTTAAATTGTGGTTTATGCACAAATACATTTATTCTCCTTTCTTCTCAAGAAGATAAAACTGTAACACAGCCTTGGCAATTTATAACTACTGGTGATAAAAAAATAATGATGTTTTCCTCAGCCAAATTCTCTGAAATTTTCTTTTTATAACTATTTTTTCTTTTGGAGGTAAAGGTATTTATATATGATTGTATGTAGATATTAGTACTCATCTTCAGATGGAAAAACAAAGAACATTGAGGATAAGAATTCATAAATTTATAAAGTGCTAAAAGAAAAAAAATTAACCTTTTCATTACACTAGCTTAATATTTCTTTCAATTCAGTCAGCTAAATATCATTTTATGAAATAGTGTAATGTTCTGATTGAGTTAAAAATACAAGTTGAATACAATATAATTTATTTCTCCTTTTTTCATTGAACACTTGAAAACATTGACTATGCCACTAAGCAAGAATTAAGTCATCACCACTGACTGCTCACTTGTGGATGCACACACCAATTTGTCAAACATTTTTCTTAACACTACAAAATACATTATCTTACTGCAAAACATTTCTACCACAAAACAGATGTTTTTGATGTAGGTACATATTTAAAATAATACCCAGGATGGGGAAGGGACCTTGAATAAGGATATACAGGACAGGGATAGAAAAAAAAATTCAGAGGGAAAGTTGAACACAAGGTAATTTTATGTGTATCAAACTTATTTGCATTATCACCCTTGATAAGTCATGCTTATTTTTATTGTCTTTATAGTTATTGTTAACTTATCAGCATTTTAAATTCATTTTACTATTTTTCTTGATAAATACAAAATAAATAAAGAAAAAAAGAGAAATAAATGCAGAGAGGGCTGGAGGAAATATATAGCCTGAATGAAAAAAAAAACCAAAAAAACCAACCCAAAGCTATGAATGGAGCTCATTTCCTAGAGTATTTGAGAATCATTCACAAAGCTCTGGGATCTTAGCATAAACAGAGCATAGAGACCCATAGCAGTAAACTCAGTACACTCAGGAAGATAGAGAGGAGAAGATTAGAAATTCAAAGTAACTCTCAGCTACATATCCAGTTTCCAGGCCAGCCTGTGCTCCATGGGAATACATCTCAACAATGACAACCCCAAACTCAACATATATTATAATGTTGATTACAGCAAACTGGCTTTCCTTGCTTTGTGAAATAATAATAATGGCTGGGCTGGTCAAGTGCTGCAGGAGAAGAACACCATATTTCACAAGAGTCCTCACAGACCTTGGTCTCAAGAACAGCTGCCTGGAGATGAAATCAGGTCAGCTTGACACAACGCAAACAAGAACCCGAGATGACTCAGTTTTAGTTACAAATTGAGGGAGTAGAGAGCTTTCAAAAGGGCAGAAGTCCCCTCAGAACATCACTGTAGACAGGTTTGGACACTTAGAAAATACGACACCTGTCATTAGTAGCTTGGAAAAAGCACCATGTACCTGGAATCTTGATTGGGGAGCCAGCAGTGAGCCGAAATCCCAGCTTCCGCTCTCTCCACCAGGGTACAGCCATCTAAGAGAGATAGGTTAAGTGTGAAGTTTTGATTTAAAAAGTTATTATTTTTATTTCATGTAATCATATCCTCTGTAAAAGATAGTACTAATATTTTTACTTTACAGCTGGAAGACATGACCCACAGAAAGGCCATATTTGGATAAAAACTTCTATAAAATAGAGTCAGAATTTCAACGTTTTTTTTTGCATAAATCTCTGTATTATATAATACTTTTGTGTCATAATTACTCTTACTTTATTGTAATAATTTTAAAAGTTTAAGAAAAGTGGAATAATAAAAATGGGGAAACAATTATACAGAAAACAGCATGTGATTCACAATTGCTATCTAAACAGCCTAAAATTTTATTCAGGAAGTAATTTCTATGCAGATAGAACAGCATGCAAGTTTGACGTTTTTTTAATTAATTATTTAATTTAGTTTTATAAGAACCATCAGTCAGCTCTTACTATTGCTGTCTTTTTTTTTTTTTTGAAAGGGGATTTTAAATAAATTCATTATTGCTATCTTGTGGTGGTTTGAATGACAAATATTTCCTTATAGGCTTATGTATTTGAATGTTAGGTCTCCAGTTGGTGGCGCTGTTAGGGGAGGTTATGAAACCTTTAGGGGGTGGAGCCTTGCTGGAGGAAGCTATATCAGAGGTCGGACTTCAATGGTTTATTACTTTGCCCAGGCTCCTGGCTCTGTGTTTCCTGCTTGATCAGCCACTTTCCTGCTGCCAGTCATGTCTTCCCCACAACTAATGAACTCTATCCTCTCCCTTCCTTTTGGTATTTTTTTTAAAATTTACTTATTTATTTTTATAGGATAAAGTCTTTTTTTTTTTTAATTTATCCATGTATCCCCTTGTTCCAATTCCCTTCCCCCTCCAGACCCCTCCTGGTAAGACTTCAACCTCCCTCTACTCCATTCCTCCATCCCCTTCCCAGAAAGGGCAAGAGGTCCCAAGGTAGATTAGCTCAGCATCCACTCCAGGCAAGTCTGATTTCCTCATCCTAATATCAAGTCTGGGTAAGGTGTTCCTCAGGAGGGAATGGGCTCCATTGTGCCAGTCCATGGACAGAGTCTAAACCCTCCCCTTGAGGCTCCACAAATTGCCCATGTCAGTGGACAGTTGCCTATTTTTGGAGGGCCTAGTTGCTTTTCCTGATGGTTCCCAGGTGGCTGCTCTTGATTCAGTAAACTCCTCAGAGCTCCAGCCAGCCATCACTGAGAATTTTTCCCATAGTCCCCATTCCCTTGCTCATATAGAGTCTCCTCCCCTGCTATCAGATGGACCAGGGACTCAGCCCAGTGCTCAGCCATGTATCCCTGCCTCTACTTCTATCCATTGTTGGATATAAGTTCTGTGGTGGCACTTTAGGTGGCTATTTATATGATTATAAGGGACATCCTTCACTATTTTTTGAGACCTAGCCAGGGACATGCTATGAGTTCTTGGAGGTTTCCCTAGCACCTGGTCTTTTTTAAACACCCCCATATTGGCTTTCTCTGTTAAGATCTCCATCTTTTTTTTTTTTTCTTCCTCCTTGTTGTTCCTCTCACTCAATCGTCCCCTTCTCTTGAGATTTGTTCCCACCTCTTCTTGATTGCAAATCCTTATGCTCCCAATTAGCTATGGAGATCTCTATTTTCTCTCCTAGGGGACTCCCTGTCTCTCTTAAGTTCCTTCAATCCCAAGCTGTTCAGTTGTTGTGGTTTGCAGCTTGGGTGTTTGCTTTTTGTTTAAAGCCCACTAATGAGTGAGTACATCCCTGCCTTATTTTTCTGGGTTTGTGGTATCTCACTCAGGAGGATACTCTCCAAATCCATCCATTTACCTGGAATAATTAGGATATCTTTTTTTTCCTGCTGAGTAGTACTCCATTGTATAGATGTACCACAGTTTGTTAATCCATTCTTCAGTTGAGGGACATCTAGGTTGTTTCCAGGTTCTTGCTATTACAAATAATGCTGCTATGAACATAGATGAGCTAATGCTTTTGGGGTATGAATGTGCATCTTTAGGGTATACACCAAGAAGTGGTATTGCTGGATACTTGAGGAGATTGATTCCTGGTTTTCTGAGTAACTGTCATACTGCATTCCAGAGTGGCTGAACAAGTTTACACCCCACTAACAATGGAGGAGTGTTTCCCTTGCTCCAAATCCTCTCCAGTTTAAGCCATCATCTGTGTCTTTAATCTTAGCCATCTGACAGGTATCAGGTGGTATCTCAAAACTGTTTTGATTTGCATTTCTCTGATGGCTAAAAATGTTGAGCACTTTTTCATGTGCCTTTCAACCATTTGCAATTCCTCTGCTAAGAATTCTCTTTTTAGTTCTGAACTCCATTTTTTAATTGGGCTATTTAGGGTTTTGAGCTTTAGGTTCTTGAGTTCTCTATATATTTTAGAAATCAGTCCTTTGTCACTTGTAGGGTTGGTGAAAATCTTTTCCCATTCTGTAGGCTGTCATTTTATCTTATTGACTGTGTCCTTGGCCTTACAGAAGCTTCTTAGCTTCAGGAGATCCCACTTATTGATTGTTGGTCTCAGTGTCTATGTCACTGGTGTTATATTTAGGAAGTGGTCACCTGTGCCAATGCGTTGGAGGGTATTTCCCACTTTCTTTTCTATCAAGTTCAGTGTGGCTGGGTTTATGTTGAGGTCTTTGATCCACTTGGATTTGTGTTTTGTGCAGGGTGACAGGATTGGATTTATTTGCATTTTTCTACACACTACCATCCAGTTATGACAACACCATTTTTTTGAAGATACTATCTTTTTTTTCATTGCATATTTCATTGCATTTCATTGAGCTTTAGGGTTAGGGTTAGGTCCTCTTTGTCAAAACTCAGCTGTTTATAGGTGTGTGGGTTAATGTCAGGATCTTCAATTTGATTCCGTTGATCCACAAGTCTGTTTTTATGCCAGTACCAGGCTGTTTTTATTACTGTAGCTCTATATTATAGCTTGAGTTGGGGATGGTGATGCCTCCCGAGGTTCTTTTGTTGAGCAAAATTGTGTTTGGTAATCCTGGATTTTCTGTTATTCCAAATGAAATTGAGTATTGTTCTTTCAAGGTCTGTGAAAAAATTATGTTGGGATTTCAATGGGGACTGCATTGAATCTGTAGATTTGCTTTGGCTAAGATTGCCATTTTTCCTATGTTGATCCTACATATCCAGAAACATGGGAGATCTTTTCATTTTCTGATATCCTCTTCAATTTCATTCTTTAGCGATTTAAAGGTTTTGTTAACAAATCTATTACTTCTTTGGTTATAGTTACCCTGAAGTATTTAATGCTATTTGCAGCTTTTATAAAGGGTTATGTCTCAAGGTCCCAATGTGGCTTAGTTCAGCATCCACTCCTGGCAGATCTACTTTCCTAACCCCAACATCAAGACTGGGTCAGGTGTTCCTCTGGAGTGAGTGGGATCCAAGGTGCCAGTCCAAGGTGTTTCAGATACCAAGCTGTTTCAGGTCCCAAGCTGTTCAGTGTTTGTGGTTTGTAGCTTGGACATTCTTTGGATTTTGCTTGAGTACATCCCCTGCCTATCTTTCTGCATTTGTGATACCTCACTCAGGAGGATATTCTCCAAATCCATCCATTTGTCTGCAAATTTTAGTATATCATTTTTTCTTATTGTTGAATAGTTCTCCATTGTGTAGATGTACCATAGTTTGTTAATCCCTTCTTCAGCTAATGGGCATCTAGTTTGTTTCTTCTTGCTATTATGAACAATGGTGCTCTGCTGTGAACATAGTTGAGCTCCTGCCCTTGCTATGGAGGAGATAAAGTGATGTGGAGAAGAGAGAGTGACTGAAAAGGATGGGAGGGGGATGGGAGCTTGAACAAGGATATACATGAATAAAAGATATGATTTTTATTCATAATAAAAAGAGAAGACAAAAATTAAAATAAAAGGTTATATTTTCCTTATTTCTTTTTTCAGCCATTTTATCCTTAATGTATAAGAGGGCTATTGATTTTTTTTGAGTTAATCTTGTGTCACGTTACATTGCTGTTTAGCAGCTGCAGGAGTTCCCTGGTAAAATTTTGCAGGTCACTTATGTATATAATCATATCATCTTCATATAGAGATAGTTCTTTTCCAATTTGAATCCCCTTAATCTTCTTTTTTCTCTTATTGCTTTAGCTAAAACTTTGAGAACTATGTTGAATAGATAAGGGGAGAGGAGGCAGCCTTGTCTAGTTCCTGATTTTAGTGGGATTGTTTTGAATTTTTCTCCATTTAGTTTGTTGAACTCCTTCTACCATATCAGACCACTATAGTCTTAAGTTAGAGTTCAACAACATCAAAAAATCACAGAAAGCATACCAACTCATGGAAAATAAACATCCCTCAACTGAACCACATCTGGGTAAAGGAAGAAATTAAGAAAGAAATCAAAGACTTCCTAGAATTTAATGAAAGTGAATTTATGACATACTCAAAATTATGGAATACAATGAAAGCAGTCTTAAGAGGAAAATTCATAGCACTACATGCCTATATGAAAAGTCTAGAGAAATCCCACACAAGAGAACTATCAGAACAGCTGAAAGCCCTAGAACAATTAGAAGCAAACTCACCTAGCAGGAGTAGAAGACAGGAAATAAATCTTAGAGCTGAAATCAACACAAATGAAACAAAAAGAAAATACAATGAATCAATGAATCAAAGAATTGGTTCTTTGAGCAAGTCAACAAGATAGATAAACATTTATCCAAACTGACCTAAAAGCAGACAGAGAGTATCCAAATTAACAAAATCAGAAATGAAAAAGGGGACATAACAACAGACCCCCAGGAAATCCAGAGAATTATCAAGTCATACTTTGAAAATCTATACTCAACAAAAATGGAAAACCTAGAAGAAATGGACAGCTTTCTTAACAGGTAGTATTTACCAAAATTAAATCAAGATCAGATTAAAGACCTAAAGAGTCCTATAACACCAAAGGAAATTGAAGCTGTTATTAAAAGTATCCTAAATGAAAAAAGCCCAGGCTCAGAAGGTTTCAGTGGAGAATTCTTCCAGACATTCAAAGAAGAGCTACTACCTATATTCCTCAAACTGTTTCATACAGTAGAAATTGAAGAAATATTGCCAAACTCTTTTTATGAGGCCACAATCATCCTAATAACCAAGTCACTCAAAGATGTAACAAAGAAAGAGAACTACAGACCAATTTCCCTCATGAACGTTGATGCAAAAATACTCAATAAAATTCTGGCAAACTGAATCCAACAACATATAAAAAAGTCATTCATCACAATCAAATAGGCTTCATCCCAGAAATGCAAAGATGGTTCAACATGCAAAATATTGTAAATGTTATCCATCATATAAAAAAATTGAAAATAAAAAACCCACACAATCATCTCCTTAGATGCTGAAAAAACTGTTGACAAAATCCAACACCCCTCTATGATAAAAGTCCTGGAGAGATCAGGAATACAGGAAAATTACCTAAATATAATAAAGGCGATTTCCATGACGCCCATGGCCAACATCAAACTAAATGGGTTTTTCTAGCTATCACATATTCCCTTGTTAATCAACTCACAGATCATTTGATGCTTCTTCCCTAGGAATGCTTTTTTTTTCTACTCCCTGCATTAAGTTTTCTTCCCCAGAAATGATTAATATTTACCCTTCACCTTGTTTAGTATTTTCCAAGAGTCATATCTTGGAAACTATTTCTTATTCTCCTTGTTCAACATCTCACCTCACCCTTTCTCTGTCCCCGTCACTATCTCCTACAGAGTTTACTTATTTTGATGTGATTTTTGAACAAATCCACAATAGGAATATCATTCACATGGAGTGAACAGTTTGTGTTTCCTGTTAGGAATTTTATCCTAAGGTCTTGGAACATATACCAAGTATTTACTTCTCACATTAAAGAACAGATGCTTGTTGGTGGCCTACAGGAGTCTTTCATTTTCTTAGAGGCTGAAGAAAGCAAACTGAGCAACATGAGTTGGGTAGAGTCCTCTTTACCTGGATTGTAAGTGATTTTTAGTTTACTCACTTTATATACAATATTAAAAAAAAACAACTAGAGATGTAAACTAGAAATATACACAAGATGCAGTGGCCCTGAATTTGAAGAACCAAGGACCTAAGGATGTGAATTTAATAACTCTTAGAAGAGAACAAAGAAAGCACAGGTATTCCAGTAGATGGAAGTCGGCCCAAATAGAAAAGGTGTGATGAAAGATGTCTGCAAAGTTCATTATATGGTGATCACAACTAGTGAAGCATGACAAGAGGGAAGACTTAGTTCTTGAGTCTGTGGCTGTGATGTGGAAATCACAGTATCTCTTTTTGCTGCTTTGATTAGTTAGTAAATATGAGTTTAAAAAGTTTACTTTCAGCCCTGAAGTACAGTAAGTTCATAGTATAGGCTAGTTGTTGATTAACAGGGAAAAAGCAGAGGAGAGAGTATTGTAATTTTTTCAAAGAATGTCAGGAAGCTAGACTGTTGACAACTTTGGAGATATGTGTCTCCAATTCAGTAACTATTGATGAATGATGAATGTAAAGTAAATATTTCCCTGTTATACAGAATCATCTATGTGATGTTGGACAGAAAATTAACGTACTGGCTTTGTGTCAGTCCAAGAACACTGTAGAGGTGGAGGGAAGATGACTTGTGTTGTTTTTGTATTATTTGCTAAAACCACAATTCATTTTATCTCTAGAAACATATTTTAGAGGCATGTTTGTTACCAAATGTTCAGTCAAATTCCAAAAACCAGAGGCAAATATAATAATGGTTAAAATAATGTATATGATAATTAACATTGTATTCTCATATTTGAACATAGATTTTTTAATTATAGTATGTAAATACATATATGTATAATAAAATAAATTTTGAGAACATTGTCACACTATGTCTCCCTCATTCCAATACAGAAGATTTAGCTTATTTTAGGAAAGAGACACTCTTAAGTAATTCAATGCTTTTGGGAGGCTCAATCATTGGAATAATTACCTTAATTTTCCATTAAATGAAAGTTATCTTAAAAAGGATGATTGACATATGCCTGCACTTTAAAAAAAGACAGACAAAAGAGGTATTTAGTGTAATTATTGATATTCACTGAATTACACAATATGGGCAGTTAAGGGCCCAGTTCTCAGAGGTGTCGGGTACCTAACCACATGCACTAGTCTGGTTATGTACTAGACAGGTTTTCTATACTGTTAGTTAAATGTCAACGATACACTGTAAAACAAAGCATCTGTCTTCAGGAAGGTCGGAAGGGCTACTAGCTGTTAACTTCTTTAGATCTTTGTCATCTGTATCATTCACATGCTTGCTGCATTGTTTGCTTTTGGCATGAGTATGTCAACAGGTGTGACAAAGTTTAAGTGGATATATGACACCACCTGCCTCTTGAATTCTGGCATGGGGAAAGGCCTCCTGTATGAAGAGCAGCCTCTTGGAACATTTTGTTAGCTGTCATTGGCTGGAACTCATGTCATAGTATAAGAGACCTGCAGGCTTCTGAGCAGGCAACCCGCCATCTAAACAGATGGGCATGGGTTCTCAGCCAAGGGGCCAAGTGTATATAGCAAACATAGGTACTAGGGCCTCGTTTCCCACAGAGCTTGCTAACGTCTGTTTGTCTTGATAGCATACAAGCTGTTGTGACATTTTTCAAGGCACTAAAGACAAATGCTTGTTCTGATACATATTTCAAACTTTGGTTACTGAATACTTATTAAGTAGAAAAGAAGGCAGAAAAGGATTTAAGGTGAAATAAGTCTAAAAATGTTGAGTTTTATGCATATATATTTAAGTAAAAGAAGCAAAACTTTAATAAAGTCTCTGTTTTTTTTCCTTAGAGCCCAACTAGTATGAGAGCAAAGAGAATTTTGAAAGAGTGTTTTTAATATTGCATACAGCAAAATTCAATTAGATATAGGTAATTACAGTAATGCAAACAATGCTTATTGCTCTCAAAGTTAGTATGATTCTCTGGTTACAATGTAGTATCTATCATGTCCCAAATATATTTGACATCATACAAAACTTATTATATTTTACAGTAATGAATCCGATTGAATTTATGATGAGACAGTAGCTACAAAACACTCAAATCAAAGTGAACAAAAGCAACATAGACACAAGCTCTCACAACCTGAATACTCAAGTGTTTGAATGAAATCTGCACAGAGTTAAATTTATATTTGGACTGTCTATCAAATTCAGAGATACAAATTTCATTTCACATTTATTTTAATGGTGACTAAGTAGACACTGAAATAATTAGAGACAGAGATAGAAAGTAGAAGAATAAATACTAAATACATACATAGCTGTGTCAGACCGAAACTGTTCAAGTGCTCAGAACACTGAAACCCACACAGTAAGAGGCACCTGGGATATAGATCTAGGAGACAAGGTCTTTAGAGAAGTCTTTGACCTCAGAATGTATTTAGCTTAGGACTGTGAAAGAGTTTAGAAGAATAAATAAACACAAAAACAGAACCATCTTTATCATCTCTCAAATGAACAGATCCATGCCAAAAGGATCTGAAGGTCAAATCTAGAAGGCCCCAAACTGTAAGAGCAATAGATTAACAGCTATAGTACTGGATAATGCTTCTGCTTGACTGGCTTTTTCCAAAATTCAAAATTTTAAAGATAATAATCATTGGGATAGTATGAAAAAAAGTGATTAGGTAAAAAGAGTTCTTTCTCCAAGAATAAGATAAAGTCCCTTGCAAAGTGCCTTCATGAAGATTTTGGTGCCGTTTCTGTCTTTCTTAGCATGAGTACCCAGAATTCCTCCTTTCTTGTCTTGTAAAGCAAGGAGTCATATTGGAACCAGAGTGTTGACCTAACAAGACAATAGAGCTTGCTAACATGCTAACCTTGGGTGTTTCAAAGTTTAGGATCATGGGAAAACAGATATCTGCTCTTTAGATATTATCTCCTCTATAGTATTTTGTGACAGCAGCACAAATTAAACAAAGATTTTAATATAAAAAATTAAATACTAATTTGTGTATTGATAAAATAATAATGTCATGAATTAACTATGGATGTGACCTTTTAAAATGATTCATTAGTCTTTACTTTATGTGTGTGATTGCTTGTGTACATGTATGTCTCTGAGCCATGTGCATGCCTGTTGGCCTCTGGAGGCCAGTGATGGTGTTGGAGCCTTTGGAACTAGTGTAATAGGCATTTGTGAGCAATCTTGTGAGTGCTAGTCACCAAACTCAGGGCTCTGAAAAAACAGAATATGATCCTAACCATTGAGGCATCTCTCCAACCCAGAAATGTACTTTTTTTTTTCTCAAAAGAATTCTAAATCATAAATAAACAAGAAATAAAAATAATAATAAAACATGGATATTGTCATTCTAAAAAGATGGAGCAGATATATTACTTATGAATGCTAAACTGGCAGAAAAAAACTAAGAATAAATGGGATATTTGCAAAGCCTGAAACTTCATCTTGAAATACTTACATTATAAATTGCCCAATATTTCTCTCTTACAAGAAAGAACTTAGTTCTTTATCCTGTGTTTGTGGACTAGACTTTGTAACTCTCTTCCAAAGAACAAAATGAAGGTAGAAAGAGAAGTAACATGTCCTCTTAGCCAGTTCTCAAAGGTTAGCATTCCCAGGAAGTCATCACAGTGGCATGTGCATCATGACACAGCACCACATTCTCCTCAAAATCAATTTGTTCTAATTTGTCATAGTAAACCACTAGAAAAGCTCAAAAGAATATTCTGTAAAGCACTGTCCTGTGCATGTCACAAGTGTCAAGAAATGAAAAACAAGATAAGAAACTACTGAGTTGAGGTTCTTGTGAAGATATGAAGACTATGCATAAAATGACATACTATGTTTGAGCA
Source organism: Sigmodon hispidus (assembly GCA_004025045.1). NCBI lineage: Eukaryota > Metazoa > Chordata > Mammalia > Rodentia > Cricetidae > Sigmodon > Sigmodon hispidus. The sequence continues at coordinate 173,755 of PVIH01002371.1, read as the reverse complement.
GTAGGTAGAAAGACACACCTAAGAATGTCTTGGTGCCAGTCTTGATATTGGGGTGAGGAAAGTGGATCTGTCAGGGGTAGATGCTGAACTAAGCCATATTGGGATGTTGGGACCTCCTGTCCTTGCTGGGGAGGAGATACAGAGATGTGGAGAAGAGAGAGTGACTGGAAGGGGTGGGAGAGGGAAGGGAGCTTGAACAAGGATATACACGGATAAAAAAATATGACTTTATTCATAAAAAAAGAATGCCTTGGTGAAATCTAAGCCTAAGTTTCTACCTTGCTTGATAGAAGCAGTTTAATTTTCAGTTTCAAAAACTAGTATACTTATGTAAGATGTCCACATTGGGAAGGCTGAGTAAAATGGTTTCCAGAAATTTTTCTTTGCTGATTTTTCTGAAAAAGCTAAAGTTATTTTGAAAATAAAAGTTTTAAAAATTGAATTTGAAAACTATTACTATCAGTTTGCTAACATGCTAATCTCATAACCTGACTTATGTTTTGGAGAAGGTGGAAAGAATTCTATTTACCTGATACATTGCCTTGAAACACTAGTACTTAAATTCTCCATTTTCAATACTCTGGAATAAATTTAAGGAACTTTCTATAAACAATTCTTGCATTCAAATCTGAACGAGAGAAAATCAAATTAGGACTATAACATTTAGATCAAGTTGTAATACTAAAATGTGACTAATTTATAGTTTCTCTGTTTAAGAATAGTCAACATTGCTTACATACATTTTTGCCTCCAAACAGAGGCAGATGGTTTTTTAAGGGCCACTTTTTTTTGTCCTAAATATAAACCATATGAAAATTTTACATGGACATTGGAAAAATTATTTTTGAAAATGTTTCTACAATGAGCCACAAACATAGCTACTGAAGTAGAATTACCATTATTCAGCTGGCAAGAAATGATAATTTTAATGAAATAACTAAAATTTATTGCATAGTAATTCCCATAATGGTCTCCAGACGCCATCCATGTACTTGAGTAGGGAAGAACATGTGAAGGGTAAGCAGACACTCAGGGCACCAATGAATGTGCACACCAGTGAACAGTCTGTTATAAAAGACATGAGTTCTTATTTAGAAATTAAAGTGACACTGAGATTTTTAGTGGTAGAGTTTTGTATCAGTGATCCCATGAAAGAAGCAAGTTATGATTTGGGTTACTCTCATTCTAAGTGTGTAGCATATCTTCTGTAAGAATGGTACAGAAGAGCTTGGGAGACGGCTCAACAGTTAAGAGCATTGGATACTTTTTTAGAGAACTCAGGTTCAAGTTCTACTGTCTACCTGGCAGCTTACAACTATCTTCAACTTCAGTTCTAGGTGATCTGAGACTTTCTGGTCTCAGCAGACACTATTCATGCACATAATACACAGACACATTTGCAAGTAAAACACCCAAACAGACAAAATGAAACTGAAAACAAATTAAAAATAAAAAAGAAAGGCCAGGAACCATTTCAAAATCAAGCACCTGCCACTTTCCTTTGGTTCTTCGTTTTCATTCTTGGTCTAGAAATTTTTTTTTTTTTAGTAGTAAGCTCTATTTGTAATTCTCAGAATACATTTTTTTTTCTTTATTTGGCAACACTGGGGATTCAACTCAGGGCTGCATCTTGGGGCAAGTCAATGAGTCTTCCCACTAGCCCACTCTGAACATATCTAATGCATTCTTATGTCAGTACTTGGTCCACTTCATTCTTCTGACTGAGGTTTACATGATCCCACAACTCACTGGTTCTTATAATCTGTCCCTCAAGGCTCAAACCAGAATGATCCTCCTAACCCTGTCCTCACCACTCCACCTTTCAAAATATGTCATCAAACATGGAATGTGCTCTCTCTAGATCAGTTCTCCATGGTGCACTGTCTACTGTTTTATGACTTGATCTGTTTTCTTCTCAACTTAGTTATTTCATCAAGACTTAGTTTTCTTTTCTTTTTGTTCTCTTCCTTTATTTTCTTTCCCCATACAAATACCTTTCTATACTATTCCATGGAAAACCAGTGAAATCTGGCAGTCTACTTTTGGAGCAGGGGCCTGTGACATCTTGCAGAATATCCAGGCTCACAGTGCAGCTTGTGGCTTGCAAACATCCTTCAGGTGTCTTTTCCTCCACAACATCTTGGAGATGATGGGGCAGGAAAATCCTCCAGTTTAGGCCTTTAGGAAACTCCACTGTGCGCTTCCTGCTCAGTGGTTTCTTTGGTCAAAAAGGTGTTCTCATGAATCTACATTTTGTTTACTCTGCCTGATCAAAACTGGCAATTGTCCAGCTTGTCTTTTTTTTTCTTGAAATTTTTCTTTTTTATTGTGTATAAAGTCATATTTCTTAACTGTATAGCCTTGCTCCAAGCCCCAATTCTAGGAGATTCTGCCAGAGTTGCTGCAACAGGAGTCCAGGCAGGGCTTGGGTTTCTTCAGATAATAGTCAACATAGTTAGATTTATATTCTAGTCATAAGAGAGACAGTTTTGGGCATGGATAGAAAGATGCTTATTAATTTAAAAATGAAAGCTAGATGGAAAGTTTTTTTAAAAAAAAATTTAAAAATGGGAACAGAAAATTGGAGGCATGGAGGTGAAGTTCAGATACAGAACCTTTGCACTGACGAGAGTGCCTGCCTCACACTCACAAGGACTTAAGTTGGGATTCCCAGCACCCATGTGAAAGCCGGCCATAGAAGTGAATACCTGTAACCCTAAGGCTGAGAGACAGATTCGGGAAGATTCCTGCAGTACACTGGCTGTTCAATGTAGTTCATATGGTGAGCTCCAAGCAAGGTTAAAGACATCTCAAAAACCAGACAAAAATAATACAAGCAAGTTGGAGAACAATAAATAGACGAAGACATATATCTGAAACTGACCTCTGGCCTCCACGCAAACACACATACACACACAAAAACAAGCACATATATGTACACACCCTCACACCTTTACACACATGTGCACACACATGTACACACATATACACGCACACACATACATTTACATCAAAACAAACAATCCCCCCCCAAAATTGAGCTTCTGAGTATTTTCTCTTTGTTCCTCCTATCTTTAAAGTAATTCACACAGAATTTTATCTCAGTTCCAGAAAATGTGTGGTCCTTCAGCTTAATGTATTTCCAGACAGAGGTGGCCTGTGGTTAGTAATTCAATTTCCAAAAAAACCTCTTCACATATTTATAATAATCTTGAATAAATTTAGAATACAACAAATTTTCTTTAATGTCATAATTGAAAGCTCAGGAGTTCCCTGTGTAACACAGGCTGGCTTATTAACCCTAACCCTGATCCATGCGCCTCTCTGTATCTTGAGTGCTAGGGTTAAAGATGTGAATTGCTACATCCCACTTAAGTATAGCAAAAATTTAAGATTATAGTTCCAAATACAAGCTATATCATGATGCACAGAACAAAGTCACTATGGTATAGCCTGCTGCTAGAGACTAAATTCTATTTCTAAAAATTTCAAAACAATAAACATACCATATTCTATTCACTTGATCATTCTATTTTTGTTTGTATATTCAATATCTCACTGGACTAAACTGTCATCCACATTCAAAAGGCAAACTTTGGTCCCATGTGGATTCCCTAGCTGTCAGTTAAGAGTCAGTGAGCTCCCAGTAGTTTGGGTCAGCAGTCTCTGTGAGTTTCCTCATCATGATCTTTACCCCTTTGTTCATATAATGTCTCCTCCCTCTCTGTGATGGACTAGATGTTTGACTTAGTGTTTAGCTGTGGCTCTCCATTTCTGCTTCCAACAGTTGCTGCGTGAAGGTTCTATGAAGACAATTAGAGTGGTCATCAATTTGATTAGAGTGGAAGGCCGGTTCGGGCACGCTCTCCACTATTGCTTAGAGTCTTAGCTGGGGTCATATTTGTGATTTCTTGGGTATTTCCCTAGCACAAGGTTTCTCCTTGATCCCCATATTTCTCCCTCTATCAAGATAGATATTTTGGTCGGGCCTGTCTTCTTTTTCTTCTCCTGTTAGGAAGGGCTACAATGCTAATTCCTGAATCCTACTGTGATTCTGGCACTCTAATGAAGCCATTTGCCCTCACAAAAGATATATATTTTGATGTTTTCCCTCTCTGTCTGTCCCAAAACTTAGCCATCCCATTCTCTCATGTTTTCTTCCCAATCCCTTACTCCCTCCTTAAGGTTCCAATTTATTCTGGAGGTCTTATTTATTTCCCCTTCCTAGGGAGAGCCATGAATATTCCTCTCAGTGTCTTCTTTGTTACCTAGCTGCACAGGGGTTGTAGATTGTAGTCTGGCTATCCTTTGCTTTATGTGTAAAATCTACCTGAGACAGAGTGCACACTATCTTTGTCTTTGTGGATCTATGTTACCACACTTGGGATATTTCTTTCTAGTTCCATTCATTTGCCTGAAAATTTCAGAATGACATTTTTTGTTTTATTTTATTTTTACTGATGAATAGTACTCTATTGTATAAATGTAACACAATTTAAAAAAATCATTATTTGGTTGAGGGGCATTAAAGATGTTTCCAGGTTCTGGCTATTGCAAGTATGAATATAGTTGAGCAAATGCCATTGTTGTATGAATGTGCATCCTTTGAGTATATCCCCGAGAGCAGTATTGCTGGATTATGAGATATTGATTTCCAGTTTTCTGAAAAACTGCCATTCTGATTTCATAGTGTCTATATAAGTTTACATTCCCACCATCAATGGATGGGTTTTCCCTTTTCTCTACATCCCCTACAGTATAAGCTGTCATCAGTGTTTTTGATTTTAGCCATTGTTCTGACAGGTGTAAGATGTATCTTAGAGTTGTTTTAATTTAAATTTTCCTGGTGGCTAAGGATGTCGAGCAGTTCTTTAAGTGTTTTTTTTTTTTTTTTTTTTTTGGCCATTTGAGATTCTTCTGTTGAAAATTATTTGTTTAAATTTGTACGCATTTTAAAAATTGGATTATTTGGTTTTTTATCTCTACTTTCTTAAAGTCTTTATATATTTCAGAAATCAGTTCTTTATCAGATGTACAGTTGGTGAAGATCTTTTCCCACTCTATAGGTTGTCATTTTGTCTTATGGACCATACTTTTGCCTTACAAAAGTTTCTCAGGTTCAGGAGGTCTCATTTATTAATTGTTGCTCTCAGTATCTCTGCTACTGGTTTATGTTAGGAAGTGGTCTCCCATGACAGTGTGCCGTGTGTTCAAGGCTACTTTTTACTTTTTTTTCTATAGGATTCAGTGTAACTGAATTTATGTTGAGGTTTCTGATCTACTTGGACTTGAATTTTGTGCAGCGTGATAGATAAAAAGATATTTGAATTCTTCTACATGCCATCATCCAGTTATGCCAACACCATTGGTTGAGAATGCTTTCTTTTTTCCATTGTATATTTTTTGGCTACTTTGTAAAAAACCAGGTATTCATAGGTATGTGAATTAATGTCAGGGTCTTCAATTCACTGTCATTGATCAACATGTCTGTTTTTATGCCAGTACTAAGCTCTCTTTATTATTATCACTTCATACTCAAGCTTGAAGTCAGGTATGGTGATGTCTCCAAAAGCTCTTTTTTTGAATAGGATTGTTTTGGCTATGCTGTTGTTTTTCCATATGAAGTTGAGTATGGTTCTTTTGAAGTCTGTGAAGAATTGTGTTGAGATTTTGATGTAGATTGCATTGAATCTCTAAATTGCTTTTGATAAGATTGCCATTTTTAGTATTTTGATTCTATGTATCCAGAGCATGTAAAATATTCCATTTTCCTGTAACTTCTCCAGTTTCTTTCACCAATGACTTAAAGTTTTTATCATATAGGTCTTTTAGTTCTTTGACTAGAGTTACCCCAAGGTAGTTGATGTTATTTGTGGGTATTGTAAAGTGTGGTATTTTTCTGTTTTCTTTTTCAGCTCATTTTTTATGTGGATATAGAAGAGCTATTGATTTTTTTTTTTTAGGTAATCTTGTATCTTGTTATATTGCTGAAAGTGTCTATTGACTATAAGAGTTCCCTGGTAGAGTTTTGGGGGTTACTTAAGTATAGTATCATAGATCTGTAAATTGGAAGAGTTTGACTTTTTCCTTTCCAATTTTTATCCCCTTGTTCTTGTTTTGCTGTCTTAGCGTGCTAGTTAAAAACATTGGGTACTATATTGAATAGATACGGGAGAGTGGACAGCCTTGCCTTGTTCTTAATTTTCATGGGATCACTTTGGGTTTCTGTCAGTTTTGTTTGAGTTTTGCTGTTGGCTTTCTGTATTTTGTCTTTATTATGTTTAGATATGTTCCTTGTATCCCTGATCTCTCCAAGACCTTTATATAAGGGGTGTTGGATTTTGTCAAAGGCTTTTTCAGCATCTAAAGATTGTTTCAGCATCTTTCATGTTGTTTATATGGTGGATGAGATTGGCAACTTTTCATATTTTGAGCCATCCCTGCTTTTCTGAGATGAAGTCTCATGGTGGATGATTCCTTTGATATGCTCTTGAATTTGGTTTTCCAGTATTTTATTGAATATTTTTGCATCAATGTTCATGAGGACAGTTGTTCTGTAATTCTCTTTCTTTGTTGTGTCATTGTGTGGTTTGAGTATGAGGGTGACTGTAGCCTCATAGAAAGAGTTTGGAAATGTTCCTTCTGTTTCTATTGTGTGGAACAATTAGTTGAGTATTGGTTGTAGTTCTTCTTTGAAAATCTGGTAGAATTTTGTACTGAAACCATCTGGCCCTGGGCTTTTTTTTCATTGGAAAACTTTTAATATCTGCTTTTATTTCCTTAGGGGTTGAAGATCTTTAAAAGTCATTTTTCTGGTCTTATTTTAATTTTGGTATGTGGTACTTATCCAGAAAGCTGTCTATTTATTTTAGGTTTTCCAATTTTGTGGAGTTCAAGTTTTTGAAGTATGACCTAATGATTCTCTGAATTTCCTTTGTGTCTGTTGTTACATCCACCTTTTTATTTCTGATTTTGTTAATTTGGATATTATTTCTCTGCCTTTTGCTTGGTTTGAATAAGACTTTGAAAATCTTCTTGACTTTCTCAAACAACAAATGCTTTGTTTCATTGGTTCTTTTTATTATTCTCTTTGTTTTATTGGCTCTTCGTATTATTCTCTTTGTTTCAATTTTATTGATTTCAGCCCTGAGTTTATTTCTTGCTGTCTACTCCTTCTGGGTGAGTTTGCTTCTAATTGTCATAGAGCTTTCATCTGTGCTATTAAGTCACTTGCGTAAGATTTCTCCAAATTTTTATAGGTACTCAGTGCTATAAACTTTCCTCTTAGTAATGCTTTCATTGTGTCCCTTAAATTTAGGTATGCTGTGAATTCATTTTAATTGAATTCTAGAAAAACTTTAATTTTTTTCTTTATTTTTTTCCCTTGACCCAGAGGCAGTTCAGTTGACAGTTGTTTAGTGTCCATGAGTTTGTAGGCTTTCTGTAATTTGTGTTTTTATTGACCTCTAATTTTAGGCCATGGTAGTCTGACAATATACAAGGGGTTATTCCCATTTGTTTTTGTATATACTCATATTTGATTTATGATTTAATTGGTTAATTTTAGAGAAGGTTCCATGGGAGTAATTAGAAGAAGATATATTCCTTTGTATTTGGGTGGAAAGTTCTGTATATATCTATTAAGTCCATTTGAGTCATAACATCTTTTAGATCCATTATTTCTCTTAATTTTTCTGCCAGACTTATTCATTAGTGGAAATGGAGTATTGAGGTCTCTCACTGTTAGCGTGTGTGGTTTGATATGCAATTATGCTTTAGTAATGTGTCTTTAACATGTGTGAGTACCCTTGTATTTGGGGCATAAATGTTCCGAATTGATACTTCATCTTAATGATTTTTTTTCTGAAAGAAATATGTTATGACCTTGCAGATCTCTGTTGGTTGATTTTAATTTGAAGTCTATTATATTGGATATTAGGATACCTAAACCAGCTTTCTTCTTAAGCTCACTTGATTAGAAAGGATTTTCCCAGCCCTTAACTCTGTGATAGTATCTGTCTTTGAAGTTGAGATGTGTTTCTTGTATTAATCTTGTTTTCATATTCATTTTGTTTTCCAGTATCTTTTTGTAGTTTAATTGAATCCATTGATATTAATGGATATTACTATTTGGTGTTTGTTAATTTCTGCTAATTTTGTATGGTAATGCATGTGTGTTTCTTTTCTTTAGGATTTCCTGCTGTGAGTTTATTTATTGCTTGTGTTTTTGTGAATGTATCTAACTTCCTCAGGCTTCCTAAGATTGGATTGTTTTTCTAGTGCTTTCTGTAGTGTTGGATTTGTAGATAGGTACTTTTTAAATCTGGTTTTGCCATGTAATATTTTGTTAACCCTGTTTATGGTAATTGAGAGTTTTGCTGGTATAGTGATCAGGGCTGTCATCTGTGGTGTCTTAGTGTCTGCATAACATCTGTTTAGGATCTTCTGGCCTTCATAGTCTCCATTGAGAAGTCAAGTATTACTCTGGTGGGTATGCCTTAATAAGTTACTTGGCCATTTTTCTTTACAGCTCTTAATATTCATTTTTTAATTCTATATGCTTATTGGTTTTATTATTATGTGTCAAATGGACTTTTTTGGGGGGGTCTAGTCTATTTGATGGTCTTCTATGAGATAATGTTCTTGTAAACTGTAAATATTTGTCGTTTGTATTGTTTTAATAAATGTTGATTGGCCAGTGGGCAGACAGGAAGTATAGGTGGGGTGACTAGACTGGGAGAATTCTGGGAAGAGGAAAGACAGAGTTGTAAATAGTAACCAGATGCAAAGGATGCAAGATGAGAATGCTGCTCTGAAAAAAGTTACCAAGTCACATGACTAAACATAAATAAAATTATGGGTTAATTTAAGATGCTAAGATTGGATAGTAATATGTCTGAAATACTGGCCCAAAACTTACTATAAAATTGGGTCTCTGAGTCATTTATTTGAAAAGCTGCTACTGGGTACTTGAGAGTTTCTGGTGGTATAGAAACTTCAGACTACATTCTGCAAGCTTATTGTGTCTTCTTAGGCATTTATTTCTTTAGGTTAGAAATTTTTTCTATGATTTTATTGAATATATTTTTGTGCCTTTTAGCTAGTAGTCTTCTTCTTCTATTCCTATTATCTTTAGTTTTGGTCTTTTCATGGTGTAGCAGATTTTCTGGATGTTTTATGCTTTGACTTTTTTGATTTTAGTATTTTCTTTGACTGATAAATCTGTTCTTTCATTCTTCCACACTGGAAAGTCTATCTTCTATCTCTTGCATTTTGTTGATTATACTTACACCTGTAGTTTCTGTTAATTTACGCAGGTTTTCTGTTTTCACCATTATTTTACTTCACTTTGTGTATTCTTTATGGCTTCTATTTCAATTTTCAAGTCTTGAATTGTTTTCTTCACCTATTTGATTGCTTTTTCATGGTTTTCTTTAAGGGATTTATTGATTTCCTCGAACTTTTACTTTATCTTTTTTTCTATTTTTTAAGAGAGTTTTTCATTTTCTTTAAAGAGGCTTCTATTAACTTTGTAAATTTATTTTTAAGGTTGATTTCTTTTACTTCTTTTATATTGGAATGTTCAGATCTTGCTGTTGTAGAACCACTAGGGTCTGGAGGTGTCATATTGTTCTTCCTGTTGTTGAATGCATTCTTCTATATCTGGTGTCTTCATAATTCTTTTTTCAATCAATGTAAGCATTGTCCGTGTCTGAGGGAGCTGTTCTTCTTCAGCCCTAGGTGCTCTTGGTGCAATTGGAACTCTTTGAGAAACCAGAACCAATGGAGTCTGTGTTTCAGAGAGTAGTTGAAATCTCCAGGGGATAGATGGGTTTGGGGATGGAGTGAAGATTATAGGCTACAGGGTTTAATAAAAGATGGTTGTGGTCTCGCCTGCCCACAGAGTCTTGCTTGCTGGACTTCACCTGGAGGTGCAATGAGATTAGGAGACATAATTTGTGCCCTGTTGCTTAGGTGAAGCTTGGCTAACTGGCTGGCTGGAAGGAGGGTAACTCACCTCTTGTGATGGAGCCCACCTGAAAAGTAACTTTCTTGGAGATTGTTTCTGGCATAAATGTGATTTTTATGCACATCTCTAATTATGCCAAGGAAAAAGGTGTTCCACAGTTTAGCATTTTTCCATGCTTTACTTGCCTGTTAGAAAGTCTTTGGAGCACAGCAGAGTTTGCACAACACTATACGACCAGTTGAAGTAAGCTCACAACCTGGAGTCCTTTAATTCTCCTTTCCCCCATTTAGGATCTGCAGGGTTCTTAGGGAAGGCCTCATTGAGCAATTAAATGCTGAGAAACTCATCTGTACATCCAAATTTGGAAAAGTGATAAATATGCATTTTTGCCTCTAGGTAGGACTTCCTTCAGTGAAGTGACTGTATGCTCATTGAGTGAAGATCTCCCATGGCGTTCTCAAGTTCACATTAAGTAGGCATCATGACACAAAAAGTTATATTTTTCTTTCCATGCTCCAGAGAGTTGTATAACATCTAATATGATCAGATTTTTTTTCTGAATAATGAGTATGGAAATTAGATAATTGGACTCTAGGAGTCGGTTAAAATGAAGTCTAAGAATTTAAATAACTCAAGCCAATGAGTATGGATAACTATGTGCCTAGGAGTAATAGTATATGGTGATAATTGCAAGTGGCAGATTTTATTAAACAAATACTAAAATTGTTTCAAAATTGAATACCTCCATAAACAGTCATTACCCAAATGACTTGAGAATACTTCAAATATCATGAAAAATAAATAATTTTACTTTAACCAGGTATATTCCTGACTTAGAATGGCTCTGGGTTGAAGATATATATTAAATTTAAATCGTGGTATAAAATATGACCCTGATAAGGCATTTCTTATTTTATTATTGGTTCTTTCAGTCTTGGGTACACTGCACAGATGAGCCATACTTAACATTTCAGGAGTGCAGAACAGTTACTTCTCTATGTGGATGTCATTTAGTGTATATATATATATATATATATATATATATATATATATATATATCTCACTTAAAGTTTCTAGATTTCTTTACTGCTCACTTCAGCTTTGTGTATAGGGCCTGCTCTGGATATAGTTATATAGATGGACATATCAGATGGTATGTGACATGAGCCTTTGTTCACAAAGTTAGTTTTTCTCAAGTACAGTTTGAATCCTTTGTTCTTTTTTCAGTTGTCAATTCGATTCCAGCATTACAGATATATCTTGGTCAATATGGACTGTCCTATATCCAGAAATAAAAGAAAACAGGACCTTCTTACTCAACTACTCACATCTCTACTGCTTTTTCTACTCACCATAACAGAAAATTCCAGAGAATGGTCTTCAAACATTAATTAATTGTGTGGAATCCATCTCTCTTTCCCAGAGGTTTGGCCAACCCCACTCCTTCTGCTTCTTTATGGACTGGGCTGTAGCCGTGAGGAAGGAATGCTATGGTAATTCCTCCCCAAGAAGGCTTGGGCACTGGAGAAAGGGAATTTACATTTTCATTAGACTAATTATTTTGTTTTAACTTACTAGGGCAAAAACAGTTTCATCTTCAAGCTCAGTGTGGATTATTCTTTTCTTCCTTTTTCTCCCACCTAATCTCTCTAGGTAATTATCCCACTGCCATAGGAATTGACCTAAGAATACATAACTTTTAAACCATTGTTGAACCAGCTCTTCTCATGGGTTACACAATATCTATTGATTTATGCCACATGAGTAGTTTCTCTTGTTTTTGAAAAAAATGGCTTAAAATAACCATGCTTTAATAACTAACGCTGTCAGTGTCAGGCACAGATCCTCCTTTGGCTTTCTTTATCCTCTTCCTTCTATGTATGCAGCTTCACAATTGTGTATGTTTACTTGCGTCCCCCATCAAATTCAGTGCTCCAGGAGAGTGGAGAAATGGACCAGCAACAGTATGATGTCTAACATTGGGACTGACTTTTACTACATGCTCATCCTTATCTGCTGTGATCACTAGTTATTTATGTAGTGTCATTTATAAGCAATATAATTGGGGGCTACATAATATTGATCACTTATTGCAGGTATAATTTTAAAGTACCTTTAAGAAACATTAAGAAGTTGAAGTCCATGAGCACTCTTGAGACTCATCCTTCTCCAAGCATTATAATAGGCTTTATAATAGTAACAAACATAACTTTTGAAGCAACATGAATAAAAACAAAAATAATTTCCTTTATACAGTTTAATTCAGTCTACTTGTGGATTTAAACTTGAAATTTCTTTTTTTATCAGCAATCATCACACTACAATTTAATGTTCATGTGGAATTAACTTACATGTTTTAACTTTACATTTTTTTCTTATCTTAGATATAGGGTATATAATGTTTGTTATTTGAATGGAAAGTAAAACCTAGGTAGTCTTAAGTACAGGTAATCAGAACTAATTATTCATTGAGTGCTTTTCTTTTTTAAATAAATAAATAAATACAGTTAATATTTCTATATTATTACAAACTGAAATGAATTGATATTCATGTCCTCTTAATTTCTGTTGTGTATTATAAAATATAACCTATAGTTGCATGTATATGGTTCTTTGATTTGGGAAACAGGCAATAATTTCATAAAGAAGTCACATTTTCTATTCTTGTTTATTCTTATTCAAGGTCCCTTTCCCCTCCCACCACATTAGGTCATTCTCTCTTCTCCACATCTCCCCATCCACCCCAGCATGGACAGGCGGTCCCAAGGTCTCAAGATCCCAATATTGCTCAGTTCAGCCTCCACTCCTGGCAAATCCAGTTTTCTCCCTTCAACATCAAGACTGAATCAGGTGTTCCTCTAGGGGGAGTGGGATCCAAGGTGTCAGTCCAAGGTGTTTCTGATCGATCGAAATTTCTATTTTTAGTCACACCTTCTTCTTTGTCCTAAAATAATTTTTGTTAGCAGATTTCCTTAGTCTTCCTTAATGATTATTTATAATCAGTTTTCACTTTATTATAATTATAGAACTATATCTAAACTCTGTAAAATAAAATATCCTTCTGAAGAGAATGTAATGAGGAAACAGTCAATCTCTTTGGGATAATATCAGTAACATTAAATTACTTCCAATTTAATATTCAACACTTCTTCCTTTTGTCACTGTTGAGAGATCTGAGGGCTCTAGAGAGATGACAAAGTCAGAAAAGAGGCTCTTGCACAAACATGAGGGTCTGAGTTCAGATCCTCAGATCCCACACAACAGTGAAAAGCCAAGAGCAGTGGTGCATTCCCATAATCTCATTGCTGTTGGGGTGAAGCAAGTCAAATCTTGGATGCCCTGGCCAACTCTTCTTGCAGAATTGGTGAACAACAGGTCTTGAAAGAAACTCTGTTTCCAAAACTGTGAAAACTGGTTGAGGAAGGTTGACATACTTGGATCCATGTGGGCATGCATGCACATGTCTATATACACACATGCATTCATATACTCACAGACAGTACAGGGCAGGAGCTGAGAACAATTCTGGTCAGCTTTTCTATTGTCCATATTCATCTTACTATAGCTGATAGCAGTGTTCACTTGGAAAACTCACTCATGCCCTGTCCAAGGAGATGATTAGAGTGAAGAAATACATTTCCTTCCAATTCACTGAATGGTTCCAAGGCAGTATCTTTCCAATTCACATAACTGGAATATGTAGACAGCCAACTGGCAAATTAAGAGCCATCTCTGGTTCTTGGAATCATACTCTTCCAAGGGAGAAGACATCTATCTTCTTTAGGCTAATGGCTACTGAAGTGAACCAAACATCAGATTCCTCTAGTTTTTTTTAAAGATGCATCTTGTTTCTGGATTCCATTTGGATCCTGTGACAAGAACTCCTATGTCCAGATTCCTTCCCTTGAGACTGAAAACTGCTTTGTGCTTTGAAACTTTGGTAAACTTTTTCTACACCAGGACATTGATCTTGACAGTATAGGTTAAGTGACACTTAGCACTTTATATCTTCCTCTGGAGTCAGCCACTTTTAGGTGTGAATTTTTAGTTTGAATTTTCTTAGCTGTGTAGAGAATAAAATTAACAATTTTCTCACACAAACATGGCAGGGGATAATTTTGACTGTGCCTATAAGGTAGGCAGAATTCTTTCAAAGGCCGTGAAACACCTTCCTAAAGATAATTAAGCACTAGCTGAAGGTTCATATTTAACTTGCCCTTATATTGAAGAAATAATCTTCATTGCAGAAGACCAAGTATGCATGATTATTATTTTTTTAAATTTTCCTCTACCTTTATTCCACACTATTTTTTCATCTGCTGATGGAACTATTCTCTGGCACAAATCTTAGAATATATTCTTCATTCCTCTCTCTCCTCACACTTACATGGAATTTGTAGAGTCATCCATTTAACTCTATCTCAAAGTATTTCTTATATTACACAATCTCTTTTGATTTCCCCCTTTAACTATAATTTAAATTAGCATTATATCTAACCTAGACTATTGCATGAGCTTTTCTGTGCTTTTCTTAAGGTCTTTTTTTCCTCCACACACTGATGTTTTAAAAGACATAAGACTCACAACCACATGCTTCCTTTAAAGCTTTACTAAGACTTTTGATTGACTCAAATACACATTTCTTACTATGGTCTTCAAATCCATCTTAATGTGGCTCCCAGCTCACTCTTTTACCTCTTTTCCTTGATGCCAGAAACTGGTTTAATTTCTTTTATACACCTCTTTCCTCTACACATATTGTACTTTCTATTACCTTGGGTCTTTGTACTTGCTGCTAGCTAAGTCTGGGACATACTTTCCTGGCATTGCTTCTTGACTGGTTCATTCTTGTGATTCCTATATCAGTTTCAAGACCGTAATTTCAGAATATCTTTCCTTTGTATCTTTTATATAGGATCTCAATCCAACTCAGTCATTCCTTGTCAAATTGCCATCATTTATCCTCTACACCACTATGGATACTGTTGGCAATCATTTTATTTTTTATCTGACCTCATCATTTTCCAAGAATATTTATTCCTCTATCTCAAAAGTTCCATTCTCCTTTACACCCCCAGCAGCAGAATAGGGAACATACAGGGTGGGCATATGATAAATATTTGATGCACCCAGCTTAGTGAGTGAGATTTGTGCTTCTCTACTTCTCTACTTTGCTGAAAGCTACTAGAAAAAAAGAGACAAAGAATAAAGGAAAGCATAAAAGAAAGAGATTGTCCTGTGAAGAACTTTTTTCTTCCTTTTCAACAATTAGACACCCATATCTCAGAAGATGATACGCCCTATAGACCTGAGTTTTAGTAAGTATGTCTCCAAACAGCACACTTAATTACATTTTCCACATCTGTATTAATAATAATAATAAATAGTTATAATATGCAGTACCAAGAGGAACACTGCAGAGATGAAAGGCAACATGTATTTTTCTGGCATTATTTTAAATATTGGTTTTAGAATTGTTGGTGATTATCTCTATCCCTTGGATAACAATACCTTGGGGTAAATTTAATAAGTGAAATATGAAAACATGTAGAAAGAGTCAACATAGTAATGAATTTCCTTATACTCCTAGTTCTTTCTCACTTAAACTTTTAATTAATTATGAGCTCAACTAAGGATCAATGTTTGGTCATTGTGACTTGGGTATGTTATTCAAGACTCATATCACTTTCTATTCTACTGTGGCTCAATCTTTTGACAAGGCCCACAGGAAAGAAATCTACCTTTGGTTGTTTGAACTGTGAGAAATGCCATTTTATCAAGTGTTCTGAAACATTCCTTTTTAAATACTTAAGGGGCTAGAGCATTATTGATCACAAACAAGACTGATGAGTGCCTACAAATATGACCCTTAACTTTTATAAATATCAAAGTTTAGGTTTGGGTAGATGAAATAGAGTAGTAAATTGATAAAGATGAGTGATTGCCAATATGGACATTGCAGTTTTCCTTGGAATATTTGAAGTCTTCTAATATATGTTGAAATTCTTCTGTCTGTTTTGATACAAAAACCTTCTGCAAAAAGCAATAATAGAATGATGGGAACTATTTTGCATATTTAGAAGGTAGATAATTTTATGACATCCAGGAGATAGAGAATAACTACAGAACAAAAAAGAAAAGTAATAATAAATATAGGGAACGATGATAGATTCTTTATTAGGCTAAGCTGAAAAAGGCATTCTGTTACATTTTAAGAAAAAATACTCCGAAATATATATTTTTGTGCTCATCTATACATATGTAAAGTTTTGAATATGACTCAGAAGATACACATGAAGAGATCATTTTTATTATATGTGATACAAAGATTGAGAAAGATAAACTGATAATATTTAGATCCTGGGCATTAAGTTAGAAAACATTGCAGCAATGAAAGGAAACTTATGAGTTTGCTTCAGAGAAAATTGATGTCTTTTAAGCATTGTGTGTTGTGCTATTTTCTGAATTCTCTAAAACATCATCAGCCATTTCACTCATTTCATCTTCTGTGCAGAAGCAGGGGGGAGATAGTTTCTAAGACAGTGGATTGCAGTATACATAAAGAAGAGCCTAAAATTATTCTGAGACCTGCTCTGTGGCTGGAGGGTGACTAAGGGAAGGAAGAATGTCTTGAATGATTTGAAACACTGTTCTGAACACTGAAGACACCTAATACATTTTGAGTAATAGACTCATTAAAAAATGTCAACACAAATGCAATGGTTGAGAAAGTACTCAGCCTTCACAGTTAACTCAAATATCTTTAGTTTTGCAAATTTGCTGTCAAAAAAATCTGAATAACAACTCTTGTCTCTGTATCATGAAAGAAGTCTCCAAAGTTCTACTACAGGCCATATAAAATGTTTTTAATGATTTACATAATTTGAAACATTTTCATCATGAGTCTTTACTTCATATAGTTTTTAGAATTAGAAGTAGCTTTCATTTAAAAAATTCAAAAGTAAAATCTCAATGAGAATAAAGCACAATAAGTACAGTGGGGGAGAATCAGATACTGATATGAAAACCAAGAAATTTGGAGCAAAAGTTCTAGAAGCTATTTGGTGCATGGCCACTTAGCCTTATACAGTAGAATTTTACATATCAATATAGCTCTTAAGGACAGCATGAATGTCAAATTTCTTGAGACAGCATCTAATGTCTTCCAGTATTTTAATTTTAATTTAATTTTTATTTTTATGCAATACATTTTCATCATGATTTTCCCTTCTCCTAATTCTTCCAACACCCTACCCACACAACTTTATACTTGTTTTCCTCTTTACTTCATTAAAACAAAGGCAAACAAAAAATACCCAGCCAGAAATAAAATTAAATAATTAAAAGGCCAACAAGATAAAAAAATGACTAAGCAAAACAAAATTAGATGAGACAAAAATGTCTACAAAAATACTACTAAGTTCACTTTGTGTTGACCACCTATTCTAGGGCATGGTTTCTGCCCATCAGTGTGGCTAATATATACAGTGAGAATCACCTGATGAAAAGTTGCTTGTTCTTGCTGGCAGATATCAATTGCAGATAGCACTTAAGACTATTATTCTGCCAAAGAGACAACAATAAAATGATTCCTAACACCATACTGTTATACTGACAGATTGGTGGTTCACTCAGCCCTTCTCAGAGAAGCCTATTTCTTCAGTAGATGTGAACTGACACAGAGACCTACAACTTGAGAATGTGCAGAGTGGGGAGAAACTTTGGAGCACTTAGTAAATGGAATGTCTTCATCAAAGCCCTTCCTTCAAGGCTCAGGGATCTTCATAGAAGAAGAGGCAGTAAGAATTTAAGATACAGAGGTTGTGGATAATTCCTAGAAAACAACATCCTCCAGACACAACATAATTGGTGCATATATAAACACAGAGACAATTGCATCACGCAGTAGAACTGCAAAGATTCAAGCCAAAATAGGCTGTCACAGTTTTGAATTTTTCAAGATAGGGTTTCTCTGTATAGCCCTGGCTATCCAGGAACTCACTCCGTAGCTGAGGCTAGCCTTGAACCCAGAAATTTATTTCCTTCTGCCTTCTCAGTGTTGGGATTGAAGGTGTTTACTATCACCATCTGGCAAGGGCTGTCCCAGTTTTAACACCATTGTCAAGAAAGCTTCTGTTCTAATAAGAGCTCAATAATGCCCCTGGTATTGAATGATTAATTTTGCCTTTTCAACCCTAGGAAAATTATAGTGTTTTCATATATATTATATTAAACTACTTATTTTCTATTACCTGGAAGCCTATTCAACAGAAATCCTTATCTCTATTCCACTGTTCATCAGTAGCAATAACATTGTATTAAGATGTAACATGGCTGTTTCTCCAAAGAAATGAGAGTACATTGTTTAGTTTGAGCACACAATAATTTCCCAGTTTTGAAATAAATATAATGCTGTTTCCTCCCTCATAAAAATCTTGTGAATATGGTAATATATTGTATGCTTAATAACATCAGTCTGGAATATCAGAGGACAAAATCACCCACAGTCAAGCTATAAAGGTTAGGGAGTAGTGATCCGAACTTTTAATCTCATCACAAGGGAGACAGAGATTGCTTTAACTGTGTGAGTTCAAGGCAGGCAGTGGGAGCATACATCTTTAATCCTAATTCCAAGGTTATGATACAGAGTTAAACCAGGAAGTGAAATAGGTAGGTGGGGGAAAGAAATATAAGGCAGGAGAAGGGAGAAATTCAGTCATTCTGTAGAAGATCAGTCAGGCTGAGGACCCATGAAGACAACACTCACCCTGTTTGGCCTGAGAAGTTGGCTGAGTGAGAATTGGCTGCGGTTTGTTTCCTACAGATAAGATAGGATAAAAGGGCATATTACTGAATCTCCTCTGAGCAAATGGAAATATGGATACAATAGAATAGAAGGGTATATTCTTGAATCTGCTTTTAAAAAGCAATTACTAGTTCTAAATATTTTACATTGGATCAGATTTTCTTATACTATATACAAATTGTGTATATTGATACAAAGTTGAGGTTAATTTTGTTACTGTACATATATTTCTATGCTTGTTCAAGGTATTGTACCTATACCATTCATCAATCAATGTAATACAAATTGCTAGTCCTTAAAAGTTATATAATCAAACTTATAGCCATATTAGATATGTTTTCTAAGTCAAACAGAGATATATTTTAGATAAACAGATCTTTAAACACTTCAGAGATGTTCAGAATATGCCACTTAAGATATTTTACTAACATAGGTTCTTTTTATTTTTATGACAATGAGACATGTCTGCTTCTGGCAGTACCAATCAATATTCTTCAAAGAAGGTGATAGGTGTAGAAGCAACTCCATATGAAGTTGACTTTCTTTGTGGCAAAATTAGTCATTGAGCAAGAAAGTGCCCTTGTCTCAACTGATAATAGTATGATGCCCAAAATAGACAAGCAGGATATACAAGAAAGAAACTTGCAAGGTCAAGGTAGAAAGGTCTTTAAGAATATCCTGCTTCATATATGAACATACTTCAAACCACAGCTGCAAATCACTGGAACTAACTAGGAATAAAATCACATTTCTTAGTTCTAAATGTTACTCTTCTTTTAGAGATAGTTGGCATCAAAAGAAGGAAGAGCTGTGTCACTCAGGTCTCCTGAGAGATATAATATATAGGAGAGAAAGACATCAAGGGGATTTATTAGCACAATTAATTCATATGATTTTTGGAGGCTAAGAACTGTTTGTACATGAAACACACAGTTCCTGGGGTGATAAGTTTATATCTCTGTCTAAACTGGAAGGCCTTTGCATCAGTGAAGTCCATGCTGTAACTGGTTGTAAGGCCATCCAGCAGACTGGTGCTCTGAATCCTGTAGTACCAAGCTTAGAGCCCAGACTTCTGATGTCCAACAAGTGCAGCATAGGAACATTCCCTAGGCTTATAGACATGTAGATGGTGTCTACCACGATGAGTGTTGATTTCCCTGCACAGTGCACTTATCTTAGTTAGTGATCCCCTCTGCAAACTCCTGACACACCAAAAGATTAATTGCCAGTTCTCTAAGTATTCCTTAATCCAATCAGGATGACTCCTAAAATAACATCCTAAGGGACATCTAAGTTCAGAGGTGAATGTCTCTGGTCATGAAGAAAATAGTCAGAAAAAGGAAAGGAGTGTCTCCAGCATTTACTGACAAAGTAAACCCATCCAAATCCTTTAGATTTCCCTTGACTAACCATCAGCATATTCTCCTGTAAAAAAGCTAAGCAAAGATCATTGAACAAGAAGGTAGAGAAAAAAAGGTTTTGTGTGAGTTTATCTCGACAGGTATAAAGAATTATAAAAAAGAAAAGAAAAACTTAGGAAGCATGAAAAGTCTTAATCTAGCCTGCTTTCTGTTTGGAGATGAGTACCTCTTGGTTACATGCTTGTGGCCCATCCACTTTCCATACTATGTAGATTAAATCTATACCTCAGGGCCGACTTCTCCCTAGTCTGTATCTTTCTGGGTCAAGTCCTTCTCTCTGAGCCCTTACCCTTAGGCAATTTTCATATCAAGTAATGCAAACCAATTTTAATATTAGCCTAAGGTAAACAAAATTAGGAGGGTAAATTTTTTGCCAAAAGTAGAAAATCCCTGCAATGTGCTTCAAACTGAAATGCATTTTTTGATAAATTACATCTTGTAATTTTTTAAAGTATATTATATCAAAGAGGCCCAGAGTTAATAGCATTCACATAGTATTATTTTTTTCAACAAAGAGTATCTTCGAAGATAATTTTTTAAGTTACTAAACTGTCACTTTCTTGCAAAATATTCAACAATTCATATTCTACTTCCCACAAATTGCTAGGCCATAAATAAGTATAAAGTGCTCCTTAAATATTTAATGTCTTCAAGATGCATTCGTAAGTATTTGAACAGTTAAATAGCAAAGGACAAATGAGGGCAGGGAAGTTGAACTGAGTAAAACCGTTTAGCAGAGGACTGGCTGAATAAGGAAGAGTGAGAAATGGAAATGGAGACGATAGGTACGGGATGCACAAGAACCAACAGAGTTGACTTTGTTCAGACTCAAACTTCTTGCACAATCAAAAGCCCAAGAAACCACTGCAAAGCAAATAGGGTGGAGAGGACAAGGAACAAAGCCTGAAGGTAATTGTTCCAACTAGAAAAAAGGAGGGGCTGGAAGCAACAGACACTAGAAAACGTGAAAAGGTAATGTCACTTTTTAGTGATGGGAGTATGCCTGTGTGCATGTGTAATATGTGTTCATTCGTATGTGGGTGTGGGTATGCATATATCCTGACTCTTGTGGAGGTCTAAAGACAATTTTGGGTGCTTATTGTCACCTTTCACCTTGTTTGATGTGGAACTCATTAGCACTGCCTCTGTCATGGCAGCTTGGCTGAAAGGTTCTGGACATTCTCTTGTTTGTGCCTTTGTCTCTGTGCGAGGACTGCCGGTGTCATCCAGCTTTAACATGAGTTTTGGGGACTTGGACTCAGGTCCCCACACTTGCACAAGAGGGTTTGATTTTGTTCTCCCCACTAAGCTATGTCCCTTGTCTTCATTTAACTTTTTAAAAGACATGATTTTTATTTAATTTTGTAGATAAACTTTGTGTTTTGAATTCTGTAGTTAGATTTTTCAGATTATTGTGATTTTGAGGGGATAGTTTTTACCTGTGTCTTCTACTTTGTAGTATTTTCTAGTTAGATTAGTTGTAATCTGTGGGTCAATAACTGTGCCTCTTATCTTAAAAGTGACATTAGGAAAGGAAAAAAATCCCCAGTTCATCAGGATTCTTAACTAAAGGTTCTATTATATGGATTCAATTCTCAAGTGCCAGATGGAAGGACTCCTCTTAGGGAAGGCAGCTATGCTCACCACTATACCACCAACGCTGCACGGAAGGACTCCTCTTAGTCAGAAGACCTGCTGAGCTGTAGGATGCTGGACCCCACAGAAGGGAGAAAGTGAAATTCTGAGGCAAGAAAGTTCAACTGGACACCAAGAAGTCCAATTCCACAGACATTCTAACACAATTTATATGATGCTGATTTCCTTATGAGTGCCTTCTATCCTTATGAATCTTCACTCCCAGTGTCATGTGACCTTAATTAAAATCTTAAACCCTGAAACACACACCTCATCCTGATCTGACTGTTCCCTTTCTCCACAATTGCCTGTAATGCAGCTGAAAGTCACTGTTTCCCATGCTGCTCGGCTGGGCTAGCTTGGGTTTGAGAGAAAGACTTTGACCTGGTGCTTTTTTACTTATAATTTAAATTTATTTTTTAAAATTCTGTTTTAGGGAAGAGGTCGGGGGTCTAAGTGATCTGACACAGAAGTGATGGGGTTGAAGGCTACAATGTTCTGGTTGATCATGGTTGATTCTCAATCCTGAAAGATTGGTAGGAGGTAAACGGCATAAAGTTTCTGAGCAAACAAAAGATCACAGGAGGAACACACACACACACACACACACACACACACACACACACACACACACACACATACACACCAGCTAAATATAGGTGAATTTGCATGTGTAGAAATTCTAGGTGGGACTTTTTCCCTAAAATGGATTAGTGAGGCTAATAGAAATTTTATGGAGGTACAGAAAATGGAAAGAAACCAACTTATCCTGTGAATTGAAGGAGTATATAAACTATTTCTGCAGTCTTGAAGTCAGAAAAATCGGCCACCAAGCTGATTTTACCCATCTCTAATTATCAGTGACTTCCAGATTCCAGAGTTTGGATGTATATTGTCCCCAACATTTCATGATATTCTGTCTCTGTTTATATTTCCCTGGAAGAAATTCTTTACAGTTAAATGTCCTAGGAAATGTCTTCCAAGGATTCTCTTTATGTATTAAAAGCTTGAGAAAATACAGACTCTAACCTTTAATTGTGAATTTCTGTATAACTTCCAAGGAGAATGAAGGGGATGATGAGACAATTGGTTCCCCATGTAAGAGTTTTAGGAATGAGAAAATCTTAGGATTGGCTTAATAAATAGTAGTTTTTAAAAATCATGTATTTAAACTTTCTGTTTTAAAAAAGGTGGGGAGGGGGTCTAAAAATGGCTCAGTCTCTAAAGTGCTTGCATAAGGACTTGAGGTGGATTTCACAGACCCCATGTGAAAAATCTAGGCAGGGGGTCATGCTGTGGAAACTGGGATGGGAGGCTCCATAGCCAGTTAGTCTAACTGAATTAGGAAATTCCAGGTTCAGAAAAACTCTCTCTGTCAAAACAAAACAAATCAAATGCAATGGTAAAATGAAATAAGGTGGACAGTGATAAAATACCAACAAGGTTACCTCTGGTTTTCATATGCACTGTATGTGCATGCATGAAAAATGATTCTACATACATGCATGCACAGAAATATTTGTCTCCTAACCTCATGCTTAACCTATATTAAAAGATCTCTTATAGAATCTTTAACTCTGCTTCAGAATGGGGGGAGAGAAAGATGAAGCACAGGTGACATTGTCAAGAATAAATAATCACTTTTAAGTCTTTAGCTTCTGGGCATGGTGAGACCTAATCCCCATGGTGCTCAGGCCCATCCATGCAGACATGCACATTCTCTGGTATTGCTACTTGCTTTCTAGCACAGAGCTCTGGACTGTAAGGCATTTTATTCCTGGTAATTAATCATCTCATCATACATGCAGTGTTTCTCCCCCAGGCCCAGCTCAAGTGAGTGATCCGA
Source organism: Sigmodon hispidus (assembly GCA_004025045.1). Lineage (NCBI taxonomy): Eukaryota > Metazoa > Chordata > Mammalia > Rodentia > Cricetidae > Sigmodon > Sigmodon hispidus. Next base: position 150,077 of record PVIH01002371.1, on the reverse strand, counting down.
ATCTGGCTCCAGGAAAAAAGAAATCATTTGTGCTCAGAGTGCCCAGAATGAAACATTGATAAACAGTTCTGGGGAAAACACTGAATTTAAATAGCATTGTGTTTTTTTTTTGTTTGTTTGTTTTTTCTAAGCCATACATCACCTCAAAAACAAAAGAACCTAAAAAACCAAAAAACTCACACATAGCAAAACATTTAAATAAAAACATGTTGGATGCCCTTTAAGCAAAAATCATTTTGTCCCCTCAAAAAAAAAAAAAAAATGGTTATCGAAGTTTGCTTGGTGCTCATGGCTCTGCTTGTTACCTTCCTGTCTGGAATATTAATGTTCATTCTTAAACACTCTATCCATAGTCCTTTATCTCTGAATTTCCTGTTTGACTTGTCTCCACAATAACCCAGTCACTACTAATTCTATCACTTTCTTTGAAAAATCTAAACTTGTACTAGTGATACGTTGTGCCTGGAGATTTGGCAACTTTCATTCTTTTCAATTACCTTCCTGTCTGCCTGGACACATGTGTGCAAAGTCAGGCTTTGTTATTAGAACTGAGAAGATTCTCATGTGTTTGTCTTTCAGGGAATTTTGAGGCTTCTTATTTTTTATAAATAATGTAGTCCTGTAATAGTTCCTTGTTCGTGACAATTATTCTGCTTAAAACGGAGATCAATCAATCAATCAGTTGTCAGGAACATTTCTGAAATGGCTGCATTTGATTTATAGATGCTATGCTTGAACATTAAGCAGCAGGGAACTTGATGTTTTGAAACTATAATAAACTTTAATGATTTCTAATGCCAACCCACATGATTTTCTCCAACTCTGATCATCTTACTCATCGTTATGAAGCAATAATTTTACCTTAAAGAATTATTTCTTCTCACATCTGAGTTACAGAGTTTTACAATGATAGGTTTTACCAGCAGTTCTCAAGAGTTATTTCTTTTTCTTTTTCCTCTAGAGATGTTAAGCAGCTCTGAAGATAAGAGAGCTGTGATTGCCACATTTTGGTATAGAGATCAGAAAGACCTGGTGTAAAGATCTTACAATGAATAGACAACCCCACAGTGAAGGTGATGGAGCCCACTCTGCTAGGACTGAAAATTTGCAAAAATGTATATAAATGCATATGTACACTTACTCATACTTATTTATCAATGTATAGCTGAGACAATTTTCAGAAATTAAGTACATACAGGAAATCCAGTGACATCAACAAGTAAGCCTGTGCCAGTGTGTGAGCCTAAGAATCTGAGTTTGAGCCTTAGAATGGACAGTGTGAAGATATGATTCCTGAAAGCTGTTTGCTGGCTTCCACAGGGGTGTCTTGACACACATGTGTTCATACTCATACATGCACATTGCATACATCACACACATGGAAAATTTATAAAGAATCAAATGACCACAAAATAAGATACATACATATTCTGTGTAAATTGCATGAGCTTTATTTCTTCCCGTGCATTCCCCAGCTTCTGTGGATTTCTTCTCATTGAAGAGAGAACTTACTCTGAGCAAAATAAAACCAAGCAACTGGGGTGATTGGGATGATTTATTGAGGTTGCTATTTATACTTAGTTAAGCATTGAAAGTTAAGAGAGCTATTTCCAGCACATTATCCATGTGTGCACCTTTAACTCACCTCATCACCTCCTTCTTGGGCCTCCTGTTGCCTGGCAATAGAAAGACACCTGGTTTCTGGTCAAGGTCAGAAGCTTCCTCAGGGTGGGAGACACAATCATAAAGGAAAGCAGTTGGGGCTGTGCAAATAGAGAAGAAGCCACTGCAGACCTCTTGTTTGTTTTACTTCAAAGCATCTCACACACAAAGAAAGAGCCCTTGAAGTCACAAGTAAATGATGCAGACTCTTAGCCAAGTGGAGAAAGTACACGACATGTCACATTGTATAGCCTTGTGATGCTTCCATTCTTTTTCTGCTTCTTATTTATAAGCATTCCATCCATATAAGTAAAATAAACCACATCAGGCTAGGGCATAAGTTAAATATCCAAAGCACAGCATGCTGATTGTGAAAACTCACTCTTGCTGAACATTTATGGGTTATCAAGATCAAAGAAGACCTCGTTGTTTATCAAAAAAAAAAAAAAAAAAGAAAAGAAAAAAAACCAACTTATCCCACCATGTCTTAGCTTTCATTATCCTGGGGTGTATTTGAAGAATTCAATAGAGTGAATATAGAGTAAGGTTGAACTGGGGTTTTTCAACTTAGCAAAGCATTTGCCCTCTTGGAGAAATTAAGTATCAGTTCTAAATATTGGAAAACAGTAAAAGAAAATAAATTTCTTGATTGTTGTCTGACTATCCCAGACTCAGAACACAATTGAATTGGTTGACTGTGACGAAAACTAAAGATAAAAGTCTCTCTTATATAACCATGAGTTGATACCCTGTAGGGTATTATAATGTGTCTAGACAAAGAGATTTTTCAAGTTTACATCCAAAATCATTTAAAATAAGAATAATCCTGATGCAAAAATTATATGTTGCTGCAGATTTCAGAATATAAATGAAGTGGATTTTGAGATAAATTTTACTTACACATCTATTCACCAGAGATCAACCAGGAGAATATTTAAATGTTCTCCTAAATTTGCTAAAAAATAAATTTACCTTCTTCATTTGTGGTATCTTTTCTCTGATGCAAAAAAAAAATATAAGATGCTTAGTTCATTTCTTTTTAAAATTTCAACATGTGGTTTATTTTTGTATTATTACTATATTTCAATGTGTTTCCCCCCCACAAAACAGGGGGTTGTCTGTGCTGACTTGGAGGACTGAGAGTGAGTTCAATAACAACAACCAAAAACCTCAAACCAAAACTGAGTCATTCCCATTAAAATGGTTATATGCTCTGGGGGCGGGGGGGGGGGGGGGAACATAAGTGCGTTGAAGAACAGAGAGCCAGTCCCAGAACCAGGACCTTGAAAGCTCAAGTCAAGTGTTAAGTTTCTAAGCAAATGTCATCATGTTCTATTTTTTATTATGATTTTAAATATGTCACCTATTTATCATGAACATGTAAAACAATAAAAGATTCTACTTAAAGAGAATGATTGGAAACAACAATTTGCTAATAGACTTTACTTTCTTTCATTGTGTCCTTTGTTTATATGACAAAAAAGAGATTTGTCATTTACACCACCAGTAGATTTCTAATTCCATGCTTCATTACTTTCCAGGTCACTCTTCTCCCACCTCTTTTAAGAAACACTTTAGAAAACAGAGCTGGCATGCATGGGTGCACAATGCTATAATTATTGGAAAATGTCATTTAATTCTGATAACTATAGAATCAGTGACAAGTCTAGTCTTAGATGCCACCTGTGCTTTCTTTATAAATATGTTTTAACAATCACATGACATTCTTTGTAAACTAAAGCACAGATAGGTGTAGGTATTTATAGATACAGGTCAGTGATAGTTTTTGTCATCAAATCAAAACAATACCTCTTTCTCATTAAAATGCAGAGAAAAGTAATCAGGTGGTAGTCAGGCCCAAATGATGCATCCACAACACAACATGTAGAGCTAGAGCTCAGGGATCACTGTGGAAGAGAGAGCGAAAGATTTTAAGAGCCAGAGGAACAAAAGTTTTCTGTGATATTGTATTTCCTAGAAATGCCAGAGAAGCTACATCCATGATACCGCAGAGCCTGCTACCTAAAGAAGATCTTAATAAGGATGCCACCAGTGGACATGTTAACTTGGAAAGGGAAAATCTTAAGGGACTTCAGCTATATATAAAGAACTACAAAATGGTAAGGAATTCTGAGAGCAGTTATGGTCTTCAGGGAAGATGGATATAATTGTTTATTCAATACCAAGTTTTCAGTTCTGAAATCATATATATAAATGTTAATGTATAGGGTCTAAGAAAGTTTAATATATATGTGTGTGTATATGTAATGTATATATACATATATATATATATATATGACTTTAAAAATATACCATGAATTTAAGAAAGAGAAAGGCAGGGAGTTCAAGGGAGCCATTTGAGTGAAGGAATGGAAGGTGAAAGATTATAATTATGCTTTAATTTGTACACACAAAAATAAGCACACACACACATATATATACATACACATAAATATATACACATACATAATACATATATAACATCATTTCTTTATATGGGACCAAGGAATCACCAATGAGATATCATAGGAAGGAGAAGGTCCTTGGTGAATGTAAATGTCTGGCTGACACAAACATTGTATTTGATTAAAGTATTTATGGGTGCAGCATAAAATAATGCATTTCAATATGTCTATAAATGACATTTTACTGATGTAATCTTTGTAATTCACTGTTTATAGTGTTTTGAGTGAAAATAATATCCTTATAGGCTTATATATTTGAACACTTAGATATCAGTGAGTGGAACTGTGAGAGAAGGATTGAAAGCTGTATGTAGCCTTGTTGGAGTAGGTGTGACCTTGTTGGAAGATGTGTGTGGCTGGGGGTGGGTTCTGAGATTTCACAAATCCGTGCCAGGCCTAGTGTTGCTCTCTCTACCCAATGCCACAGGTAGATCCACAGTATGTAAAGCTTTTGGGTACTGCTCTAGTATGGATGTCAGCTTCCACCACGATGATCATGGACTTAGAGCTCTGAAGCTGTAAGCAAGCCCCCAGTTTAGTGCTTTATGTTCTGAGAGTCACCTTGGTCATGGTGTCTCTTCACAGCAATAGAATAGTTACTGAAACACTGTTCTAAAAAATGTCTTCAATGCATATAATCTTACATCATCTTTAAAACTATAATTTCTCTAAGGAAGTAAGAAGCATTAGAGAAAAACTGAAATCACAATCATAATGAATTATAGCAGCAGTTAGAGAGGAAATGATAGCTGAAAAATATATCTCATGTGAAATCATTAAAGAGATACAGAAAACTGCTCTTTTTAAAAACAAAATGCTTATATTTTAATTTAAACACATATACTCTTCTGGATATGAGAAGAAAGCTACTCCATTAACATAGTGATTCTGGCCTATTTATATAGATAAACCCACTTTGAGGAAGAGGCTCCCATGATTCCATTCTTCAGTTGAGGAAATTTAGGCTTGAAAATGTGAAGTGACTGTCTTTATCAAGGTCACATGGTAAACTGTAGTGCAGCTGTGAATCCAGGGCATATGCTGATAGCTTATAGTGTTAACTGTGGGTTTTTAAAATTTAAATATTATAGGACATTAAATTTAAGTTTTGTTGTAGTTAAAATCAAATCTGATTATAAAAATTCCTCTAACTTTTATTCTGAGCTCAGGCCTACCCTGATACTGTGGGGCACAGCTGACACCCTGACACAGAAAACATAAGGATAGAGAGGATGCTCTCTTAGTCACCACCACACAATAGGCCAGTTTCCGTGGTGGTTGTGTAGATCCTGAAGACTGCGCTTGTGCCTGGTTCTTCACATGGTACTTCTTCTAGGCTGCTCGTACTTGCAGAGCCTGAGACCAATTATAGGGACAGTTAAGACAAAAAGGTCATTGATGGTCAATAATGGACGCAGAGATGACAATATTCTGCTCAGGTATAAATAAAGCTATATCCTGACTGTTCTGAAGTCTCTCTCTCTCGCCTGACCTAATCCACAATGAAAATAGAAAGGGATGCAAGGCACATAGAGCACTGCCCTCTCTGAGCCTGAGCACCATGCCCAAAACCTCAACTTCTTTGGGAAGACCTATGTAGTACCAGTGAAGTTACAAACCAGCTGCATCTGACCTCTGATGGTCACACTGGCTGAGGCATCAAAATACAAGGCAATGAAGCTAATAACATTCCTAGGGGCTGAAACATTTATATTCCCTCCTTGGATCAATAATTCTTAATAAGCTGTTTATGTAAATTATATGTATCAAGTAGGATTTCTTTATCTTAATCTCCAAATTTACAGTGAGAGTTCTGAGTAGGCAGCACACAGAGCACATATTTCTTGCAGCCCTCTGGAAACACCCCCAGAGCTGGAGCACAACAGTGAGAACCCGGGTTTGAGGTATGCAAGGAAGCGAAGAATTTGAAAAAAATTGCCTTTGAAGATTAGGCAAAAATGTATGATTTTTCTCTGCTTTTAATTCAGATCACTAAAAAGGTATTGCATTTATTTATTTACTTATGTGCAGGTGGGGGAGTAGGTATGCTGTAGTATACACATGGAGGTCAGTGGGCAAATGGCAGGAGTGGGTTTTCCCCTTTCACTCTGTGGGTCTCAGGGATTTATCTTATTTTGTCAGGGTTAGGGACAAGTACCTTTACTTGCTGAACCATTTTAATGGTAGTCTTCATCTAAAAGATGTGTGTACCCTTGAAAGTAACTCTCATTTCAGTGTTTAGGACCTGAAGCCATATTCTTTCTTGAGTGACCTTCTTCAAAGAGACTAAGACACAATGTCCATTATAGACACATAGTCTTCATCTGAAGGAGAGAGTAAGATGGGATTGGACATGCAGCAGAGACACCATAGATTCAGGGATGTCTAGTTGTGCAAATTTTTTAAGAAAAATTCTTTACACATTGAGCATACCTGCTTGAATTTCTGGAAGCTTTCTCCAGAGGCAAAGACTGCAGATTATAAGAGTGGGCAGACACATCCAGGGTTGCCACATCAAATTGCAAACATGGGAATTTTATAGTGAACCATTTAGGAGGAGGAGAGCTGATCTGTGTATTAATACCACCACTTAATTCAGTCTCCAGTGAGAAAGTTCATAACATTCACATAGCAGCTGATTCAAATTTTAATACTTGGTGCTTGAGAGAGAGTGAAAGAGAGAGAGAGAGAGAAAGAGAGAGAGCTCTGTGAAGTGTGCAGAGAATAAAAATGTTTGATATAAGGCAAGTTGAAGAGTCTCTGATTTATGTCACCATAAATACTTTATCCATATGCATGGTTAAACTGCAGCGGACATATCATTCATAAGACAGAGCAGAGTTCCGGAATGAAGAACCAGCAGGCCACCTGTCTTTATTGAAAACGACACAGTGGAATGTATTTGCAGTTGTTTGACTTGGGAGAGTGGGCCAAATTGTTTTGCCAGATATCGTCTGTAAGGGATAGAATGTTTGCACGTGTATATTGTTACACCACTCAGGGACCTATAGAACACTTCACTATTGTTAGGAACCTGTCTCATCATTCAAGGAATGTGTCTGGCTGGCCATATGGGACACCCCATCACGTTATAGAAGGCTTATTCCAAAATAAAACAACAAGTTAACAGAAGACAGAGCCATTCACTTCATTTCAGGCCCTTCTTGTTTTCTCTGGAACTTTTCAACCAAGAAGTAAACAGACACACTTGTTAGCTGATAAGCAAGTGTGAAGGAGGAGGCCATGACCTGTAGAATGTTGGTCATCCACAGTATGTCATCCAGATGCAAATGCCACAGGTGAGAAAAATGCAGTGGTGTTGAGAAACTCAGTCATTTGTATTTTGATGAGCAAGAAATGAAAAAGTCCAAACTGTTTTGGCGAAAGGGCATATAAATTATATAGTATAGTATTATTAAATGTTAGGTAGCAGGTTGAAAGCAATTGCATTTTTTCCTGATGTTTATCTAAAGCAAATCTCTTCAGATGAAAAATGTTATAAGAAAAATTCAAATAGACACATATAATTCATACAGATATTTTGGCCTGTTTTGGTTGATTGTTACTAATTTCATTGTCTATTATTTGAGGGACAGGTTTCTCTATTGGTTCTCCAAACACACGCACACGCGCGCGCACACACACACACACACACACACACACAATGGTAGAATGCAAAAAGCACCTCTATCTCTTCTAGATGTCAGCAGGAAACTGTCCAGTTTCCAGATACTGTGGAGTGTACTCTAGAAAGTTAAAAGTCACTTAGAACTGACAGATCATATTCAGTTTTACATAATTATGCAAAGGTGTACCATCATTAATGTATTTGGTAAATTTGATGAATCATCACAATGACATAGGTATTCTAGTATGCATAAATTTATGAACTTTTCTCAATCAAGATGAAGATTTCTGATTCATTATCCAATATAGCTGATACTGTGCAATTTAGAAACTCTATTTTCCCCCAAGCAATACACTAAAATATATTTCTTCAGGCACATGCGTTTCACAGCAGTTTTGAACACAATAATTGAAGATCACATAGGTCATGCCTGGTCAAACAGGGTAATCATGCAGCCAGTTTATGACTTGGCCTCTGAGGCTCACCTAGCTATGTCTGAAGATTTTAGAGATGCCTTATGTAACACTGCACTCCATAAAGAATACCTGACATCACCATTTTGATTAATGTGGCCATTATAAATTAGCTATACCACACATGTATTTATCACTATGCTAAACTCACTCGGGCGAGGATTTCTGTGGTCCAGGAGCCTGGAGATATTTATGTGGTGCAGCTGTAGAATTCCCGTTGTGCTGAAGCCTCCGTTTTTCTTGCTGCAAGCTGGCAAGAGTTCTCCTGTTTTCATCCTTCTGATAGTCTTACTGCCGCCCATCCTATCTTGTGGGCTTTTCTCATCCAGTAAGAGGAAAGACAGAAGCTTGTGAAGTGTTGCCAGGCTGACCTTTTATTTACCTACCATTGACAGAATCATACAGACCTCTTTTGTTTCAAGGGCTTTACTGCTAATTCTTCTGGGAAAAAAATATGGCTGAGATAAAAATAACAAGCGTGGGAAAGCAAAGAAGGTTATAGACACTCAGAAAGTTCTTCCATGCTTATTCCCTTGCCAGTGGCTCTTGACTCCGTTCTATAGACAAGCATCCGAAACTTCCCTTTGAATTCTGTCCTGTGATTTTGTTTCTAAGAAGGAGGCTAATCCACATGACACTTTCCTTCTGACCTGTCTATGGCATGAATAGTGAGGGGTCTTTTTCCCTTGAGATCTCCAGCCCTGCCTCTGGAAAAACTTGAGCAGATGCAACCGCATAGGTCTCCTCTTGGAACCGTGTCAGTTCACAGAGAATGTATTCTCATTACATGATACACTCTGCTGCCTAAAGTGATGATGTACTCCCTCAAATAATGCATACTGCTCTTTCTAATCTTCAAAGAATGCTTCGTGTTGTTTCATATTGTATTCACAGTCTCTGCTGCTCTTACCTACTGTCATAATGCTTGTAGCTGTCTTCCTAAATTTTCCCCTTAAAAAGAGTTTTTCTTACACTGTGACATTTAATGAGTATAAATGATTACAGTTTTGTACAAGGTTAGACTCTTCTGTTTAGTAAACATGTCTTCATTAGCTAATAAGCCCAAGGGCTCTTACAGACAGTAGGGACATCTTGCCTCTCCCCGCCCCAACAGTGTTTCAGGAAGTGGAGATAGACCATGAGTGAAGAAATAAAACTCATTTAAAGGTAAATGGTGACAAATCTACAAAGAACGTAAACACAGGAGGAATATGCACCAGAGGTTTGCAGACACTTGTGGTAAGTTTTAGGGAGGGGCTCAGAGCACTTATAGAAAAGTGATATTTGAGTAAAGACTTTTGAAAGCAAAAGTGAACATTATAGACATTTATAGAGGGAAGACAAAAACTCAACCTCAAGGCATCAGCCACTGAGTCTGTCCTAGATAGAAATAAGAGCCAATATGAAAACTCAGAGGTGTGAACATGCCTGGAGTATTGTATGAAATGTAGGAGGGTAAAGTCATAATCAGAGCATGTGAGAAGCAAGAGGGAGAAATACGAAAGACTTAGAGAAATTCTAACACACACACACACATACACACACACACACACACACACACACACACCTGTTCTTTGTATTTTTTCTAAACTAATCAGTGCTTTGTGGGACATTTTGACAAAAGCAGACACATTGCATTATCTTTAAAGATATCTTCAAAGACATCAGTCCAGGAATCTCTTTTTAATAAGCTACTCATTTTCAAAAGGGTGAAGCAATCTCATGAAGTTATAAAAATGCTTCAATATTAAGCTAAATTCTGAATTTATTCTAAGCAATGACACTAGAAATTTAACAAATTGACCCAAAAGCCCACAGCAAAAACCTAATGTTATTGCTATCTCTTCATTTTGGCATCCTGAAGATTGATTTCCTACTATGGGTAGAGGCTGTCCAGGAAATGTCACTGTGATCTCTGGGAGGTGTAAGGACATTGTATTCCCCGATATTCACTAAGAGTTACTCACCCATGAACCTCTGAACAAACTATGAAGGCCAGAAAATTACATGTGATAGGATCTAGAGGAAGGCATCTGTCTCTGAAGAGAACAGACTAACCAAAGTGTAGGATTTACTTTAGGAAGCAAACTTTATGTAGTTCCTTAATAAGAAAAGTGATGCCATGTAATAAGTGCTGCAAAGTTACCCCAAATTATGCAATAAAACATGTGTAAACTGTCTTTGTATTTATTTTCAAGACTTTTCACTATGCCTTGATATATAGCAAGGGTATTTGTGTTAATTGACCCTGTGCTGCTTAATTTAAATAAAATGTATTTAGTGAATAAAAACATTTTCGATGAAGAATCTGAGCAAAGCTTGACCATATTAAGCCATGTATGTTTATAGGAAGTATTATGATCTAAAGACTGTGTTGAAACCTTATGAGAGCAGTGTTACTTTCAAGGGACAGGTCTCAACCTGATTGACCTTTGAAATTTTCAGAATAATAATTTGTGGATAACATGAAGATATTGAAATAGAGTGAAAATATTTCATGAAACCAGAAAAATATCAGATTCTGAAACCTTCAATAAAGTTCACATAGATATTGTCTGTGTCAGAGACAGATAGAAATAGACAGATAAATGGATAGAGACGTAACGATAGAGACAGACAGACAGATAGACAGTTAAACAGATGGAGGAGAGAGAGAGAGGAGGGTAGCTAGGTGGGTACCTAGATAGAAGAGAAGATGGAGGAGAGGAAGAAATGAACAACTTTCAGTGCCTCCTCATCTTTTAAGCCACAATTCAAGTTTTGATTTCAATTAAATTCATGTTTGAGAATTTGTCTGTTCATGGGAGAGTCAGAGAATATGTTTCGACGTTGTGATTGGACACTTTCCTGTACAACTTATATATGTTTTTAATTCTCACAGAGCTGTGAAAAAGGAGCCTTCAGAATCCATGGATTGAGTGTGAAGAAATGGAAGTTTGGTTCCCAACATCCCCTTCAGGTGGTTCCCACACTCTTAAAACGCTAGTTCCAAGGAATCATCTGCCGTCTGGTTTCTGCAGACATCTATACACATGGGCTACATTCACACACATGTGAATTAAAAAAAAATAAAATCTTTAAGAAACCACATGCTAGATTTAGATGGTCTTAAATCAAATCCTGGCTCCTTCCCTTAATTTTGTGACTTTGGGCTGATATTTAGTTCTTTAGGCTTTGGTATTATCTGTAAAACACAAAGACAATCAGTTTCTATAAACTAAATAATAACTGAGTTCAAGTAATGGAATTACTAAACTATATGCCAAGGACATAGTAAACACTCAGTTAAAATTGTCTATGATAGGGTTAGAAAGTTGCTGACCATTATCTTCAGTGATAATGTGGCCATGGATTCTGTTTTGACATGTGTGGGAAACCTAGAATCAAATCTGTCAGAACTGGATACAAAGATAGGCATATTTGGGGAAGTAAAGACAAGAATATTCATGAAGCCAGCCTGCCTAGCTAAATTTGTAAACTCTGTCTTCAATGAGATTCTCCGTCTCAGAAAAATGAGGTAGCGAGTCATTACAAAAGTCACTCATTTTAGTTCCTAGCCCACACTTCCACATACATTCCCACACATACACACAATATACCATACATATACATAGACGAAATATAAACGTATATGAGCTGGACTTCACAATGGACTGAACTAAGCCCAGACCCTCCTAAACGTTCTTTCAAAGTATTTCTCTTTGGTAGTTACATACCTGTAGAGGACCCATTTTGCCACTGTTCTCATCTCTTTCCACTCTAGCCAGCTCTCTTTCTCTTCAGTTGGCCCTGTCCTGCCTCCGTGTCTTTTTCTGTGTATGTGCTCACCTTGTGCAAATAGCCACACTGGCTCTATTTGTGATTGGACATCCTTTCTTATCGCTCTTCTCCTCACTTCAGGTCTTGTGATCCTTCTGTCTCATTTTACATGATCTTTTCTCTGCCTTGCAGGAGTTAATACTGATGTATCCTTTAGGACTGAGCACTCCACAGTCAGATATGCCCAGCACTGTGTGTGACAAGTGGTGAGACTGTATTAAGCTTTGTTCTTTGCAAAAGAAGTTTCTTCAACCCAGCCTGGGAGCAGCACTGGTCTGTGGGTGTAAAAACAACTGTGCATTATCTTTTTACTGAAATGTGTACATGACTTCCTTAGGAAGCATTTCTATAAATGAAAAAACTTAGGGTTCTTTGTAATACTTCAGCATTCTGCCACCAGAAACTTTCACTCTGTAAGAGTTCAGTAAGTTCCTGTGGGGACCCTTACTCCAAGTTTCCATTAGGGAATAAAATGTCTGTACTAGAACAGTTCCTGTTTTGTTTTGTTTTGTTTTTTTTTTAGTTATTTATTTGAAATTTTATTTATATAAATATATAACTTATAGTGATCAAACTGGGATGGCTCACATCAGAAAACTGAGTTCAAGATGCACACCTTTCCCTGAAATGTGGGTTACCTAGCCTTTTCATCAGCTTTCTTTTAGATGTATTATCACACCACAAAGTAGCTTATCAGTCTTTCTGCTTGACAATTGAAGCAACTTGGAAGGTAGAAGAAAATGTAAGGAAGTGAATGTAGAATGACACTTGGGTCAATTGTCATCCACCAGTCTGCACCAGAACAGTGGAAACAAAGCCACTCACATCTTCTTCCCAGGGTTTAAAGAAAGAATACCAACAAAGGCCAGCAGGGTGGAGGGCAGGATTTTAACTTTTAAAATTCTTTCTCCATTTTTCTTTTGTGATATAGGTATTTAACCTGTCATTCAAAACTGTGTTAAAAATATAGTTATACTGAACTTTCCATATGGCCAGAATTCATTTTGATTACTTCAAGAAAAGAAACCATGTTTATCTTTTTAAAAAGATTTCATTTAATTATAATTATGTGGAGATGTCTGGAAGTAGGTGTGCGCACTTAACATAGGTGTCCTTTGAAGTCAAATGGGGTTGTTGGATTTACTGAAATTCATCCATTCTCTTAACCACTGCACCATCCTTCCAACCCACGTGTTTGTCTTGATTTAGATTGACAGATGGTTCCTGAAGAGCTGTGGGACATAAAACAGAATGAACAGCTGAAGTAATGGCACAGGACCCATCACAGTTACTGAGGAGGCCAACACAGGAGGATGACAAGTTCAAAGTAAACCTGAAATACACAGAGAGTTCAAGGCCATTCTGGGAAACTTAGTGAGAATTTATGCTAAAATAAAAAAGGAGGAAAAGAAGATATAGCTCAGTGGGAGATTTATTGCCTAGAATGTGGGAGGCCCTGGGTTCAATCCCCAGCACTGTAAAATAACACTAAATCAAAATAATGGAAAACGATGCTGCATTTTAAATAAACAAAGTTCTCCAAAGTTTCAAAGTGCATTATTAATATATAGCAAACATACACATTCATATGATACTCCACATCATACAAACAACAAACGTTTTGAAAAAAGACAGTCCCTTTCCCCGGTTAACTGTCTAGCCAAAGAAATATGGTAATGTGTCTTTTCTATTGTACAAAAAGAATTTGAGAATGGCTGAGACACTTTACAAAGCAAAGCATATTAACTGGTTGTTCTTTTTATTAGAAGAATTTGTGTTTTAACTGAAAGCCAAGGTCCCCTCCCTCCCCGCTCTACCTTCCTCCCTCCCTCCTCCTCTTTCCTTTCCCTCCTCCCTCTCATGTTTTGTGTGATTTATGAGTTTTCCAAAGCACAGTTAATAACACACCACAGACTGAGAGCTAATTAACTCTTGCAGAGACTGTTTTAGTCTCTGGGTTTTTTACCTTCAGATATTTTAGAAGGAAAGAAGTTTTTTAAACTTCTAAATATGTTACAAAGATGTGTAAGGATGCTTCTCCTGGGTTCAGTTGTCAGGGAAGGCTGCCATTTAGTAGGATCTAGAACATTTTGCAGTCAATGATCCAAAAGGAGAACACCAGATTAGCCTGATTTCTTACTGTGCTAAGCACGATCAATTAAACTGCAGAAATAACCCAAAATTTCCAGCAAGGGAGATGGGAAAATGCAAAAAAGCCAGAGGAAAAAAATAAGAATTTTCACCAGGAAAAAAGACCTAAAATATTTTTTTTCTTTGTCAGTAGGGCTCATGCCAAAAGGCAATAAAATTTGAAATAAATTCTGAGCATACCGAGCCCTGGGAATCAATGTAAACAATTGGGCATTTTATATATATATATATAAAACATATATATATATATAGAGAGAGAGACAGAGACAGCGACAGAGACAGAGAGACAGAGAGGATGCAGCAATACTGTTTATTAAACATTTCTCTGATGTGGGAGAATTATTTTTACTTCTTTTTGTTTTAGATACAGTTTAGATCCTGGAGAGAATGTGATTAAACAAATTAGATGCAGATCACAATGTAGTTTAAACCTATTTTCTTTTGTCTTCTAAGCTCATATATTTACAATAATTCTGATTGTAATCCTGGGGGAATTTGGACCATGATGCATTATTTCTGCAGTTCTCAAGCTCTGGTTTCTATTCCTCTTGTATGTTTGTCTGGTTCAATTGAAAATGAAGACATGTGTGGATAGTTGTAATTGTTGGGAACTCAGCGTGAGGACACCGCCAACAGCAGAGTTGTAAGAAAGCATCACTCTTAGAAGGAAACACCCATCCTGAGCTGCTGATGGTAATCAGCATGAACTCTTGGGCGTCATCTCCATTTTGGTTGCTTGAACTCTTGGTGAAATGTGGATCTTAAAGCTTATTTAACAGAAGTGTGTCTACTGCTGGGTCACACTTAACCAAAGTCGTTTTCATGACCATCTTTCTCCTCTTATTTATTTTTCTTTTTCTCCTTCTCCCCTCCTTCCTTCTCTCTTTCACTTTATTTCTTTCTTAGCCTAGGCCTCATGTGTCTTGGACTAGCTTCAAATTCATCAGGTAGCTTAGCATAAGCTTGAACTTCTGGTGTTATTGCCACCACTTCCCCCAAGATGACAAGCATTTACCACAATCACCGATGTAAGCAGAGGTTGAGGACTGACACCCAGAGTTCTCTTTGTGCATGGCAGGCAAGTGTTCTGCTGAGACACGGCCCTAGGCCTAAACTCAATTCAGTTCTTTCTTTGAGAATAATTTAGAAATTATTACGCTAAAACCATTTTTTTTAGCAAAAATATCACCCACTGTATTCTAACTTCATATTATTTCAGAAATACAGGTTATTGGAAGTGGAATCCTAAGGATTTGAGCCACCCAAGTCCCTATGAAGTTGCGTTGAACAATGGGTACTTTCTGTCACAATGATATGGGGGAATTCACATCTGTATTGAGTCATACAAAGTATAAAATTGGCCTGATATCAAGAGATAGTCACCCCATGTTGTTTGGTTGACAACTGTGTCAGTGAAGAAACTTTATGGAACATGTGATATAGCTTCCCTCACCATTCAGAAATACCTATTAGACACTGTAAAGAAAGTCCTGAGAAGCTGGTGAAGTCACAAAGAAGAGAATTGTCCAAGATGGTATATTTTTAAACATAACCTGATACTAAAACAATGGTACTTTTATAACTAATTACTCAAAGACTGGATATTCAACTTGATTTAAAAAGGTGGGCAACCTGGTAGCAATTACACAGAATAATGAAGATGCTTATATGCTTATGTTTTTGCTTGACCTACTTAACGATATGAAACACAGGACAAATAAGACGAACAAATATGCTGAGAGCTAGAGTCTTGAATCAATATTCAGTGCTTGCAATTCTCCCATCTATTCAATTTCCAGCTTTGTGCTTCTCCTTTGCATTGTCACAGCTTTATTTATTTACTTGATCATTTACAGATACTTCATCTTCAGTTTTGTTTTTTTTTTTTTTATTCAAGACAAATTGCATTCTAATGTACTGAAATCATTAAATGTTCTTTATGGAGAAGAAAGGCCACATAGATACATCTGAGGCAGTGACAGCAGAACAGTCCTGTCATTTTTGTAAATGAAGTAATTTAAATGGACTCGGACCTATCTCAACTGGATATACCAGAGCAAACTTACTCACTTTGGGATTCCTTGCTTTCCTTGGGTAAGAGATAGTGGGGGATGAGGTGAGGGGAGGCTGAGGGAGGACTGGGAAGAGGAAAGGGATGGGGAGCAGTGGTGGATATGGAAACAAAACTCTTCAAATAAAAAAAATCTACAAAAATGTTTTATGCATAAGAAAGTTTAAGAAGTTGTACATTTCAGAAGTTATTCTATTTATCAGGAACCCCAAAAGCCTTTTATCCTTTGCAAAGTATTTCTCTCCAAGCCATCTTGGTGGCATTTTATTTGTAATAAAAAGGAGGCTCTGAAAAATCCCCACACTTTCCCTATCTGTAATCAGGAATACTGATTAACACAAGTTCAGTTTTCCATTGCAGAGTATCATTGTGATAAGATAAAGCTTCAATTTCAGGGTTGAAATAATAATGTTTAATTCTGCTTGTGTTTCCACCTTGCATATTTTCTTTTAAACAGAGTAGCTATATTCCAAGTAATTAAGATGCCGAAACTCTCTTTGAAGCCCAGAGCATCTAATCGCTTAACAAAAAGGTTTTATTCCCATATGTAAGCTGTTGCCAATTGCAGATGTTTTAGAGCAAGCTGAAGTGACAGACAGCTGCTACATCTCCTCAGCAAAGATCACGCAGGACCTCTTTGCCCAACAGACTCCACCTTGAATTTGTAAAAGAAAACAAAGTCACATTTAACTTCACCTGGACTTTAGTCCTATATCAGCCTATGATAAAATGAGTTGTATTGATTTTCCCCAGGAAGGGAATGCTTGCTAAGTGCCAAACACTATTTTCTTTGTAAGAAAACAATCAAGGTGCACACTACCTCCTTGCAGTCCTATGGGACTGGATGAATCTTTATTTATACTTTTCTTTCAGATAGCTTCAACAGACAAGTTGCAAAGAATATGTTCTAAACAACCTTTCTTCCAACATTGTACAATACTCACTTGATTTTTCTTATTAATACAGAGCTTATTTCTATATTTACTCCAAGCAAAAAGCCAAAACATTCAACTAAATTTTATACCATGGAAAAGCTGAAATAGTTTTATTTTTCAAAAAAAATTCCCTCAGAACCAATAAATAACCAATGACAACATCTTTTCAATTGGTAACTGAATACAATCAAATAATTTCTCATATGTCCCAAAGAAAATTGGGGGGCCTTTGGGAAGACCTTCAGAACCTGCCTAAAAAAAATTTTATCTCAACATATTCTGAACCTTTCACCAAAATTGGTATTAGTCTGAAATTCAAAGTGTATAATGCATTTATGATCTTCCTATATGACATTTGATCTCTGACTATGGCTTGATTTGAGTTTGGGGAAATGTTAGCTACCCCAAATCAAATGAGAGTCAAAACATTTGGTAAGAGATTCTTGATCATGGGTCTTTAGTCTAAGCCTAGAGAATGTGCAATCATAGGGAAAGCATTTCAATAATTTTTTGACATGATAAGCACCCATCAAGCTGAAAAGTCAAATTGTGTGATGTTGGTGGTAAGGTTATAGAACTGTCTTACTTATTCCATTTATAATAACAGGAAAGGAAGGGAGAAGAAAATTATATAAACCTTGAAGTACTCCTCTAATGTAAGTAGGATTTAGAAGTTGCAAGCCCTTGAAAAATTATGAAATTTTTCAAATAATTTCTTAGTGTTAACTGGGAGTTTTGAAATCTAAAGGATCAGAAAGATAATCAAAGTTATGTTTTTCACGAAAATTCAATCTCCAATTGGAACAACAGGCTTCAGCATTTACAGAATTGATAAATACATAATATATTTATTGAATGCAGATCTGTATTGGCTGAACTTATGAATGAGTGACTGGATGAATAAGATAACTAGTTCATGTTCTTGTGAGCATTGCCAACATAATCCAGTCAAATATATGCTATTATCTTCAGATGGAAATTCAAAACATTATTGCCTGTAATGCCATATAGCTGATCCCTTTTGAAATGACTACTTATATCAAACCATGTTTATTTTGCTTGAGGGAATGCAACAGAACCTCAGCAGAGCATTACTGATTTTAGTCTGAGGATACAGAAAGATGAAATCAAAACATCTTTTTTATTTTATGTGATGGTGATATATACCACAAACCCTGTCATTTGGCTTTCATCCTTACACACAAAGATTAAATAATATAAGACCCCAAAGATACTACTTTTTAAAGGATTCGTGGGACAGAAAGCAAAAAAAGGAAGGATACTGTCCTGGAAACTTTGCAATCTCATTTAATCAAGATTATAAGAGAGACAAACATGGAAAGACTATGAGGGGCTGATTTGGAATTCAATCTTTGAATTTCCAGTACCTCTGATACTATAAGAAAATGAAATCCAATTATCAGAACAGTCCTGAGAAAATATTTTCCATATTAATCTGTACAAACACTTGAAAACAGAGTTTTCAGAATGTGTTGGAACTACTAGTTACTTATGAATCTATTGCTCTTGTGCCCTAGGATACTGAACCCAATGGCGGGGGATGAGCAAGCAGGTATAGGTGTTATGTTACCTATTTTTTTTTCTGTTACCATGATGACTACTTCTGAATTGACAGAGAATAGTTGAGATGCTCTTTTGAACCATCAGAAATACTTGCCTAACTATGAACTTGAGAACAACTAATTGGTCAAATATTACTTGAGGTAGCAAAGAAACACTTTAAAGCAAAAGAAGACAAGCAAAAAAAAGTCATTTTTAAAGAATTTTACTGATTCGTGCCCAAGGAGTTTAGAGAATATTCTAGACATTGAGTCAGTAAGCAAACACATATCAACATGACTTCTTTCAAGTATAGACATGTGAAAGCTTCCTTCTTTTTTTATTATGAATAAAGTCTCATCTTTTATCCATGTATCCCCTTGTTCAAACTCCCTTCTCCTGCCCACCCCTCCCAGTAACTCTCTCTTCTCCCCATATCTTTATCTCCTCCCCAGCAAAGACAGGAGGTCTCAAGGTTCCAAGGTGGCTTAGTTCAGCATCCACTCCAGGCAAATTCATGTTCCTCACCACAACATCAAGACTGGGTCAGGTGTTCCCCTGGAGGAAATGGGCTCCAAGGTGCCAGTCGAAGGTGCTTCAGATCCCAAGCTGTTCAGTGGTTGTGGTTTGCAGCTTGGGTATGCTTTGCTTTTTGTTTAAAGTCCACTAATGAGTGAGTGCATTCCCTGCTTCTCTTTCTGGGTTTGTGATACCTCGCTCAGGAGGATAATTTCCAAATCTATCCATTTGCCTGCACATTTGATGATATCATTTTTTCTTAATACTGAGTAGTACTCCATTGTGTAGATGTACCACAGTTTGTAAATCCATTCTTCAGTTGAGGTGCATCTAGGTTGTTTCCAGGTTCTTGCTAATACAAACAATGCTGCTATGAACATAGTTGAGCTAAAGCCTTTAGAGTGTGAGTGTGCATCGTTAAGGTATACGCCCAGTAGTGGTATTGCTGGATCCTTGAGGATATTGATTCCCAGTTTTCTGAGAAACTGCCATACTGCATTCCAGAGTGGCTGAACAAGCTTACACTCTCACCAACAATGGAGGAGTGTTCTTCTTGCTCTACAACCTCTCTAGCATAGGCTGTCATCTGTGTCTTTTTTTTTAGCCAATCTGATGGGTGTCAGGTGGTATCTCAAAGATGTTTTGATTTGCATTTCTCTGATGGCTAAAGATGTCAAACACTTTTTCAAGTGCCCTTCAGCCATTTGTAATTCTTCTGCTGAGAATTCCCTTTTTAGTTCTGAACCCCATTTTTTGATTGGATTTATTCAAGGTTTTGGGCTCTAGTTGCTTGAGTTCTCTATATATTTTAAAGATCTGTCCTCTGTCACTTGTAGGGTTTGTAAAAATCTTTCCCCATTCTGTAGGCTATAATTTTGTGTTATTGACTGTGTCCTTGGCTTTATAGAAGCATCTCAGCTTCAGGAGGTCCCACTTCTTGATTGTTGTTCTTTGTGTCTGTGCCACTGGTATTATATTTAGGAAGTGGTCACCGGTGCCAATGCATTGGAGGGTATTTCCCACTTTCTTTTCTACCAGGTTTAGTGTGTCTGGGTTTATGTTGAGGTCTTTGATCCACTTGCACTTGATTTTGTGCAGGGTGATAGGTTTGGATCTATTTGCATTTTTCTACACACTGCCATCCAGCTATGCCAACACCATTTGTTAAAGATACTATCTTTTTTCCATTGAATATTTTGGGCCTCTTTGTCAAAGATCAGGTGTTCATAGATTTTTAATGTCGGGGATCTTCAATTTGATTCCATTGATCCACAAGTCTGTTTTTATGCCAGTAACAGGCTGTTTTTATTACTGTAGCTCTATAGTATAACTTGAAGTCTGAGATGGTGATGCCTCCTGAGGTTCTTGAGCAAAGCTGTTTTGGCAATCCTGACTTTCCTGTTTTTTCAAAGTAAATGGGGAATTGTTCTTCAAGGTCTGTAAAAAATTGTGTTGGGATTTGTTGGGAAGTACATTGAATCTGTATATTGCTTTTTTTAGAATTGCCATTTTCACTATGTTGATCCTACCTATCCAGGAACATGAGAGATCTTTCCATTTTTTGATATTCTTTTCAATTTCTTTCTTCAGTAATTTAAAATTTTTGTCAAATAGATCTGTTACTTCTTTGTTTATAGTTACTCCAAGGTACTTAATGCTATTTGCAGCTATTATAAAGGGTGATGTTTCCCTTATTTCTTTTTCAGCCCTTTTATCTTTAGTGTATAGGAGGGCTACTGATTTCTTTGAATCAATCTTGTATCCTCCTACATTGCTGAAGGTGTTTATCAGCTGTAGAAGTTCCCTGGTAGAATTTTGTGGATCACTTATGTATACAATCCTATCATCTGCAAACAGAGATAGTTTCACTTCTTCTTTTCCAATTTGTATCCCCTTAATCTCCTTGTGTTCTTTTATTGCTTTAGCTAAAACTTAGAGAACTATTTTAAATAGATAAGGGAAGAGAAGACAACCTAGTCTAGTTCCTGATTTTAGTGGGATTGGAAAGCTTCCTTCTTTCATTTATTATGTTGAAATTCTCTTATGACTGTCAGTTCACCTAAATAACTTTGATCATAGGCGCCATTGAAATAATTAGATGGATAGATGGAAAGACTGATGAGTTAAAATTTCACCATGTTTCATGTCTGTTATTGTTGTGGATCCATTAACCATGAGTTTTGTACTTAGGTTTTTTCCCTTGTGTTAAAAGCCTCCACATTTTTTAATGAATGGTTTATCATCTTCCAGGCACAAGACATCATTATTTCAACTGCAAGACAGTAAAGCACTTTTGAACAAAAGAAACAGTGGAGACTCTCATGTGATGGATCTGTATTTATTTTTAAAGTAATCAATAGTTATTTGCAAGTAATTGCATGCCATAAACTTTAAGTAAGACTGAAAACACACATCTGTGTTATGAGATGGGCTAATATGTTCAAATTGGGAGACCAATTACAGGTCTTCCTGAGGCACCTTGTTTGGTCAATTATTGTGGCAATCCTTACAATGGCTGGCTTTCCACAGTATATTTCTTGTTAATTTTAAAGAAATGAGTAAACTTTGTTGAACTACTAAACTAGCATACTTACTGAAGTTAAGTCCTGTGTTTTGCATAGAAATCAACGAAGTTGATCACACAAGCACAGTTCAACCCATCCCACTCAGCCATCTTGAAAGTACTTGAATATCATAATTGGTCTGCAGCTAAGCACACTTTGTTCTACAGATCTAAGCAAATTAAGGATTCTTCTCAATGCAAACAACACAAAGGTATAATGAAAGATTCAAACCACAGAGCCTTCTTGTCATTAGAGAGGTGACTCCTGAAGTGGTTACATAGGGCTAAAGCCTCTCGTTCACATTCTTTAAAAATGAACACACTGAGCACAGCAAACATGCTAATTATTTTCAAGCAAACAATAAATTCAAAATTAGAGACATCTCTAAGGAGGAGGAAAAGACAGGCCTTTTATCAGAAGAAGGAACTCATTGAGAATAATAACTACTAGTTTCAGATAACATATTGCATTGAGATTTTTTTTCCCTAAATATTTAACACCGCATGCACTCTGTAAGCAATAGTTATCATATAAAAAAATTCTTTTGATTTTTGTTTTGCAGATGAAAAAATTGATGCTGATGTCACTACCTACTGTATACCCAGAGGTTGTTAGCTGGGATCTGGGGGTTTCAGTGTAGACATAAAATGCCTAGACTAAACTGGGCAAAATTACAATTTGTTACTCTGTATGTAGAAGATCAGGAGAGGCATATACTGCCTTTAATGATGTTTACAGAGAAATCCTGGTCAAGAACCATGAAGGGGAAGGTGACATAATTGAGTTTAGTTGTACCCAGATCCTTTGTAGCTTGGCTTATGGTGGCCTTTCTAACATGAACAAATCTCCTACTTCCTTTTTATTGTTGTAGTTTTGATTCTACAAAACCAAGGTTATTTCTACCTTCTAAGTATGCTACAAAATTATTTCTTGTGTTTAGGAAGCTTATCATTGAATATATTTCTCAAATTGGAAGTTAATATTATTTGATATGATACTCTTTTAATGATATTGCCAGGGTGTTCAGAGTCATGGAAAAAGGTTCTCAAAATATTCATGGATATTTTGGGAGAAAGACAAAAGAAGGACAATGTAATATTTTATTTTTAAGATATTATTAAATTAGTTTACTTTTTGAATATGTCACTCATGTATATACTGCATTCTAATTACTCTCACATCTTAATGCTCCTGTTAACACCTTCCTCCTTCCTTCTGAGCTAAACTAAGAACATCTGTGTGACCACGGGTTTGTAACTATCTGATAGTCTTGGTAGATTTACACTTGGGTTCACATCTGAAGACACCTACTATCCCTTTCTCAAAATCTATCAGCAGCCAATGATTCAGCATGGAAGAGCAGGGCGTTGTGAGCCCATCTCTCCATGAGGCAATTAATATGGTGTGTCTTAGGCAGGTTCAAAACAAATAACCAGAGCTGCTATGAGTTTGTGTTTGTAATGGCTGAATGATATGCAGAAAGCAGTATGTTGTATCCTTTCTCCATATCTCTCAGCACTCACTTGCTTCCCAACTCCTGTGATGTTTCATAAACCTTAACATGCTGCTATGGTATAAATGACTTGGTTAGGGATGATCAGTCAAACATCATTTATTATCAGAAAACAGAGGAACTTTGAGCTTCAGAATTTACCTCTGTTCACTAAAAACGAGATTTCTTTGAGTAACTCTGAGAGTAGCATTTGTTTATGTATATAATATAAATATTTAGTAAGCACTTTGACACTATGCCAGTTTAACTAAATAGCAGTAGTAAGTACTCCCACAGGGCCTATGACTTCCACAGCCATGTGTTTTTTAATAGGTTTACAGCACAAAGCATGGATCTCTTTCTGCAGTACACATCTCAATTTAATCATAGAGTGGCTGATTGCTCCCACAATATCCATGAGCTATTGAACAAATGGGCATATCTTTCCAGAGAGCTGGTACTGAAGATTTTAGAGTTCAGTTTAGAGGTGGAAACTTCAATATCCTTTCTCATCAACAGGCTGCATAGCACCTTCCCTCATTTTAAAGCTATCCAACTGAGAGGATGCTACCAGCTCATTTCCAGATGGATATCCTTCTACTAAGGTGTGTGGTATCTTCAGCAATAGGATCATATAAAGTTCTGATGGGCCATGAGAGGAAAGGTTTACGGGGCCTATGTGGCTTTCCTGACTAATAATTCATGTGAAGCTATAATAGTTAAATTTTACTTGTCAACTTGACACAGCATAGAATAACATAGAAAGAGACTTTCATTCCTAATAATATTGGAATGTTTAGATTTTTGGTTGTTTTGAGGCAAATGTCTGTTGTGGGTTGTACTGATTGTTTAACTTGAGGTGGGGATCAGTCTTATCCATGATCAGCCCTGTTCCCTAGCTTGGAGTCCTGGGCTGTGTAAGTATGGAGAGAGGTTTGAATATAGGTAAACATACACACACTCATTTCTCTTGCTTTTGACTGTAGATGTGATGTTCAAATTCCTGCCACCTTAAATTCCTTTCAGTGATGACGGGTAACCTAGAATTGGGATGTATGGGGATTTTATCACACCAACAAACAAGAAAGTATCTCACACTTAGAGCTGCAATTTTTGTTTAGCAACCATGACTTCTAAGAATCATTTTCTAGACAAGTGTCTGCCTTCTAATATCTTATTATTATATTTACAGGTTGCTCGCAGGCTTCTACTTTTTTATTTGTACACTCTTAATTAACGTTCTTCCTACCACTGCTCCTCATCTCGTGTGCCTTATCCTGCTCTCCTCATTGATTGGTCCCCTCCTCCAGAATTTCCTGTGTACACTTTCTTTTTGTCTATGCTCTACTATTCGCTTCTTTCCATGCACCCTTACCCTGAGTGGTCCATTTTTAGTTATTTTCCTTTTACAGGGATTCCAACTTACACACACATATTTAAAAATTCAGAGAGAGAGAGAGAGAGAGAAAGAGAGAGAGAGAGAGAGAGAGAGAGAAAGATCTTCTCTTCCTGGTCCTAGAAAATCTTAGTACAATTTCTCCAAGATACACAAATTTATGTGCAAATTTTATAATTTTATTATTCTTTATGGGTGAGTAAAATCCCATTATGTATTTTTATACCACATTATTTTAGATTTTCATTTATCGGTCATTAGCTTCATAGCTACTGTATGTAGTGCAGCAATGAACATGGATGTGCAAGTGTCTCTACAGAAGGAGATAGAGATTTCTGGATAAGTGTTCATAGTGGTTTAGTTGGGTCATATGGTAGATGTATTTCTCGTGTTGGAGAAACTTCCAGATTGATTGTCAAAATGATTGCACTAGTTTATACCAGCTGTAACAACAGTGCCTAAGGGTCTCACTTTCTTCAGTGGAATCTCAATTTTTATAGTCATTTGTATTCTTGATGGCTTTGAATCAGGGTAACACAGAATCATGAAGTAGTTGCTGAGGAGGAGATAAAGAAATGTGGAGAAGAGAGTGACTGGAATGGGTGGGAGGGGTGAAGGAACTTGAACAAGAATATACACAGATAAAAAAAAGATTTTATTCATAATTAAAAAAGTAACAGTCAAAAGAAGAAACATTTTCCTGGTGGCTAAGGATATGAAACGCTTTGTGGTGATATACTGTAAAACCATAAATCAAAATTTACTATGATTATGATTTATTGATTAAGGTTAAAAAGTAACCCTTCTCAAAATTAGGGTTCAGGGAGGGTTTTGATTTTGTTTCTGCTATGGATACCATCAAGATTAATAAAGACTCAATGTGAAAAGGAGAAATGTTTTGATAAAAGGAAATGGTGGCTCATCCACCAATGTGACAATTGTTTAAGTTGTAAGAAAAATTCACCAAACTGGGGTAGGGGCAGGGTTCTGTTTTTGTCTTTACAGAAAAAGAGAACTACCTGTTCTTCAAAAAGACATCTACATTTCTAAAGCAGAAGGAAAGGCTTTGAGAAAAAAAATAAAAAAAAATCAAATTTATTGCTACCAATATACTTTACATGGAAAAAAACACTATCTAACATCTATTTCTCTTTACTTCTAAGAAAAGATGAAATCCCAGGTCAGTTGAAAATTAAAGAAGCTTTGGATTTGGAATGCAGTGTTCTCCTTTTCTTAACCCATGCATACTTGTTAAAGGAAAATGCAAAATCTCTATATCATATCATAAGAGCTACCTGATATGGAACAAAAGAAAATTAAGGTACTATTTTATTGCTGCTAATCTTATAATCTTTTGTCTTTATTTTGGGTATTAATTTTTTCTTAATGTATATATATTATAGCTAATTTTATAAGAATAATATATGCATATATTAAACTATTTGGGATACTCATGATTATATAAAGTACTAAGTAGTTGTAGAAAAGGCTTTAGCTAGCTTCCTGTACATTGTTTTCAGTTTGAGTTTCTACTAGTTTTCTGCAGTGAACCATGAAGATGCCTAACTGTGACCTTTGAAGTGTTGAATGGAATGACGGGGTCCAAAAATAGTGATTTCACATGAACTAAGATAATGCAATTAAGCTGACTAATACCAACTGAAGATTAGTTTTGGACTACAAACTGCTCGGGAGAATTTCAGGGAGCTAGATGAGATGAACCAGTCTCACAGACTACTCTAGCCTGGATTTGAGACAAGCCCAGCATTTTCCCATTGTGCAGACACTGGATAACAAATGATACTGCTACCTCTCTCAGGATTTGACAATTAGCCAAAATTTTTTTCATGCTGTTGCCCCCGCCCCAGACAGCAGGAAGTAAATTTAAGAACACAACAGCCACATTTCCAAAAGTAGGGGTGGGTGATTTTTGGTCTTTTAATGGGTTATGCATAATTGTCATTATTAAGGATTGGTTACAAATTATTATTGGTAAAAGTTAGGAGCAAAGCTGAACAAAGGAGATTATTTTCAGGTTTTTTGTTTGAAAAGAAACAGAAAAAAACAGAGAAATCAGATATGATAGGTTAAGAGGACAGATTACTGAATCTACTCTGAGAAAAAAGACAATATAAATATGATAGAATATAAGGCAAGATCATTGAATTTATATTTAGAAAGCAACCACTAGTTTTAAATGACTTACACTGGATTGTATTTTTGCATATTTTTTGCAAATTCTGTTTATTGATACTCAGTTTACATTAATTTTGTTATGGTACTTATGTTCTACTCCTGTTCAAGGTATTATACTTAAATAGTTCATCTAAAAATGTAATACAAATTGTTAGTCCTTGAAAACTATTATTCTAACTAATTAGAATACTAAAAATGCAAATTAGTAGTTATTACAATCAAAGTTAAAGTCACATTAGTTATGTTTTCAAGGTCAAACAAAGATATATTTGGCTCTGGGTTTTAATTATATACCTAGTAAAATCTGTGCAATATCACTTTCTTCTGTCTTTCACATTCATATTTACTTCTTCTTTTAAGAATTCTCTGTTCCGTCCCACAGACCCTTTTTAAATTGGGTTGTTTGTTCTCTTTGATTTTGATTTTAATATTTTGAGTTCTTTGTATACTAAAGATGTTAAGTCTTTGTTGGAGGTATAGCCGACAAAGACATTGCACCTTTCCCCCATTACCAGGGTGTCCAGTGCCATGGAACATGGAACCAGAGTGTGTTTTAAAGTAAGATAATAGGAGGGACAGTGTGATGCTTTTGTAGCAAGTAATGTAAGCTCTCTGGCTTCAAGTAGCTCAGAGCAATGTTCTAATTGCAGCTGAAAATACTAGAGGACTTGAAGGCCTAGCTATACTAGAAGCTGTCAGAATGGTTCTCCTATCTAGGAAAGTTGGGGAGAGAAATACTTTACTTTTTCCTAACTTGGGGTATTATACTTCTGTCTAAAATTAAAGTTCAGTCAGCTATTTTTAGTGTTTGTAAAGATTTTCACCAGACAACCAATCACCTTGAGCTACAAGTATCTGGGGTACAAATACTTGGGATATAAGTATGTGCAGGCACAAACACAAGAAATGACAGCTTCCTTATTTTTGCTACTTCTTAATAGCTTTTCAAATTCTATTCTGACTTTCTCAACCTCTGTGGTGACCTTTCCAGTGTCCATTAGCCAAATCTCAGATCAATTCACTTTTTAAAAGTGTGTATTGAACATCATCTTTGTCTGTTCTCTTGTGCTGAAGTCTGTATATCCACTCAGTCACTGGTTCAACCACTTTAAATCTTGTTTTACATGGATTAGGGATGAACAAATTGCAATACATCATGTCCTCAAGTCTTGTCCAAAAATCACTACAAACTATTTTAGATTCACTTTGAATTCTCTCATGGTAATATTCTGCAAACTGTAAGATAAATGGTAACTGTAGAAAAAAATGGTTCTAAGTTCTTGAATTTACTTGTTAACAAACTCCTGAATAAGTTCTTTTGTCAACCCATTCCAATATGCTTGTACAGCTCCTCCCATATTCTTGAACTTAGTCCAGCCCATCATGTAAGCTTGCATAAAGATGTCTCTGCTTGCCTGAAGTTTTCTTGGGTTTCCCTACACTCAGGCATTCTTCTGTGTACACATAACATTTTATTTCCAAATATAAGTGTGTCTTATGTGTGCAGTGAATTATGCCTTTGTCTTGAGATTCATTTGCAAGATTCATAAGGGGAGAGATTGTAGTCTACAGCAGAGTTGAAATTTTTAATAAACATTTTAAAATTAATGCTCACTACTTAACAATTCTTCATTAAAACTGAAACAAAGATTAATCAGATTGAACAATTTCCAACTAATATATAAAATGTTTAAAAATTCCAGTTCTCCAAAAAAGTTTGCATATCATAGAAAATATGCTGAACACACCTGTTGTTAGGCTCTGAGTCTTCTCTCCCTCTCTGCCTCCCTCCCTCCTCCCACCTTCCCTCTCTCCCTCTTTTTCTCCCCCCTCCCTTTTCTCTGACTACCTCTCCTTTTTGCTATAGAACCAGGTGGCCTTGAACTTGAGATTTTATTCTCTTGCCTTTGCCTCCCAAGTGGTGGGATTACAGGTATTTTTAAAAATAATGTATTTTGTTTACATTTTATTTATTTATTCATGCACATATGGAGGTCAGAGGACAACCTATAGAAGTCAGCTTTCTCCTTCCACCACGTGGGTCTCAGAGATCAAATATAGGTTAGCAAGTTTGGTAGCAAGAGTCTTTATCCTCATAGCTAGCTCCCCATCCCTGGCCTGCTTCTTTTGCTACTACTACTGACCTCAATATTTGCTTGAAGAAATACTAGTTCTTTGGTTACACATTTTGAATTGAAGTTCATTCTTACTGATTTGAATCTGGGGCTAGAGAACGATACAGAAACTGAGGCCATAGAGCTTTGTAAGTTCTGATGACCACTGGGATAACATCAGTGATGAGTATGTGCCCTGCTCACGGCCAACATTTCTTCTCACTGGGATTCTGCCTCAGTTTCTGAGGCTGTGAGCTGCACCCATCCTCATGATGTCCACTTAGGGATCAGATGTCTAAGCAATGTTAAGTAATGGATTTTTTTTTGCATAATTCAGTACAGCTAAAGCCTTCCAAGTGCCCAGAATTAATTACACAAACAGAAAGCACAAGAGCCAGAAGCCAAAAAAGTTAAAGCAGTGAGTTAAGTATTATCTAAAATAAAGGAGATTGGAAACCCTAAAGGGTCTCCAGATTAGTCTTCTAGAATACTGGAGCAGTGTCCTATCAGGGAAGATGCACCCATAGGATACATTGGTAAGTGTGGTGTAAGCACCATTATAATTTCAAGGTCACAGCAAAATATTATGAACATTGGAGTAGAAATTTTCTTTTGGTTTCCTCAAAACTTGAGCCTACACACTGGAGTCAGGGGACTTTCTCATATCACAGACCTGGAAGTGATACTAGAGGATGCTGATGGAGAGAATTTCTTTTTTCCACACTTTCTAAGGCCAACATGACTAACAAACATGAACTGGACAGGGGCTTGCTTTCTTTCCACTTCTCAGGTCCTCGAGTTGGAAGAAACTTTTGTTTTCTCTCCAATAGAAACCAAGTCACTGTGAAATCCAGGGAGTTGTCTACTTTTGTTCTTATTTGTTTCTTTGAGAAAGGGTCTCACTAGGCAGCCAAGGCTGGCCTGGAATTTGATGTGCAGATGAGATAAGGCTGGAATTCACAGAGATCTGCATGTAGTAGCCTCCTGATTACTTGGAATAAAAGTATGTCCCAGTAAGCCCAGCCTAAATGTATCTAGTTTTAATTTTGCAGGCATTAATATTAATAGAGCTATATGCTCTGAAAGAAACTGAGAATAGACACAGAGTGCAATTTATCCCAAAGAGTTTTAAAAGCATTTTTTCTCTTGAAATCTAAAGATTCTTGATGAATAGAGAAGGTTATTGTAGGTGTGTTTCTAAGTAATTGAATCTCAAGTAGTATAACCTAATGCAAACATTTTGCAAAATTGAAGAAAAATTCAGGAATTATCTGGGGTCAGCTTCCAAAATACAGTATCAGGCACACCATAAGCCCTTTTATAAATATTTGAGATTTTATTCAATCAATAAAGACTTTCTTGCTTCTTTCAATGAAATTTTATTTTCTTATAGTTGTAAAATCATCTTTTCTGCACTCTTGAATTTTTCACCAACTATCATAGGGAATAAAGGTGGCATGCAGGTTAAGCAATCATTTTTAAGAGTGTTGATTGGTCTATGCCATCTGTGTATTCCATTTTTCACTGTAACGCTGTTAACCAAGGAGAGACCTTTCTCTATGATTGGTTTGTACTCTCAGTTTGAGAATATATTACAATAACTAAAAAATAAGCAAAATAATAGATTTACTTAATTTTTCTTTAGTTGATACATGAATTTTGGTGATATAAATGTTGCAGAGAAAAATATAGCTCAGTCAGGAAAGTTTTGCCTCACAAATATGAGAACCTCATTTCCTGCTCCAGTATCAAGGTGAAATAGCTGGATGTGTCTGTATAAACTCACATGAAATCCTAGATCTGAAATGTTGAATATCCAAATCAGTGAGATCCAAGTTTAGTTTCTGCTTCAACAAAAAGGTAACATACCTGTAGTGACACACACAATTAATCTCAGCATTCTGGAGGCAGATGTAGGTGGATTTCTGTGAATTCAAGAC
This sequence comes from Sigmodon hispidus, assembly GCA_004025045.1. Classification (NCBI taxonomy): domain Eukaryota; kingdom Metazoa; phylum Chordata; class Mammalia; order Rodentia; family Cricetidae; genus Sigmodon; species Sigmodon hispidus. The sequence goes on along the minus strand of PVIH01002371.1, from coordinate 119,092 downwards.
CACGACACTGGTCAAAATGCCCTGTCTACTTAGCAAGTTAAAGGTTCCTTTAGGGTCCATTGAGATCCCACCTAAAAAAAATTAAACAGTAAAACAATAACTAAAAATAACAAGAAAATAATTGAGAAAGATATGTACTATTGATCCTTGGCCTTCTGCATGCTCATTCACATGTATGTACCTGCAGCCATACATATGCACATGTATGCACCTGCTGCAATATCCATGCACTTCCACATGTTTGCACCCACAGCCATATACATGAACATTCACTCCAACAAGTATACACACAAAAGAGAAAAATGGAATATGAACAAGAGAGTGATTATTTAGAAGTACTGTTCAGGACCAAAAGCTTTTAGAGGATGCACATTGATTGACACGTGTTATTAATCCTGGGACAGAACTGTGATTAGTGTAACAATGGCACTATAGCATTCAGCAAGTGAATTAACTGGGGTTGTGAAAAGTCTTGAGAAAGTCTGCAAGAACAGTATTTGATCAATACTTGTGATTGCACAGGTGGAGGATATTGCCCTTTTTAGACAAGTAAGCCACCTACCCACTGTATATCTGGTAATTATCTAGGCTTTACATTTACAAATATTTAATCATTATGTTAAAACTTTTAGGTTCAAGAAAGACAACACAATTTGTAAATGAAATAGATCTTGGTATCTGAAAATTTTTTAACTCAAGGCCTATATTAGAAAAACAAAGCATATTCTTAATTGAATGTAACAATCTAGTAATGAATCATAATATGGCATTCATGCCTAACTCATGCTTTTTCTGATAAAGCACACAGTGTGATTATAATATAAAAATCCTATATGAAAATCAAAATTGCCAAGTAAAAGTTGATAGTCCAGTATGACTTCTCAGGTGAAACTGGAAAATTGTAATGAGACATTTTTTTCTTAATTTCCCTGAAAATACATTTTAATGTTGTGATTTTTATTCTCATGTTTTATAATATTCTAACATCACAAAATGAATAGGTAAACTATTCTGCCACTCATGATCACACTTGATTAGCAACAGACAAGATCTGACATGACACTTTACAAAATCTCTCTTGCTGTTAAACACTTTCTTTTGCACAATGGAAAAAAAAAACATTTTATTCATCAGAAGCCTCTCTCAGAGGAGAGAGAAATAGAGAGATAGATATGTAATTCACACTAGCTAAAGAACATGTTAGCAACCATGAAAGTAAAATTTGTGAAGCAGAATGTATCTTGAGAGTGAGAAGTCTCTAACATGATCACACTGAGAAATGGGCTGTATGCTTTTTCTCCCTTAGGTATCACTTCAGAATGGGAAGATTTGGGATAGACGCTGCTTAGCTTGTTATCTAAGTATATGTAAAATATATTACTTCACTTTTCATAATTATGATGAACTAATTTCTACACAGCCAATGTTGTCTGAGATACACAGATGAAACTCCACACATGTAGTAAGAATGCTATGCAATACATGTTAACTCATGCTAAAGCATCATCATAATAACAAGATGACTATAGTTTTGAACATCCCAGGAAGAACATCTTTTTCATGTTTAAGTTCTAAACCATTTGCAAAATAAGACAAAGGGGAAAGGAAAAATGGTAGTGTAGAATAATTGCTTTATTATTGATATTGCTGTGAGTTGAAGATATGAATCACCTCTGAAAAGAAATTGGCATCTTGATACTGAAATTCAAAATTATGGTAGACTTTCCAGGAGTCAACGCCTTCTACCACAAGGTACTATTTGAACATCATAATTTAACTTGCATATGACTGTAATTTAAAAGGTATAGTTTGTGTGTGTAATCTCACAATAAAACCTTATTATTCTATAGCATTAATATATGCTAGCAAACTGACTACCTCCTGTAATCAGATTGCTGACTACCCTAATTGTCATCAGAGAGCTTTCATTCAATAACTGACAGAAGCAGATGCAGAGATCTATAGCTGAGCATTAGGCCAAGCTCTGGGAGTTCTGTTGAAGACAGGGAGAAGGGATTTTATGAGAGGGAGTCAAGGTCATGACAGGGGAACCCACAGAGACAGTGGGCCTGAGCTTGAGGGAGCTCATGGACTCTGGACCAACAGCTAGGGAGCCTGCATGCAACCTAGGCTCTCTGCATGTGTGTGACTGTTGCGAAGCTTGTCTGTATGTGAGGATTGCAGTAATGGGATCAGGACCTATCCCTAACACTTGAGCTGGCTTTTGGAAACCTATTCTGACTCTGGTTTATCTTGCCCAGCCATGATGTAGGGGGAGGAGCTTATTATCAATTGAATGAATTAGAGACAGGCATATCTGGTATCTGGAAAGAAAAATGCATGAGAGCCTCTGTTGGAGAGAAAGAATATTCATAAACAATGACCTGTAAGCTAAAATTAATACAAACAGTAATGACCCCCAAAGTTGGTTTTTGCCAAGAGGTTTGTGTGACTAATCTCATTTACTTCTGTAACAACTTTAACAGTTTATACAATCAGTTCCATTTCACTGAGGAGGGATGTGAGGCTTAGCAGTGGTGCATATCATCCTTCCCAGGGAGTTTCTTGCCAGCCCTGGTTCTAATGATGCTAATTTGCCTCTGAGCTGGGAAGTGATAATGGCTGACAGCACATCTGAAGGCAATTCTCACAAAGGTTCTACCCTAATGTCTTATAGCTCACAATCATACTTTATAGTTTATCCTGTGACTAAGATTGGGCTACTTGCTTCATGATAAGAAAAAAATCTTTATAAAAGGTAGAAGCTTATACTATGAAAATATTTTCCCTTATTTAAACACTCAATCTAGATAAATTTAAAACTAAAACAAACAGGAATGTGTTCATAGTTACCATATAAAAATTAAGTACCCCTGGCTTTGAATATCCCTAGATTCTCTCCCATGGGTTCAAGCAATGATTTCTAAAAACAGTTGAAAAAAATCTGAAGTGACATGGAGATTTATTTTTCTGGTTGCTATTCCTCAATCAAGACAATATGACAACATTGTACGAGACACCAGGAGCAATCTAAAGAACATTTGTATAGGTTAGGTACCCATATAACATGAAGGACTTGAGCATCTATAAACATAATTTCTTATATTCATGGAGACCTTGAACTATTCATATTCAGTGCATAGCTGCACAATTCTAACAAGTTTTCCCAAACCAAAGTGCTTGTGTTTATGTATGTGAGCATACAGGAGGGTTGGGGTTAGGGGTCCACTTTGAGTGTTTTCCTCAATAAGACTCCATTTTATTTTTGAGGCAGAAATTTTCAGTTTACCTGGAAACTTGTTGATTCACTTAGACTGGCTGGCCAATGAGCATGGCAAAAACTTAATCAGATGGGTGGAAGCTTTTAATATTAAATTGTTTCCATTGCCCTTTTCTATGAAAATGAAACTGCATAAAGATTCACTTAAAAACAATAAACAAAACAGAATGATAAACTAACCATGGATACTGTCTGCATTATATTTCTACACAACTGATTATGACTATAGAGACTCATAGCTTTCTCTAAGTAAATTCTGGACTTATTTGTTCAGTCATAAACTAAAGTGAACCACTGATTTATTATAAAGTAGTTATTAGTATTTAGTATGTGAGGAGCTTGATTCTGGGTAATGGAGATATGCTAGTAAAGGAGGGAATCTCTCCACAAGGTTTACACTCTGGAAGACCAGCCCAGCAAAGCTACGTGCTTGTACAGAAGAGGTTTAATATCAAAGGACAAGGGACATGGGGAAAATAAGGCGAATGGGGTAAATAAGGTTTACAATTATAGATACGTTCATCTCAGCAACCTCATTGAGGTAATGTTTGAGCATATATAAAAGAGATTAGACATCGAGCTATGTGTAGACAAAGGGGCAGCAGAGAGAAGGTGATGTAGAAGATTAAAAAAAAAAGAAGGCCATTGATTGGGTCAAGGAGTCTGTCAGGGAAGACATGTTAATGATTCTATCATAGATAGCATAGAGGCAGTAGAATGTGAGTAATAAAACTAGACTTATGGGAACCTCTTTTTTGAAAGTCATTGTCATCAATTTTTGTTTTTTTAAGTTTAAGGAAAACCTTTTTGTTTTATTACTTATCTACAGATTATAAATATTATAGTCACAGCTGCACCATTTATACAATGTGAAGCAGCACTTGGCATACTGGAAGTGCACAAAAAATGCTATCTCTTCTGGATAAAATTATTACATGTAACATTCAAAAGTATTTCATTGTCTTCAAAATACATTTTCAGACACCTTATGTTACTTTGCAATTTAGTTGTAGAATGTAGTTATGGTCCTAATTTTAATAATGAGGAAATGGGTTAGGAAACACATTCAAGATTCTGTTCTTTTTTTTTTTTTTTTTTTTTACTTTTTTTTATTATTATTTGGTGATTTTTACATCATGCACCCCATCAAACTCAGTTATCAGGTCTCTCAGATTCATACCCAGGCTTATGATCTCTCCATTTAGAAAACTGCCCATTAATGCTGCTCATTTACTTACTGGAGCAAAATTAAACTCCCTGTGACCAGACCCTTAAAGAAAACAAGTCCTTCCTCACCCACACCCCTGCCAGTGGCCATCAATGCAGAAGTGAGGTGCTGTGTCATTTAGTTATGTTCTAGCCTTGAGATGAGACTCAATCTTTCTCATTTCTAGGCTAAAGGTTGTTGTGATTACTACTTATTCATTTATAAAATTGTAGGCCCCACTGCATCCCATAGCTGTGTAGATGAGAACAAATCATCAAGAGTACGTGGGAGAAGAAAGATAAAAGAATAATGCCAAATTCAAGCTCTCTCTCTCTCTCTCTCTCTCTCTCTCTCTCTCTCTCTCTCTCTCTCTCTGTGTGTGTGTGTGTGTAAATGTGTGTGTGTGTGTGTGTGTGTGAGAGAGAGAGAGAGAGAGAGAGTGTTTTCATGTACACACTTATTTCAAGAAAAGGTGAACACAATTAGTATTCAGAACACTCCTGGTGTTGTTTTTCTGAGTTCTGTGTTATTAGGACAAAGGGGAGATAGTGATTAGGTCACATTGACGAAGATTTATCTCCAGACATACCAAGAACCCCGGCGGCAGCTAACAGTGAGATAAGGCCAGATGGCAGAGAACTTTAAATGTCACTAAAGCCTTTGAGCTTTCTTTTGGCATCAAAACACCATTGACAATTTGCAGAAAGGGAAGTGATATGGAAAAACAAAATGTGTATGTGGGTTTTTTACTTAATTTTAGAAAGAAATCTGTTAGAATAGAAAGGAGATAGAAGAAATACACAGAGAAAATTCAAAGAATATCTAGAATAATCCAAAGGAAAAAGTAAATATCCATAGGTCTGTATTTGGTTTAATTGATTCAGTTACATTAAATTAATTTCAACACAATTATTGATTTCATTTTTTCTTTTTCTTATTTTCATTCTTCTTTTTCTTCTCTCTCTCTCTCTCTCTCTCTCTCTCTCTCTCTCTCCAAAAACAAAGCCCTCCTGTATTTGGGGGTTTGGTTATTTCCAGGTACTTTAGATAGGACACATGCATGCTAGACACTCTTTCTTGGGACATGTACCTGTGTGCTGCTCTACATTTGAGATATTAACTGTCTCTGTGTGACAGGCTATGTGTGCTATGTTGGAACTGATAAGGAAACACCAGTGCCTGTGCTATGCAATGTATACCTTAGAAGAAGATGACCTATGCTCCTCTGCTGAAATAGCTACAGATAATTTATTTTGGATTTTAAAATGTCTTCATTTCTCTCCATCTTGCTGCTGTGCCAGCAACCCTAAGAATGCATCAGAGCATCTGGGCAGTAATTCCTCAAGTGACATTAAAAAATATACAGCTACTTATGAAGAGATGAAGATGGTCTGCTGGAAAGCAAAGCACAGGTAGAGATAAAAGTCACCAGAAAAGGCTGCACCCAAGCAACATGCTTCATTGATCAAAGAGCAATGTATTGACTACCTTACCAACAGCGTAAAACAGAACAACAACAACAACAACAACAACAACAAAAAAAAAACCCAAGACATTCCATAGTTATGCCCAGGCATTCCTGGCCCTTGGTATATTCCAGTGCCAAATATGTAAATAATATTTTGTTTATGTGAGGTAAAATGGAGTTGAAGTTCTTTGTGCATACTCTATATAATTCTTAAAAACAGCTTTTGGTATGGATGAACAGTTATTTTCTTTCCTATCTAAGTATTTTAAAGACAAAGAACTTGAATCAGTTCATGGCAATGGATCCAGTTCCATTTGGAAATGGACAGCTCCTTTCTTCTTATTTTCAGTAAGCAGCCAATGACACACCAAAATCTCAGAAGCTACTTTATCCTGAGACTAGATCCAAATGGTGGGATAAAAAAGAAAAGTTCTAAGGAAGCATCCTTACAGAAGCCAATGGAGAACTGACTTTTTTAAACTGTATCCTGATGGAGTGATAAGTTTGTTTGCTTTGCCTGGAGGCATTTTAATTTGGAAAGGAACAGAACAGATACCAAAAATAAATAGATGACAATAGAATGACAGACAGACAGAGGCCAGGGTATAAGAGGAAGACAGGGAAGAAAGCAAGGGATAATGGCCAGAGAGTATTCTCAATGCCCTAGTCCAAATGGCATTTTAGTTTTTTCCTTATCACATTGAACAGTTGCATGCCTGACTTTTTATAGTTAGTGACCAATACATGCCATCAAGGTTACATGATCTTGGACAACAGAAATCATTTGTTTTGTGCCATGGAGAATATTCAGAACATGGATAAATTGATGGATGAGAATAAGTTCTTTTTTTGTGAGTTATCTGTAAATAAGTAGGAAAAATACACATTGAAGGAACCTCTACAATAAATATTTTATTGCTCTTATAAAAATTTCCTCACCCAAAGTAATTTTGTGTATATCCAGTATGACCTCATTAGAAGATCTACAGCTCTCCAGGTCAGAAGAACACCACATCAAGATGCCTGAAAGCAATTTCTAGGAGCCAGGTTATGTTTTGGTCGACTCCAGCCATTCCTGGAGTTAGAGTAGTCAATGGAATTGTCCTCAGGATGACAGCCAGGGAGCTTGCCTAGGCCAAGATAAATGCATTAGGAAGCAAAAGAGGAATGCAGCTCAGTGGGCAGTGAAAATCAATGAGAGCAAATTGGCTACTCTTTGCCTCGCTGCCCTGGACTGTCCATTAAGCTCTATTTGCTGGTTCATGGTTGCTCACTTCATTTATTCTCTAATCCCTTTTTGCCATCTTGGCTCGTCTCCAGGTTAGTGCACTCCTGTTAATTGCTGTTGCCTGCTACTGACTGACTGTCACATGGCCTTATCACCTCATTACAGGGATTGGACATGAAATACTACACGTGAAACTCAGTGTGAGGCTGGGTTTATTTAGGATTGAGGCTTAAATCAGACATGATCTCACAGCTTCTTGGAAATGGAGATTTTTCCATGGCCTCATACCTCCAAAGAAGCCGACTGACTGTGCTCATTTTACTCACATGCTGTATAGCTGCTGCTGCTGCTGCTGCTGTTCCTGTACTGCTATTGGCAAAAAGGATAGATGACTCAAATATGCCATGGTGGAAAGAATTCTTATGAATTATCTTTCCATATAGAATCTAGCAGGCCTATCCTAGGTATAGATTTGATTTTATCATATGACAGTAACAGGTTTCTGTCTCTTTGTTTGTTCTTTTATATTATTATTATTATTATTGAAACCAGTGAACATGTGGAAAACAGATACATGATAAATTAAAAATTTAGTTCCCAGGGCTGGGGATATAGCTCAGTTGGTAAAACACTTGCCTTGCAAAATTGAGAAACTGTGTTCAATCCCTCAGAAGAAACATAAAAAACATACTAACAAGCACAACCCAGGATGGGGTAGGAAGCACTGCCAGTCCCAGCTTGGCTTGTGGAGAATGGCATGAGGAGGGGAGAAAGAGAAAGTCTCATTCCTGAGACTAACTAGCCAGGCCAGACTAGCCTACTTGGTGTGCTAAAGATCAAGGAGAGACCCTGCCTCAAATACAAAGGTGGGTTATGCTTGAGGAATGACTCCTAAGATTTTCCTCTTGCATCAACATGGAGGCACATATATGCACACTCTGTGAAAACACACACACACAGCACACAAACATACACACACACACCACACACACCACATGCACACACACCATATCACACATGCACACCACACACATACACACCACACACGCACCATACACACACACCACACTACACACATACCATATCATACACACGCACACCACACACACACACACCACACACACACCACATCATACACACACCACACATACACAACCACACACACACAACACCACACACACACATACCTTACACCATACACACACACATATACATTTTTTGTTCCCATCAAATATCCCAGTAATGACTTCTAAAGCTTTTTTAAAAACACAACACCTTTACTAAGCATACCTGCTCAAAGCCAACACATCTGAAAACAAGCCTAAATTCCATTATTTTAACATTCTTTGTATTAGGGAGAAAAGTCAGAGGTTGAACTCTGTATTTTTGATTAGCAAGCTCCACAGACATATTTGAAATTTGACTCCAAAGCTCTTAGCTTGAAAAAAAAACACCTTTATTAAAAGAGCTTTAAAAATTGATTTCCTCATCTGCACACTAAAGTACTTCTTGGTAAATGACAAATCACATAATGTTGAGCTTCGAAATAATGGTTCTGTATGTGGAAAAAGTGAAACCATCTTCATATTTCAACTGAATCCTTAGGTCATCTTACTTAATAATGCAATAAAGAGAACAAAAACAGATTTTTCAAGAGTACTTTTGTTCCTTTCTCTCTCTCTCTCTCTTTCTCTCTCTCTCTCTCTCTCTCTCTCTCTCTCTCTCTCTCTCTCTCTCTCTCTCTCTCTCTCTCTCCTGGATTGAAAATCAAGCATTGCACATGCCATCTGAAGGCTCTACTACTGAACTAGTGTACACAGCTTTATTAAAAAACAAATTTTAATTCACTTTACTTACTGTGTATATGCGTGTCTATGTTTAAGTGAGTGTGTTGAGGTTGGGGGACAACTTTCCAGAGTTAGTTCTCACCTTCCACATGTGGTCCTAGGAGCTGAATGCATGAAATCTGAAAGACCTCTTGAGCATCCTGAGGCTTAGCATCAAGTGTCTTCAGCTGTCGACAATCTATAGCTTTCTCCTCACTACCATAGCTCCATGGTAATAGACTTTCTGAAACTGAGAACTGAATTTTAAAATTTTGTAGAGCTCCCTCTCTTTCCACTGTAGCCCTGGCTCTTCTAGAACTTTCTCTATAGGCCAGGCTTGTCTCTGAGGAACACACATAAAATCACTGGTATATTTTCAACCATTTTCTTCATAGATCTGGAATCTCTGTGGGTCTCTATTTCTTTCTTGTTTGCCATGTCCATGCATTTTTAGGAAGTGTGTAGTTATAACTTGGAGGCTATGAGTGGAACACAGGAACAGACTCTCTACATATATCTGAAACCTCTTCCTATGAACTTGAGTATTTATATCTTTTTCCAAACAACTTTTGAGTGACCATCTACTGATGCTTTCTTTCCTGTAAAATTTTTAGTAAATCTCACATTTTCCCCTGATCTTGTGTGTTATCTGGAACTAGCAATTCATTATTTTCTACAGGTTCAGTTGAATCCTTCAACACACAATCCAAAGTTGAAGGCCAGAAGACTGTCTTTCTAAAATGTTCAAATTTGATGAGTATCTCAGTTCTCAAAATGGTTTTTATGTGAATATAACCAAACAGAATCTGTAATGATGGACACACAGCAGGGCCATCATCCCAGATAGCCTGCTTTTGTAGACTTTGCAGGTTTAATGTTTATGCCCATGATAACTTTCTATTCAGCCAAAATGCATACACAATGCGTAAACAAGATCAGGCTTTCAGAAAGGAAGAGGTTAACTTTGTTATTGTTTCATCAGCCCTAAAATACAGCTTTCCTATTAAATCCAAAAAGAAGTTAGGTCTCTTTTCATTTTAATTGAAACTCAGATTCTGAATAAAAATTTTAACTGAAATAGAAAATTGAAGCCTCATTACAAATAATTCTGCTATGAACATAGCTGAGCAAGTGACTTTGTCTTATGATTGAGCATCCCTTGGGTATATATATGTCTAAGACTGGTATAGCTGGCTCTTGAGCTAGATTGATTCCTAATTTTCTGAGAAACTGCTATAATGGGAAGGGGAAATCCAAAAGATATCCTTAATAAAATGGATGTGAGGGTGGTAGGAACATGAGGGATTATGTTGGGTAGCTTAGAGGTGGTTTGGGGAGGGAGGATAATGAGATATCTTTATAGGAGTTGGATTTTGGGTCATGGAGACACGTGGTACCAGGGAAACTCATAACAATCTACAAAAATAATCCCAACTAAGACTTGTAGCAAAAATGGAGAGGGTTCTTGAGCTGGTCTAGAGTAATCAGATTGGTGACTCCCCTTATTGTTGTCAGAGAAACTTTTTTTTCAGTAACTAATGGAAGCAGATACAGAGATTCACAGTGGAACACTGGGCTGAGTTCCAACAACTTTGCAGAAACAGTGGGGAAGTTTTATCTGAGTGGGGGAGAGGAACATCAAGTTTATGACAGGGAAACCCACAGAGACAGCTGACCTGGGCCCCTGAGTACTCACAGACAGTGATCTAGGGAACGTTCATGGGACAAACTTAAGCCTTCAACATATATGTGGCAGTTGTATAGTTTGGCCTATTTGTGAGACCCCTAGCAATGGGATCAAGGTCTGTTTCTAACACTTGAGCTCACTTATGGGAACCCATTCATCATAATAGGTTGCATTATCCAGTTTTAATAGAAAAGGAGGAGCTTAGTCCTATCTCAACTTGATATGCCATGCTTTGTTGACACCACTGGAGCCCTGACCCATTTTTGAACAAAAATAGAGGAAAGTTGAATGGAAGAGTTAGGGAAAGAAAACAGGAGGAGAGCAGGAATAGGAAACTATGGTTGGGATGTAAAATAAATGAAAAATTTTAATTAATAATAAAAAGAATGGTTTTTATAATAAACAAAACAAAAAAAAGGAAATTGAAGCCTTAGATTCTGAATACACGATTTTATGATGTTTTAAATGAAAATAACTTAGTTAAGTGGGCAACTATTAAACTGTGCTTTTAATATTCAAGAATATGCATATTTGCACAAGTAGATACACAGACATGGCTTAAGTCTTTTAAATATCTTTTAAATATTGAATTTACAAGCAAGATGCTTACAATTATAATCCTTGTAAGCAAGATGGTTCTTAGAGTCATGTGTGAAAAAAATAATTACAAAAAGTAGATAAAGAGAGCCCCTGAAGGAAAATATTATCTGTGCTATATTTTAATTTTGTAACATGTTAAAATTAAAATAATATTAGTGAGGTTGATATCACAATAACTTTCAAATCAATGTGATTAAAAAAACTGTTGCTAGAGACATTTATTAAAGAACACCTATTGTTTAAAAAAATCTATTTTATGTGATTTAGACATAAAGAATATTAGACAGAAAGGAAGAGAACCCAGTGAGTGTATGCATCATAGAATGCTTCCTGGGGCTATACTTAGATGAATGTCACTCCAAGGCCCCAGATCTTTAACCAAATTATTTTCTCAACAGTTTACAATGGTGTTGATATAACAGAGTTATAAATAGTGTTGATATAACCAGATGTGAGTATTTTACACACTACATTGTTTCATTTAACTTCAGTTTCAATATCTGATTACCGAAAAGAAAGACATTCAATCTTAAGGGATGACAAAATTTCTGCCTTGGAAATATAACTCCCATGCTGCCATTCAAAAAAATTATCATTTCACAGAAAGAAAGGGGACAAGGAGACTGGCATTTTGAAAAATTTCTTTCTCCTCTTTCTAACTTTAAGATTAACAAAATCAAAGATTCTAAACACACCATCATATTTTTTATAAATGTGCTCATGAATACATTTACAGCTTTAATTACAACACAGATAACACATAAACAGGTTGCCAAATTGATTTCTTGAGTTCAGTAAATCCAAGAATTAAAATAAAGCCCCAAACTGCTCATAATAATTAATTTAGTTGAATTCATATCTTTTGCAAGTGGAATCAAGTAAAGCATCCTTAGATTTACTTAAATTAATTGTTCAACAAGTATTTGTTTTATTTAGTGAATTTAGTAATTTGTATAAGACAGGAACCATTCATTTAATTCAGTAGCAAGTGAGGATTAATAAAGTGTGGTATTTTGTGACATTTCATTAGTAAGCCCCACCCCGTGTTTATCTGGTTTTGTATATTTAGCAGTTTTCAGCCAAGTTATGATCAACTAGTGACTAATTTCTCCTATCATCTATTACTTAAAGAATGCAAAATGCTTCCACATCATAACCAGCAATGGTCTTTTGGTATCTTTTCAAATAATGCTTTCAAGTTCTACATTATTGGGATTAAAAAAAAAAACAGGGCAAAAATACCCTGGTGAAATGTTCTGCAGTGACCCTGAAAGCTAGGACTATACGTACACACAAAAAAAGAAAGAAAAGTAAAAAAATAAGGGAGATTGCAGATTGGTAATTATCACAAACAACTGATTCAAAGGTTAGTACTTGTTGGGGTGTGCCTGGTTTGGGATCAGAGTTGGGGTTGCCTCTGTGCTCAGGGTCCTGCTTTTTCACTTGTGTTAGGGGGCAGAGATGGTGTGTTAGCAACTACACAGCCTCCAGAAAAAAGTTGAAACAAGAAAGTCCAATTTTATTATGGGGGAAGACCTTAAATACTTTTTTCCCCAGCCAGGAAAAAGGGCTTTGATTCACTGGTATCTACAGCTGAGGGAATGGTCTCTCCTCGTCTAGGAATATTGTATCTGGACTCTTCCCCTCATCAATGCCACAGGCTCAGACCACTGGTTGGCTTATATGGAAGTAAGTAGAAGCACATGTTTTAAGTCACTGGTTATCACCAGTTTTCACTGGCTGTGTCCAGGTTGGATACCAGGCCCCTTAGAAGCCCATACATTCTACAAATATTTGTTAATAGGTTTATAGGAAAACACCCATTGATGCAAAGGATTGCACAGCTGTGAAATTCTGGAAATCAGGACTGGTCTACATGGCAGCAGTAGTCTGGTCCTTCCTCAAAGAGCATGAGAGAGAAAGCAGCAAACAGTGTGCACCTGGTCTTAAACAGACACACTGGGACCTTAAGGCCCAAAGGCCATGCTTCTAGGTCAAAGTGTTACTGCCTGCTTTCCACTACAGGAAGTCTTCTCCCCCATACTTAGAACATTTCTTTACAATGTTGTGGCTAAAATATAACTATTTTTGTCAATCATAGTTAGAATTGGAGGGTTTGCTGGTCACAACTTGAGTAATGTGCATCCAAATTTTATTAGAAATGGTTAAAAGTTACTTAAAATTTTATGAAATTGCATACCTTCATTATCTGTAAATGGTGAAGTTTCAGATTTAGATAGAGCATAATCCAGATCACAACTGGGTTTTTTCTTTCTGTAGCTTGTTTCATATCTGCTGGCTGTCAGGCTGATGTTGGTTTGTATTATATACATGCTCAGCAACTCTTGGTGAGATCATTACAGCTGTATGGAAGTAAGGCTGTAAACTTTTTTCTTCATTTTAAATTTTTTAATGAATATAAATAAATGTAAACTGTTGAGAAAATAATGTATAAGAGTAATTTGATACTTGTTATCTGGGAGATTTTAAATGAAACATAAAAGCTTTGCCTCTATTCAACTGCATAGCTGAGATCACGAGGTGAAGAGGTAGATGTAAATTAAATAATGCACAGGGACTAAGCTTCATGAAGGCCAACAGAACTGTGCATAGGCTACAACCTAGGTGAGCACACCAGCCCAAACCCTACAGGTGGCTTCTTTACCTGGTGACAAAGCACACCTCTGTTCTTTCTGCTTCATTCTTGTCCTCTATCAGCTACTAGGTGTCCTGAGGATCAGGCTGTCTGTCCAGTGGATATGGCTTGTTTTAACTGTCTGTGAATGCCACCAAAAGAAGATGCAGGAAGAAGGAAATTGGACTTTGTAGATGTTGCCCTAGTGGTCATATCCAGGAATAACTTCATTCAATTACAGACACAAGCAAAGTTAAAAGCCAGAGTTTATGATGGATAAAATCACAAAAGCAACATTCTGGCACAAGTAATTTCCAAGGTAAAAGTTTCCAAGACTCTTTTGTAAAATCTTTTGTAATTTGCAAGCCTTTTAAACAAATTTCTTTCAAATGCTGGTGATTTGCATAAATGTTGTATATGGTGTTCTACAGACATACTTTCTTGGAGGGCAAGCAATGACAGATTGTTAGATTGTCAAGAATTATCTTTTTATTATGATTCTAACATTTTTGATTTGTGGAAATCTGTGAAATTATATAAAAAAATACAGGTCATCCCAAGCACTAATATCTACAAAGTTAAAAATCATAAATTCGAATCAAGTTCTGTGTAGCTTTGCTACTTATAATACTACTGTGTTGGAAGGTTTAGCAAATCTTGAAGCAGAAGCCGGTTTTTTAAGTTCCCTCAGCCTTTACTTTTTGTAGCAATATATTGATTACAGATATGGTATTTGGTTACTCTCTGTTTGCCTAAATCATTTAACAAATACTCAAAACTGGCTTATATGACAGACATGCTAGAAGAAGTGGAAAGGAAATGAGGTTTGTTCTTAAGATTGCCTATATTTTGCATGTATATGTATATGTGTGTGATATGCCTGTACATATGCGTGCATATGTGTTTGCAAGTGTGTGTATGTATGTGATTGTGGAGACCTGAAGTTGATGTCACTGTTTTTCCCATTTGCTCTTCATTTTATTATTATTGAGGCAGAGTCTCTTAATAAACATGGAGTTCACTAATTCCAATCAGCCCCAGCGATTCCCTGAGTGTGTGTGTTATAGGTGTGGTATGTGCACGTGCATGCACTCACATGTGTGTAGGTCAGAGGTCTGGATATCAAGCTAGGGTATCTCAGACACAGTCTTCCTATGCTTTTAAGTCAGGATCTTTCTCTGGCCTGGAGTTGGATGATTCATCTAGGCTGGGAGACACAAGAGACACAGGGAGCCAAATATATCTAGTGCTTGGATTATAGTAGTATGCTAACCATGGGGGTTTTGAGGGCTTGATCTCTGGTACTTATGCCTAAAAGGTAGGTTTTGTTTTCTTTTGCTTGTTTGTTATGTTTTTATTTATGGAGAAATCTCCCTGGCCCTATCCTCAGTGGGAATGATCTTAGTCCCACATTAGCTAGGATGAGATCCCTTTCCATGTTTCCAGTATATTTTGCTGAATATGTAGATACAGATGTCAAAATACAGAGGCAGACATGGTTGAGATACTGTCATCTAAAAATCCCAGAAACTAATGCCTTCCACAGATGGTGCCTGTGGCTGTAGGTTATCAAGCACAGAAATGCAGAAAAGGAGCAATGAGGTGCTTGAAAATTTAAAAAGTGATAAGTAAAATGGTACAACTATAGAGCAAAGAAAATCCAAGTAATTGAACATTTCATAATGAAGCCCAAAGAGATTTTCAGGATGATGGTGATGGCTTTGTTAAATATGGCAAAAACAAAGAGGAAGGGACTCAGGGTTTAATATTGAATTACCATTGGCAATATAAAGTACACTGTAAAAATCTCAACTGAAGAACGAAGCACATTAGTGAAATCCTGATGTAGCCCAGTGTTTATTCCTGAGCATGTAGCTTACCCAGTGGTAGAGTTCCTACCCAGCTTGTACAAAACTGCAGACTCTACCCCAGCTCCATGGAACTATGTCACTGAAGCAAATACATCAGACTTTATTCAATGCCATTCAAGAAGACCTTCACTGCTTAGTTAGTATTAAGACAAACCTTAGCTGTCTCAGAACATCCCCACATGAGCATAATGGTATCTACAGGCTCTGAGATCAGAAAAGATCATTGTGCAGGTTTAGAGTACAATCTATGATTTGTCTCCTCCTACTTCTTGCCAACCCTATCATATTTATGGCCAGTGTTTTACTCAGGAGAGGAGTGCATGAGTGTTTTACTAGGGAGAAGGGTGTAGAATGCAGAGGGCTTGAGTTTGAGTCCCACCTGGTGACTGAGAGCTGTGGCCTTGGACATTTTCCATGCCCTCTCTAAGTTTTAAGCATCTGACCTGGAACAAGCACATACTGCTTGTGTTGATTTCATGAGCTGTTCAGATGATCAAACAGATTATTTCAGGCGATGTATTTATCATTGTGTCTCACGCCATTAAGTGCTTAATACATGGTAACTGCTATAATTATTATTTATTATTATTGTAATCTGTACTTTAATTCCTAGTGAATATGAATAGGGACACGTCCTCTGAGGAAACTGCCTATTTTTATTATTATAATTCAGCCATGTACATATATATATATCATGTAATTTAGCACACTTACACGAAACACACAGGTACACACACATTCAAATATATGTAAGATACATGTATACACACACACACACGTGCGCACACACAATGTTTCATTAGTGAGAAGATAAGATTTTTGGAATATGATAGTGACTGATTGCATTACTTCCTGGTTTGCCTGACAAATGTCTTATTTGTTTGATATGCAACTTCCCTACTTATAAGGGGAAAAAATAGTTTTACTATAAAACCACTGTACAAACTGGATGTGGTAATATATATTTAAAAGGTTTATCAAGAACACTTTCAAGCAAAATATTTATGTACCCTTAGCACTGAATAGAAAAAAATGACATTTTTATTCTTAAATTTCCTCTGTTCTACCTTCTTTTTATTATTATTTTGTCTTGAGTAACTCTGATTCTTCTGTCTTTATTCCTTCCCCTCCACCATGTGAAAACCCCAGGTAGATCTAAGTGTTTGGATCCGTGGATAGTCAGACTGTCAGAAGTAAAAGCAAGCACAAACAGTGTAGTTCAATTCCTGGAGTTCGTGTCTAGTAGAAAAGAGAACAGCTCTAGATGAAGGAAAGTGAATTCAAATTAGTGGGCACTGCCACAGGGGTCTCTTGGGACCTGGGGGAGTGGAGTACAACACTACATTTTACTTTTATTATCTTTAATCGAGGATCAAATTTGTCTTTTGATAACCTCACTTGCCTCATAGAGCAACTGTTATATACCTAGTAGGGCTAGGTCATTTACAGCCCTTCTTTCCTCACTTGGATACTTACTAGATTTTTACTTTTAAATAAAATAAAATGGTTAATAATTTCTCTGGTGTATTTGAGGTTTTTTTCAAAAGCATTTTTTTCAATCTAGTTTAATCTGTGCTTAATTTAATATATTAAATCTTAATTTAATATTTTATAATTTGAGCTAATATATTTAAGGTGTATTACATCTTAATTTTATATGTTCAATCAAAGTTTAATAAAGTTTCCCTCTAACATCTTGATTAAAAGGACTACTGCACAGTTCTTATGCCTTTCAATTAAACTCCAACCACTTCTGTCTCAGTGGGCTTCAGCATTCCATCAAGGGCTTGAAGCCCAAAGTCCAAAAAGAAAAAAAAAAATACTAGTAGAAAAATCAAGAAATTTTGTTATCAAGATCTTTCTGAATATAATGATTTCTGTATTTGTTAGCATATTACTCACTGTTGTAAAATCCTCAAATTTTAGTGACTTATAGCAGTAGAAATTATTAACAACTCAACCAATTACTATTTCTGATTCAGGTGTGGTTCTTGTCCAGGCAGTGAATCAGGTACCCAGTATCCTTCTGCCATGATGAGCCACCATCTTCAACATCTATAGCAATGTCATCCAGACATGGTGACAGAATATTGAGGAACACGTGGGTGGGTGCCGGTAAGTGGAAGTAAAAGCAGCATCTACTGGGTTTAGCCACATGACTTAACACACTAACAAAAGACAATAGGATTTCATAGCCTAGCTGTATGAAAGCCCAAAGAGGAAATGGATTTTTTCATATTTATGGTGTTATCATTTGTATACCAAGATATATATGAATAAATGTATGCATATATATATTTAACTTACACATTTCCTAGAATCCATCAGAAACGTAAGTTGGAGGAAATTAAAAAAAATTCATGGCTGAGAAACGTCCACTGAGAAAGAAAGTCAATGAAGCACCAAAGAAGTGTATCAATTTTTTTTTGTGTTTTTTGGATCAAATAACTGACATAAAAAAATTTAATGTAGGAAATGTTTAATTTGACTTACCTTATGTAGTAGTTTCGTCTGAGATTTACACATTCTATTCTGCAGCAAGTTTCTTAAACAAGAAGTAAACAGTTCAAAATAGATTCAGGAAGTTCCTGAAACTGATCAGACTCAGTAGGCCCCTCCCTGCCAGAATAAGTAAGGAAAGGCGAGATCACCCTCAGATAAATTGAAAGTGAGCTGCAAAGAAGATTTATACAAGCCGAACTACAAAGACTCTTAAGAGAGTAAAACCCAAAAGAAGAAATACCAGATGCCAGTAAGAAGCAGAAATGTGAGCTGAGCTGCTAGAAAATATTTAGGCCACCTGAGGCCCCTGGGAATGATACTATCCAACCTGTTGAGCTGTCTGCAGGCTGTGTAGTGCTCTACAGTTTCCCAGAATTTGTAAGATGTCACCCATGCTGGAGTGGGTCCTGAAACTGCATATTCTTCAAGTCATTTCTGCTCCTGAAAGTAACTCCTCACCCATATTCCTATAAGTAACCACAATAAAACTTACTGTGTCACAAAGATGGACTTTGGGTTATTCATATTTTGGATTAATGTGGATTTTCCATTTAGGCTACGTAGATGTTTATTTAGTTTTTCTGTAAGGGAAGTTTTATTACACCACAGCATATACTGGGTAAAGACATAGTCCACAAAGATGAGAAAGACATGGTGGTGGGAGCATGAGGTGCATCTCTGGTCAAGAAGAAAAAGTGGACAGAAAGTTGGACAGCATTAAAATACCTCAAGCCACTCCCACCTTCCCAGTGACTGTGTCCAGTGGAACTCCACATACTAACCTACTGACAACAGTGTAAATAGCTTGGGTACCACTTGTGCAGACACATTGCCATACATAGCACACCCACTCACATATAACTATAATTACTTTACTTTTCTCTTTGAGACATGAGTAATGTCTATTCCTAGTCAATAAGTTCAGTCTACTCTAGTAAACTAACAGTCAAATAGATCCTAACAATTCACAAAGGGTTCTTTGTGGAAACTGACAGTCTTTCTATGTATTCATAACTGTAACTTGGCAGGACTCTGAAAAGTGGGTGCAATAGTAGACTGTTTACCATTTTACGGACTTCAGTCACTCTAGCATAGGAAAACAATAAAACATGCTTTGAACTAACTGCAAAAAAAGGATAAACAGGAAAAAGTGAGAAAGAGATAGAAATGAGAAATTTGACAGAGATACAGTTTGTGGCTTGAAAAGAGCACTGACATTTTGCAAAACAAAACAAAAACAAAACCCTCAAAGCCCTAAACCAACTAATACACAAAACCAAAACAAAACATGTTTTGAGTGATTTGAAAGCCACTCATAAAATCCATACTAAGTCTGTTGTCATTATTGGCTTAGGGAAACAAACTTTTCCCTAAGATGAGAAACAAACTCATTCCCAAGATGAGATATCATTGCACCCTTTAAAATGGTTGGAACTCAAAAGTCACACCCTACCAAGTGCTGGTGAGAAAGTGAATATAATGGATTGCTCGCCTGGTGCTGATGGATCTGCAATGGCTTGACCACTTCATATAAATATTTGGCAATGTCTTGTTGTTTCAAATACACTTAGCATATGATCTAGCTATTTCATGCCAAGGTATTTTCCCAAGAGAAAGAAAGAGCATATGTCCACACAAAGATTTGTGTATTCATAGTCACAGTTTCATTTTAATAGTCAAACCTGGAAGGAACTCAGATGTCCATCATCAGGTTCCAGCAGCTGTGATACATCATGGAATAGAATTCTCTTGAAAAGTAAAAATGACTAAATATTGATCGATGCTATAACACAAAGGAATCTCCAAATAGTTATGCAAGTGAAAGAAGCCAAGTTAAACATAGTAAATGCTGTATGATTCCATTTATTCAAAATATTAGAAATTGTAAGCTAATTCAGACTGAAAGAAAGTAGTATTATTTGCCCTTTGAAGATAGGAGAGGAATTTCTGTGGGAAAGATAGCAAAGTATTCCTGAATATTTCTGAAACAGTTGCATGTATTTTAATATTTAAGTGTGCTAGCACTTTATGTAGAGAATAATTCATACTCAATGGTATACCACAAAAGTTGAATAAGTAAGGTTATAAAGCCTATTAAAAACTACTTTTTTTGTAAAAACTACATATATTGATTTAAAATTAGATATTGTGCCTATAATAATTTATAACCAAATATTGAGTCTAATTTTAAAGATATTCTAACTGATGTCTTAAGACCATGAACACACACACACACTAAAGTTATATTGAAAAGTAAAAGAAACATAGAGATGTTACAAATGCTTTATTACTTTGAATGAAGTATAGATACTTCATAATAAATTCAAGTAGTAGGTAACCCCTTTTCATTTCAGGATGTTGGGAGAGATTGAGCATTATGCATCAATGTTAATTTCCTGAATCTGTGGTTTGTGTGGTGGGCAAGTAAGTTCTGTAGTCTTGTCACAGGTGCATTAAATGTTTGTAGAAATTGTACATTAATGTGGTGCAACACCTTTTTGGCAGCTTAATTATGAAAGCAACCATGTCTTGAAATAGGTTTTAGTGTCTTTCTAGAAGATTATAATTGTCTACAGAGTAAAATATTTAAATCTAAAAACAAAGTCTCCACTAGGAAAAAACTGAAATGAAAGATAATTAAGAGATTTGAAGAGATATTTTGTCATTATTGATACAAAAATGCCAAGGAAGTCTCTTGAGATGATCATCATAATTAGCCATCATGGAAATGCCAATCAAAACCACATAGAAATATCTCTACATAAATTTAACTTTAAAGAGATGAATGGTATTAGCTGCTGGAAATGAAAATGTAGTGATAGATCTCTTTGTGTTTCTGAAAAAGGCTATGTGATAGCACTTTGGAAAATAATTCTGCATTTTTCAAAAGAATATATATGTGTATATATATGACTTAATGACTTCACTTTGAGAATTTATCCATGAAAAATGAAAATTATCTTTATACAGAGATAAACATAAACACACATAGCAGATTTATTTATAATATAAAGAATAAAAGATACGTTTGTAAGAGGCAAATAAATAGCAAATTATTATATATCCAACAGAAGACTATTCAACAGTGCAAAGTAATCAACTCTTGAATCACACTGCAAACAGATGAGTCTCAAAATAGCTATTCTGAATGAAAGAAACATGGCACAACAAGAAGGCTGGCAGTGATGCCCCTGCCGCCGATGCAGCCAAAAAGGGTGACTCTAAGGTGAAAAAGTCCAAGAAGGGGAAGCCCCATTGCAGCCGAAACCCCGTCCTGATTAGAGGAATTGGCAGGTACTCCCGATCTGCTATGTATTCCAGAAAGGCTTTGTATAAGAGAAAATACACAACTACAAAAACCAAGGTTGAAAAGAAGAAAAAGGAGAAGGTCCTTGCGACTGTCACAAAGCCGGTTGGTGGTGACAAGAACGGTGGTACCCAGGTGGTTAAGCTTCGAAAAATGTCCAGTTATTATCCTACTGAAGATGTGCCTCGGAAGCTGCTCAGCCATGGCAAGAAGCCCTTCAGTCAACACGTGAGAAAGCTTCGGCCCAGCATCACTCCTGGGACTGTGCTGATTATCCTCACTGGACGCCACAGGGGCAAGAGAGTGGTTTTCCTGAAGCAGCGGGGCAGTGGCTTGCTACTTGTGACTGGACCTCTTGCACTCAACAGAGTTCCTCTTCGAAGAACACAACAGAAGTTTGTCATCGCCACTTCTACAAAAGTTGATATCAGCAAAGTTAAAATCCCCAAACACCTGACTGATGCTTACTTCAAAAAGAAGAAGCTAGGCAAGCCCAGACACCAGGAGGGTGAGATCTTCGATACAGAGAAGGAGAAATACGAGATTACAGAGCAGCGAAAGGCAGATCAGAAAGCTGTGGATTCTCAGATTTTGCCAAAAATCAAAGCTATTCCTCAGCTCCAGGGCTACCTGCGATCTCAGTTCTCTCTGAAAAACGGGATGTATCCTCACAAACTGGTTTTCTA
>PVIH01002371.1:85318-96695 GCA_004025045.1 Sigmodon hispidus | reverse complement strand
ACTTCCTATGTTAAAAAAAAAGAAAAAGAAAAAGAAAAAGAAATGTAGACTTCCATGTGGAGACTAGACTTGAACAAGTATTCTGATCCTAGTGTTCACCACTTAATTCCATATGGCTTTTTCTGTCTGATAAGAAAGTGCATGCTGTGTAGCCATTTTCTCTGAAACTGAAACTTTCCATCCTGTATGGATGCTAAGTAACTCGAAATAGTTTCAGGAAGTCCCTGAAGCTGAGCAGATTCACTAAGCCTCTCCCTCCAAGAATAAGAAAGTTAATACAGTTGATAGCAATTCTTAGGCAAGCAAAATGGCAAAGGAGACTCTGACACCAAACTAGCTGCTTACAAGAAGCAGAAACCAGCAGAGCTTTCCGAAAGAGCTATAAACCAATTGAGGTATCTGGAAACACTCTCCAACCTGTTGAGTTGTCTGAAGGCTCTGCAGTATGCTCCAGGTTCCCAACATGTGTGATCTGTCACTTATTCTGGGGTGTGCTTTGATGATGCAGTTATCTTTGAGTCATTTTTACTTCTGTAACCCCTCACTGATATTCCTGTAAGTAACACCAATAAAATTCATTAGTTCACCACTGTTGGACTTTGGTGGCATCCATGCTTGGTTTATCATTGAGGTCATATTTAAATGAGCAAACTCATATGCTGTATCTCTTCAGGAAAAATCTTGTCATATAACAGGATATATTTTCATTTAAGGACTTTAGAATTCTTCTTAGAAAGGCTCATTTTTTTTTCCGTGTGGGAAATAGTGACTTTGTACTCAATTTGAGATTCTATTGAGTATAATAAACAAGACATTCCTCATCTGCTATCAATGGCCATATAATACGAGAAACAATGACTTACTTGCTCAAATCTCTACACTTTTGAGCTGTTGTAGATATAGCACAATCCTAGCCTATCTTGGCCCATTTTTTCCTTCTCCAAAGAACCTGCACTTGATAGATACAAGTAATAATGTTCTTCTTTTAAGGTCATTTTCTGCCAAACACAGACTTAATTAGAAATAATGGCTGATAGAAGCATATTGACCCAGAGCACTCATCAGTATCCAGAATGTTCTAGTGGATTAATTACTATAAGAAATGGGAAACTATTTCTTCAATACAGGGTAAAGTTGACAATTATCCACCTTCCCAGTTTGTATTAAATTTTACTTCTTCAGCTGCAGATTGCCTTTCTCTCTAGACTTAAGATTTGTCTGAGGAGTATGTAGGCCAACTGTGATGTGGAATGCTGAGAGTTAAACTTGTAGAATTTATACTGGGTACGTGGACCAGCATGTAGAAAATTTCCAGAAGTAGTATTTCAACACAAAGTAGTGGTTCCTAGAGTAGATGGAATGAATACCTGATTATCAGGACATAATGCTAAGAATAGCATAGCTTTTTCATGACTGGAAGATGATCTGACACAGGCAAAAAAAATGTAGATACCTTAAAAATTTATTTTAACCATTGGACTATCAATGTTATTGTAAATTTCAGACACAAAACATTTGAGGTGGCTTAAAAAGAAATAGCCCCTCTCAGCTTCTATTTATAAATACTTAGACCCAACATTGTTGGACCTGTTTGGAAAGAATAAGGAGGTTTAGTCTAATTGAAGGAGGTGTGTCATTGGGAATAGGCTTTGCAGTTTCAAAACCATTTACTCTATATACAGTGGGTTCCCTGTCTTGAAGATCAAGAAGTATGATCTTAGCTGTTCCTGCTAACATACCATTACTCTTTCATCATGGAGGCTAAATCTCTGCAAAAGTCCAATTAAACTCTTTACTTTATGGATTGCCTTGATCACAGTGTTCTGTCATCCTGGCAGAAAAGTAATATCTTCCACATAATGAACTTGAGTTTTATATTTTTCTTGTTGTCTATTGAGGCCTTTGTTACAAACACTACTTCTGATACTTTGGTAGAATCAAGATTAGGCAGAGAAATGGGAACATGGCAATCTTCTTACTTTTTAAAACTCTTTTTAGTCTAAACAACAATCTCATCCTTGTTGTGAGCACACATCTCTACAAAGCACTGCAAATAACAATAACATTTTTTTTTTGAGGAAAAGCAACATAAATGTCACCCAATACCTTCTACAAATGGAGAAATGCCTTATTTTATCCACCAAGCTCAGATGACCTTTTTTAATTTTCATAAGCAGTTCTATGAGTTGGCCTCTGCATGACCTCTATCAAAATGGTTGGCCAATATGCTCAAACAAAAATGGCAATATGCATCATTACCTTTTTAAAACATTTTAATACTTAAGTTACTGAGTGAATCAAATTCACTAAGTATTATACATCAGAAAGATTAGTACCTGGCAACTGAAGGTATATTCTGAAGATGATTGAGGAATGTATGATAAGGACAGGAAGCCAAGCAGATGACAAAGCAACCATCTGACCATGTTAATGCTCCCTAGCTGCCAGCATCCAGCAACTAAGAGAAGAAATTTCAGTTTAGCTTTCCTGATTGATGGGATGTTCACATTAATGAAGTTGGTTTTCTCATCAATTATAACTTAAGCTGCTAAAATGACTACTTCAAAAGGTGACAAACATACAAAGTTTCTGTCTGTGGTCTAAAATTACTAAATCACAGATGTACTTTTGAATATTTAGCAACTTCTGCGAAATAGTGCACACTTACCATAAATACTGTCACCCATCTGGACAACAAGATTGGTACCTTGAAGTTCAGTGGCTATGTATGTTCATCAGAACAAGGAGAATCCAGAACATTTCTCTGCAAAGGATGTTAGAAAGGAGTTCTCATTTTGTAAAAGCATGATGAAAAGTGACCTGAGTAAAAACATAAAGGGAGAAGAAGAAGTAAGAGGACCACAAACTACAAATCCTTTAAAAGGCCAAGGAGAAAAGCAAAGGCCTGAATGTAAAGTGTAGATGTTACCATTTCCTGTCAAAAAAGGCACCATCACATACGAATCTGGGAGCAATCTGTCCTGATGCTCTAGCATCCCCTTTTCACATTCTCTTCTGCTATCATTGCCAGCCAGGTTTACATTGTAAACTCACAGTGTGTTCTATACTCAGCAACTGATCCAGTCTTCCAAAAGTATATATTGGGTTATATTATGCCTATGTAGATAATCTTCTAAGGGAAGGACTCCCTGCTAATAATAAAGTATAATATATTTTATAATAGCCTGAAAGATTGAAATTGGGTAGACCTGTGGGTAATTATTCTTCCTTATTTTTGATCTGTTTTTTTGCTTTGTTCGTGATGTTCTCATAACAGTGGCTTCCTTTCCAATCTTGCAAAACATCAAATTAGTTCATTTCTTATGCATTGGTACCTAATGTTAACTCTGGGTGGCTGAGCTTCTCTGGAAATATTTTCTTACTACTTCATCTTTTCCTTAATAAGCTCTCAGACCAAACCTCAGGCTTCAGAGAGGCCTCCCTCCAAAGTATTTTCCTCTCAGCCATATCTTCCAACTTTGTGTCATAATTAATATGTTTTATTCCTATTTCTTTTTCCAGTTTTAATTTACTGTGTCCAGCTTTAAAATCAAACCTGTGTAACAGAAAGACTTTATATTTCTTCCACTGTTGCTCAATTCATAGGAAATTGACACACACAGCAGATCTACAGTATGCATTCTCAAATTAATCAAGCATCCAGGAAAAACTACTGAAATCTAGATCAGCATAAAATGAAGTTGGAAAATTAATTAAAGAGCAAATATTTCATGAGGGGAAAGTAATTGTCTTTCTTGTTTTATCTTGGTTACATATAAGGGTTTCTGTTTCATATTGTCCTCATTTGAGAATAAAAAAATTAAGTACATATGAAATAAAAAAAATTGTCAGTTTTTGTAAAAACCAAAAAAATGAAGGAAACCCTGCTGCTTTGTTATCTGGTGACAAGAAAATAAAAAAAATGGATGTTCTTCTCCCAATCACAATCCTAACTCACTCACTATAACTCAAGTTTGCAACGATTCATACTGTTTTTCGAAAGAGAAGCTGCTAGTCTAACCAGATATACCACTTACACATCTAAACAGATGCTATGGTACATGGTCCTCAACATTTGGATATCCGTGATATCACAGTGTGAGTCTTACTTAATTTTCCTCATACCAAAACCACTTTTGACTATAGACACAGCCAGTGAATGTTAGACAAATAAGTATGAAGGGCATTTTCTTTTTTACATAGCAGGGACCATGCCAAGAAAAGAAGATAAATCAGTAAGGATTCATCTCCGGGACACAGACAGTTATTATCGTGTTCTAGGAGAAAATTTAGAGTTCATTTTAAATTTTTAAAGAAAAATAGACATTGTTTTACATAGTAGATATGGAAGTGTTTTTAAAAAGGCATTCTTACATAAATAAAGCCAGCTTTTAAAATAGTTTTATTAAAAAGAGCTGAGCATTGTGGGGCATACTTGTAATGCTTAGGATTTGGAGTCTGAGGCAGGAAGAATGTGCCTTTGGGATCAGCCTGGGCTGCATAGTGACACCATTTCACTGAAATTGTGGATGGGAAGTCATAAAACAGGTGTTCCTTTGTGAGAAACTTGCAGGGAACTTCACCACAAAGAATAGATATTTTGTAACATAAATGGGACAATTTGTTTAATAATGGGTCAGTTTTGCTAAAAAAAAAAAAAAAGAAAAAGAAAAAAACAAGGTGAAATGATCATACAAAATCAGTCTTTGCAGATGATCAAAAGAGGGGGAGGAGCCTGGAACTTGGTTTTGACAAGAATTTGTTACTTAGTGGAAATAAATTCAACACTGGCAGAACTTACCTTTCTCTTTACTGAAGTTTCCTTCTACTTAGCCCATAGTTGAGGACTCCCCTGTGTCATTTTCTCTGGGCCTTCTTCCTCCATCTCTCTCCCCAGGAGTAAAAAATCTTAGGTTTAAATTATTTTGCCTGTTTAGCAACCGCAGGTCTCTTGCTAGCCTTGATCTCACTGAGCTGGTTTCTGGGGATTCAGGGAGCTCTTTCCCCTCCATGGTGGGTGTGGTTTATTTTTATTTCTTGAGGATCATGTACTAATGTGAGAAGCTGAATGTTGCAGGGAGCCACAGACGAGAAGAGATGTATCAGAGGGGCCTGAGTCCTTGGGCTGCATCGGGTATCTCTGTTCTATCGTGTTTCAAGGAGGAACCAAATGTTCAAGTCTTAAAGAAGATTCCTTTGTCAAGATGGAGAGTGGGAGTAATAATCTATAGTAGTTTTTTTTTAGCTATGTATTATAAATACAATATTCAGACTTGAGATATGGGAGCCTGCATTTGAATTCTTGCCACGGTGTTGGTGTTGGGGGTGGAAACTGTGTGAGAGTCATTAGATATTGGACTTCAAATGTGGAACACTCCACATCACAGAGGTGTGGTTTATACCCTTGCTTCACCAGATGGACTCTGTGCCCAGGCAACGTAGCAGAGACAGACTCAAGATTCTGCTCCTTCCCAGCTTCTGGATGGTGTACAGGAAAGTGCACATCACTAATAGAGCAAGATATGCATGTGCCACAAAGCAACAGGATGTTAGTGAAAGCTAATGTTTTTTAAAGAAATATTTGGGCAATCTCAGCACTGGGAGGCAGAGGCAAGAGCATCTTTGTATGATTGAGATTAGCTTGGTCCACATAGGCAGCTAGGGCTGGATGGTGAAACCCTGGCAAAAAGAAAAAAAAAGGAAGAATTACCACTACTACTCCACCTCATTAAAATTGGATTTGACCAACTGACTTCTCATTATTGAGATGTGAACCAAAGTGACACAAATACTTTCTGCTGTGAACCCTGAGATTCATTATCTGCCATTACAATAATTTTCCCTTCTAACATGTGATTGCCTAAGTCTTCGATAGAATCCAACATACCTGGAATAAAGACTGATTGAGCAGATGAGTTCCTGACCTTCAGTGAGTATGTATCCAGAGTATAGAAATTATTCTTTGCTCTAATAAACTACAGCGAGTTTGGGTGTTATTTGTGAAAGGATGAATACGAGACAGACATACTGCATCGCTTTTTAAACTAGAGATCACTACAGGTTATAGATGGAAGTTGATGTGTGTATGTGGAGTAGAAGCTCTCAGTCTGATGCCAGGACCATCCTCTAGCTCCACAAATAAAGAAAGACAAAATTAAGAACATGAAAACAATAGCCAAGACAGAACTCCCAATTGAACTTTGGTAATGACCAGGAGTGATGATTACCTTGAATTGATTAAAAAAAAAATTGACTGCAGTACAAGAAAAAATTGAGGAAATAAGTTAACTTTAAAAAATAAAACAAAACAAAAAAACCAAAAAACCCCCCAAAAAACAAAAATAAAACATTATAGTTTTATAAGCCCAAAGTCAAGACTTAAAATTTGGACCCATTATACAGATAGTGTGCTGGTTGTTTTGTGTTAACATGACACAAAATCATCTGAGAGGAGAGAACCTCAAGTGAAAAAATAATTTTATAAGATTAAATTGTATGCAAACTTGCAGGACATTTTATTAATGGGGCTGCCCTGTGGCTGGTGGTCCTGGGTGCTGTAACAAAAAAGCAGGCTGAGCAAACCACGAGGAGCAAGCTAGTAAGCAGCACCCCTACACAGCCTTTGCATCAACTTCTGGATCCTGCCCTATTTTATTTCCTTTTCTGACTTCCTTCAATGATATACTATAGTGTAGAATTAGAAGTCAAATAAACCCTTTCCTTCATAACTTCCTTTGGGTCATGGTGTTTCACCATAACAATAGTGATCCTAACTAAGACAGATGGCAATAACTATCATTTCTGATTGCTCAATAGCCATGAGAATCTACACATTCCAGGTATGACTGAGGAGGTGTAAACTGAAGTAGGTCATGAGGGTCTCCCTGCCTAAAATTTCATGGCTCACAAGAAACAGCATGATGCCTCACATCTAGGTTTTATTTCAGTTCCCAAACTTACATAACCCATCCTATCTTGTTTATAATGTCCCTTCCTTTAAGTTGACTGGAGGCTTTATATGAAAATAAAAAATTGAGGTAGGTACAGAACATAATAATCATCCTCTGCATCTGAATGTTGGTTTAGTCACATCATCTTTGGTTATAATATACATTCAGAGGGTGGAATAACAGAGGTGATTTCTTTATCACTCATACCCTTTAACTGACAAAGTGTCTAAACACCTGCTTAGATGTGAGCTCTTTGTTGTGGTGAGATAAAAGCAGGAAATTCAAAACACATTGCTAAGAATAAAGTCATTTTAGAGAGTGGCAGGGTTGGTTTTTGAGAATCTACTGACCAATATACCACAGTGTTCCTTGAATTAGCAAGAACTGAAAAATTTTATACCTTAAATTACAGGCCAACTCATACTTAATGGCTATGCCCAGCTCTATAATAAATTTGTTGGCCTAGAAAATTTTATAGAATATATGCTTAGAAAGAAGTGGTGATACTTACTGGACCATTGTTTTTATATATTTATCTCTTTATCTATTTTAAATTGTAAACTTACAAAAATTAGATCTTTACAAATATTTATTCTACTTTTATGTGTATGTATGCATACATCCATGCCCACAGAGGCTAGAAGAGGGTATTGCATTTCCTGGAATTGGAGTTCTAGGTGGTTGTGTCCTCACTTGTGATTGCTGAGAACTGAACTCACTAGGGTCCCCTGCAAGAGATGCAAGTGCTCTTAACAACTGATCCATGCTTCTCCCCACAGTATTAGATTTCATTATGACAATTTTTTAAATAAGGTTTGTTCTGTTGTTTTTCTCTCTCTTTCCTCCTTTCCATCTCTCTTCTTCCCTTGTGTCCTCCCACTGCCAGTACCTGCTAGGCACTTTACATCACATGTGACCTCTGGTCCTCTCTCTATTTCTCAACACCTCTTGTTTCCCTCTCCTGGTTTACTGTCTAGTTTCATAGTCTATACTCACTCTAGGGACCCCTTATTTACATACATAAAAATATGAAAAATTTGGGTCAACATATGAGAGAGAATGTGTCAAGCAAAGTTGTGCTCCTGAAAACTGGATTTCTTCTCTTTAAAATAGAGGCCTTAGGGTGTATGCCCAGGAGTGGTATAACTGAGTCCTATTAGTTTATCCTCTAACAGTAAACAAGAGTCTCTTTTTGCTCACAGCATTGCCAGAGCTTATTGTCATTTGTTTTCCTGATCTTAGCCATTCTAGATTGGGTAAAATGAACTCTCAGAGTCCTTTAATTTTGTTTGTT
This sequence comes from Sigmodon hispidus, assembly GCA_004025045.1. Taxonomy (NCBI): domain Eukaryota; kingdom Metazoa; phylum Chordata; class Mammalia; order Rodentia; family Cricetidae; genus Sigmodon; species Sigmodon hispidus. Next base: position 88,451 of record PVIH01002371.1, on the reverse strand, counting down.
TAATTTTTTCTTGTTTTTTTAAAAAATATTATTTGACTTTCTTTTTCTGAATTAATTTTTTCACCTTATTTTACATCCTCACCACATTTCCCCTCCCTCTTCTGCTTCTTCTGCCAACCATCCATTCCTCCTCTGTTCCTGTTCTGGGTGGGGATTGAGGTGTCCCGGGTAATCCAGTTGAGAGGACTGGGGATGGGAAGAAAGGGCAGAATCATGAAAAAGATGTCTGGTGGGGGGGTGCATTTCAGTCAGGGAGAAACCAGGTGCCAGGAAAAATACCAGGAATCTATCTACAAGTTGGACTGCAGCTAAAACTCCTAAAAATAGAGTATCTGAACTTGCCATCTCCTCTAAGATTGGTGACTACACAAATGGTCATCAGAAAGCCTTCATCTAGTAACTCATGGAAACAAATACAGACATCATAAAGCAGTATTAATTTACATTCCTGTGGTTGCTAACAAGTTTGAACATTTATATATACTTATTGGCTTTCTGTGTTTCTCCCAACTGCTTGCATATTTCATTACCCCACTGACTGACTGGCATACATCCCTTGCTCAGATCACTTCCCAGTCTGCTTGCTTCTTCTTTCTCCACAGTACTGGCATTTTAAAATGTCTTCAACTCCACCTAGATATCCTGTGAGCACTGAGAATCCACTTGGCCAATCCTCATCCCATGCCTAGTTCCTACTTCTGTCTTCTAAGCTCATGAATCATGAGCATAATTTCCTTGATGGACTACACACACTACAAATGTAGTCTTATCCCTAAATATTCAATATTAGCACTCCACATTTAGATTCCTTTCCAATGCTATTAAAAGGCTTCATTTGTTTCCCACTTGGGTCTTTGGAATATATCTCAGCAGTTATCACTTTCTGTATCTCTCAACTCAAGCAAACTGTGCTTATTATTCTTGGGCTAATTTTCTAAGTATAAATCTAATTCAACCTTTCCCTCTCATGAACAATCAGATCCTTAAGATCTTGGAATTAAATTTGAACACTTAATTTTAGAATTTAAATTCAAGAATGACAGCAATGTTTCTGTACCAAGTACAAACCGTCTGGTCATGCTCATTGATTCCCCCCCCACACACACACATATGCATAGAAGGGCAGCATCTTTGGGTAAGTAAACCCCCATTTGTAGGATGCTCACAATTGTTCTCCTTGATGTTCTTGCTACTTTACTTTCCCATTTGGTGCAGCTTTGGTTCAAGCGCTCAAAGTGATTCAGAACGGCTCCATTTTTGACCATGCATCCTTAGTTTTCTCAGTACATAATTTAATACCTGCATGCAATCAGAAAGTTTTTTTATCTTGCTAAATCAGTGGTGGTGTGAGCAAAATTGATACTGATACCATTTAATACAGTGGAAACAGAAGTACAAAATATATTTAGTATTAGAATAAACATGAAAAACTTTGCAGTAAGTACAGACAGAGTGGATTTTTGTTTTTGTTGTGAGACATAATCAGGTCAGCCTCAAATTCACTGTGCAGCTTGGCTGGTCTTGAATTCTCAGTGTGGCTACATCAGCTGAGCAAGCACTAAGACAGGACACATTTGAACTTCGCTCTATTTTCTACACTCAAACTCCAGAAAATAGTATTAAACTCAGGGGGACACAAATATTTTCACCTACCTCTTTGTTCTGAGTGATATGTTATATTCAGACTATAAAGGAGAGATGCTTTAGAGTGATTTACTGTGATGAATTAAAGTACAGTAACCTAAAATTATAGAGAATTTCCTAATTATTCTGGGGCTAATTGAAGCTGTAATGTCACCATTGCCAATGAAAACATGAAATCAAAAACTTACAATATTGAATAACAAAACTGCTTTTTCATTATTATGAGAATACATATTCTGCATTAATAACAAAAAACCAATATTGATTTTGGATACAATCATATACACTGGGCTGCTGAGCATTATAGAAATCTTTTGTTTCACTTGTTTTCCTATGACTCTCATGAAAATGTAAAACTGTGTTTTATTATTCTCAAATCATTTATAGAATCCTACATAAATTTTAGACTGGATCTCTGCATATCATAGCACTCAGATCAAGAGTCTATTTCCTACTAACTTGCACGCCAGATCTTTGTGTTACAAGTTTGCCAGTTTATGAGAATATTAGCCACAAAATCATCTATTCTCTGGTCTTTACATTTCTTTTTTTTTTTTATGGATGAAAGATTTTAATTTTTTTTCAGGCAAAAAACTTTCTGTGTAACCTTGAGCCAGCTGTTTAACTTTTCTGTGTTTAGTTCTGTATTTTGTGCAATGGAAACAGGATCAGAGTCTACTGTGTAAAGTTACTGCAGAGACTGAAGAACTGAGTCTTTATACATAAAGTAACTAGAGCAGTTATTGACTAAGAATAAACATTAAATATATGCCTGCTATTTATCATGTTTTTGTACACTATATTTCTTCCTGAATTTTAAAAATTATTTTTGTGATAAATTACTATAGAAGGAATTAATGGTCAAGATTATTAGTATTTTAAGTCTCTGTCACTAATTTATATTATTATACTATTGTATTTTTTTTTTGGATAAAAAATATGGCTTTATTCATAATAAAAAAGAAAAAACTAAAAAAGAACTCTCTATAATCATATGACATTATGGCTCATCCAACAGAATGTACTTGTCAACCTTATCAAAAAGTATGTTAAGATTTTAACGTGAAACAATGTAAATTCCTGTAAAAGCATTGAAACAAATATTGACCTTTAATGTATATGCTTCCTTTCCCAGAGGAATAGACAAATATTTATGTAACTATGTATTGTTATACCCTATCCTTACCCAAAGGAGTACTACTTTTTTTTTTTTTTAAATTTAGCAAGAATTTTTTTTTTTTTTAAGATTGCTACACATATATTTTCTTTGTGTTCAGCTTTCCCTATATGTCCTTATTCAAGGTCTCTTCCCCCTCCCAACACATCTGGTCATTTTTCTTCTCTGCAACTGCCCATCCCCTCCCTGGGCAGGGAGCAGACAGTCCTATGGTCCCACTGACCCAATAATGCTTAGATCAGTCTCCACTTCTGGCCAAATCCAGTTCTTTCCCCCCTCCCTCAAGAGTGAGTCAGGTGTTCCTATAGTTGG
>PVIH01002371.1:0-85218 GCA_004025045.1 Sigmodon hispidus | reverse complement strand
TTTCAATACAAGAGAAAACTGGAACCAAGGAAAGAGCCAGGATGAACCTCAAAATTCCATTGAATTTGCTACTGTGCCATCCACTTCTAAGAATTAAATACAATAAATAAATGAGGGAAAAAAAGAATATATGACAGTTGACTACTCAGCCCTAAAAAGGACATTAATCCAACTGCCTCCAAGGCTAGGGTACGATTGTAAAAGCAAAACCAGAAAGAATGAAAGAGCCAGAAGAAAGGCTTCCAAGTGTTATCTTCAAAGTGTGATGTGACTATTGTAAACATAATCTCACAGAAGCTGCAGTTGCCTACATTGGACATGTACAAGCCTAGACTTTTCGATAGTCAGTCATGAATCACAAATCAAAGAGTGGCTTGTGGGGATCTACCCATCACTGCTGACCTATTTGCAACTGATTCTGGGAGAGGGACAGTCATTGTCTTCAGTTGTGTACCCAATGGTGAGCATTTGGGGCTCTAGTGGATAATTATAAACCTATACAGATGTGCCTGGTTCAAATTAGTTGGTTACACACATAGAGAGGAATAAATTTGGGAAAGGGGAGCCATGTGACCTAGTTTCAGACCAGTATATGAGTGCTAATACAACTTCACAGATGAGGCAAACCCCACAGGGACATTCTCATTTGGCAAGGAACAGTGGTTTGGGGACAGTGCAGAATAATGTTGGGAATGCATGACCTCCATGCTTTCTTCTCCCTCATAATATTGATGGTTCTCTTGGTTTTAGTGCCATGTTGTTGGTCATGCATGGGACAGGTGTGATCATTCCTGGAAACCCTATTTTTAAAATATATTCTTTAAAAAAAATCATGGCTTTAAGACAAATGTTAAAGAAAAGCTCATTTTAAATGTAAATAAAATTTTAAAATAAATTAAAAAGAAAATAATGAAAAAAGGATGAACCTCTGATGGAATTTTAAAATATATTTAGACATCAGCCATATTTACAATATGGAATGGTATAGTCTATGTACTATAAGGAAACAGCAATCACTCAGATTGCATCTCAGCTCATAGGCCACATATTTTTTTTAAATTTAACATTTTTATTGATTTCTTTTAGGAATTTCACATCTGTAGTGTATATTCAAATTGGTCTCAGTAAGAAAAACCCAGAGTCAGATATTGGGTTAAATGCTGGAAGATCTGAGAAGCAAAGGAGCAGTCACAGTCTCCTCCTACCTCTGTTTCCTCTCAGAATATAAAAGGCATAGTTTCTGTCTCCACCCACTTTATATTCAACTCTTCCCTTATCTATACTACTTCCTATTGTCTCCTCCCAAGTGCTGGGATTGAAGGTGTATACTTCTGTTGCCTGGTTTCTATGGTGACTGGTAACTTACTTTGCCCTCTTGTCTCCAGGCAAGCTTTATTTATTAAAGCACAAACAAAATATCACCACATACCCCAACTCTACCCATTTTCCAGTACCTCAATATGTACCCTTTACCTTTGCAGAATCCCCCAAAAGAAAATTCAACATTAAAATATTAATTAAAAACTACTTACTTAGCTCTTTCATTTCGTCCACTTCTCCAGCACCTCTCATCTCTTTATAGTGGTATTAGACACTGTACCATGTCACACAATATACCCTTTTGTACAAACAGCTCTGCATTCCAGATCATTGTAATGAGTTGGTTTGGTTTGAGGCCTCTAGCTTTTGGTACACCATAAATACTGAATCCTCACTGAAGCTCTTCTTGGGGATTCTGCTGTTGTCCTAAGTGATGGAGATCCTGCAGCTCTGGTTCCTCAGAATCAGTTCCTTTATGTGCTCCAGCAGGTTATACATGGGGTAGATGTTTGGGTGGGCCAATACAAAGAAATGGATGTTGGCCTGAGTAGTAGCTAAATTGCTCAGTCCAGGTCTCCTCTGAGCAAGGGACAGAGCCACCTCTTCTGTGCCTATGCCATTGGGGTTAGTTCTTCTGTTGCTATGGTAAGAGTGGCATCAGCTCACCTAGGGCATGGGTCATCAGGGCCAGCACTTTCTCTGCAGCAGCCAGCATAGGGCAGAGTCAGATCTCCTAGGGCCAGTGAAGGGTAGAACAAGCTTAGCATGGCCTTTGTATTTTAACATACATGGTTTTCACATGAATCTCTTTCCAGTATGATCCATTGCTGATTATATTGCAGTTGAGAAACAAGTCCATTAGTTCACTAAACTCCCAAGATGTAAGAAAGGCAAAACTGACAAAGAATAACAGGTAAGAGCCATGTAGGAGTGACAACTTACAGGGAAAACACGGGGTATGGTACTATGGAACAATTGTTTTACACTGTGAATATGTATTACTCTCATTGGCTAATAAAAAGCTGACTGGCCTATAGCTAGGCAGAAAGAGATTGGGCTGGAAAGACAGACTATGAACACAGTGAGAAGATAAAAAGTGGAGTTTAAGAAGTCTAGAGGAGACACTATGAGATGCAGAGTGAGCAGTATAGGAAGTATGTACATGAGGCAAACAAGATTGTGGCAGCACATAGATTAATAGAAACAGGTTAATTAAGTTGTAAGAAATAGATATTAACAAGCCTGAGCTATCAGCTACACATTTACAGTTCATATTAAATTTCTGTGTTGGTTATTTGGAAACAAGTAGACAGAAAAAAAAAAAAAAAAAAAAACTCCACCTGCAGTGCAATGGGGCTGGTGACTGTCTTCTGAGTTCCGTTGCTATAAGACAAAAGAGACTTGATCAAGTTCCTCAAAGATTCATGTGTTAAAGCTTAATCTCTGCTGTTAGGTGTAGAGAGAATGGTAACCTAATTTTCCTATAGACTTGGGAGTTAGTGGGTCATTATGTTAATCTTCTGATGGCTTCAAGAGAGATCTGAAGACTAACCAGTACTTTCTATCTCTTGTCATGTAAAACCCTGTTACATTTTGGACAGTCACTGCAAGAAGACCATCACAGATGTTGCTAAGAAGCCTGGGACTAATGCTGTAATCCAAAATAAACTTTACATTGTAAGTATTCAGCCTTGGATGTTTCAGTACAGAAGTAAAAAAGTGAATGCTATACTCATCTTTCAATATAGCTCTCCATGATTACACAAGACTTTCAAGAATCTAGGACTGAAGTGAATGTTGTAAATCATGAGATCTATAGTTTAAAGCAATTTATTACTACTAACCCCCCCAAGATAATTCAAAATGATATACCTTAAGGAGATGAAAAATATTAGGAGAGACCTGTCCATATTTTTCTATCGACAGTGCTAGTCTTCCTTAATATGCTGCTATATTTGTTATGACAAAGAAGAAAGAACAGGGCACCTTAGTAGGTAAATAGAAGCCAAATGCCAAATATAACACACAGTGCCTATTGTGTACTTACTAAAGGTCACTTTGTGTTTCATGGTAAAACAATAAAATAAAGAGAAAGAAACAGAGAAAGTGAGAGAGCAAGAGAATGAGAGAAAGTGTGAGATCAAAAGATTGAGATCAAGAGAGAGAGAATGAGAGAGAGAAAGAGAGAGAGAGAGAGAGAGAGAGAGAGAGAGAGAGAGCTTGTGAGCACTGACAGATGCAGACACAGCAGTTTTGTTTCTGAAGGATAGAACATTAACTTTTTAATTAGACTGTAAATTCTTTCCAAGGAAAGATCCATGCTTTGATTTATTTAAATACCAAGTAGTAGAGAGTTTGGCAGATAGTAATCCCCTAAGAAACAGCCCAACCAGGTCAACTAACAAAGATTTACTAATTGCTACCAGAAATTCTGATTTATTAAGTCTGCTTTTCAAGCTAGACAATGAAAATGATGAATATTTAAATAGTAAAAAATTATAGTAGGTATTAAAAAAATTAAGAAAAGTTTTTGGTTTTCATGAACAAAAGAAATTTAAATGAATTGAGAAATTGTAATTCTAAATAAATTGGTAACGGTACATATAGTATAGTTAAAATAGCTAATCATGTGATAAAGCATAAAGTGATGGACAAAGACAATAAGACCCAACAGAGAGTGAGTGAAGCAGCAATGTCCCAGACATTGCTACTTTCATTAATACATGGTCTAAACACATAACTCACTTTTTTAGATCATTTTCAAGAAGAACTGATGAATGTTAACATAGGTATATATATTTACATTTACTCCAAATTTACACTTTACATGTCTTTTCTTAGTATGAGCACCTGAATATTAGTAGTTGTTTCTTTTTGTGCTTCTCATTCTGTTATGAAATATATAATATTGGCTATCTTCCATACTCAAAACAAAAAGAAAGTAGCCTCTGACATCAAATCCTTAGTTCATTAAAGTTAAGAACATGGGCTGAGTGTGGTGACATATGTCTTTAATCCTAGCATTCAGGAGGCAGCAATGGTTAGATATATGACTTTGAGAATAGCCTGATTTACACAGAAATTTCCAGGCTTCCAGGGTTGTGTAATGAGACTTTTTCTCAAAACAAACAAAAATTTAAAAAGATTTAATGTAATAATATGGGAATATTCAGGTTTGACTAACACAAATAGAAATATTGTATAAAATTCTTGCTTAAACATTTATGTGCATGTCTGTGTGAGTGTGTGTGTGTGTGTGTGTGTGTGTGTGTGTGTGTACACGTACAATGCATGTATCAGCATATGTGCCACAGTGTGTATGTGTGGAAGTCAGAGGACAACTTGGTTTGAGATTGGAGTTAAGGGGCTATGTACCACCATGTGGGTGCTAGGTATCAAACCCAGTCCACTACAAGATCATCACCAAATTCTTGTAACTGCTGTGACAACTCTCTGCCCAAGATTTGAATATTCAAAGTAATAACTACTTTGCTATTTTGAGGGTCTATATTTTAAGCCTTTTGCAGCTCTGATTGGTTTTACAAGGCTTGAATATTTAAGAGACTGCACTGATCATAAGTTTACTTTGTAACAATGGGTTTTCTGGTCAGGAATGTATGATGAGCAGCTTGGCAGGAAACAAAGCCCAGACAATAGAGATCTTCTTTCAATATATTCTACCAAATCATAGTATTGGCACTAAGTTTCTTGATCTACTGACTAACTGATAAACTGGATCACAGGCCCTCAGGGCCTCGTTGACAGATACAAATTTTTAAGGTTAGCTGATCAGGTTAGAGTTACTAAGATTGCCGTAAGTTCACTTTTCAAATGATTAATGCTTTTCAAACACTCATTACAATAATCTCTACCATAAAGAGTAATACAATTAGCTAATTTGACCTCAAATAGAGTCAATATTTAAAGTTTTTGCCCTGTATAGTCAATTAAGCCACCACATAAAAGGACACGTGTTTTATACAAAGATTCATTCCCTTTTGATAGAATAGAGTTTGCTTTTCATAATTCTATTGTAACAGAAATCTTTAATACTCATATAAACTAATTCTAACAATATGTAGATCACAATCCATTTTCAGGTAAGGAAATTCAGGATTTCTGTTAGTTCCTGCCTAAAAAATATGAACAGGCAGAATTATGTACCCTTTGTTCCTTTTGTACAAATCTATCATTGTCTTCACATACCCCTATAATTTCCAGAACTTCCTATTAGAACATCATTTTTTAAATTCACTTCCAAGTCTCTCATACATGACTGTGCTTCACTACATGATTATCGTCTTCACTGGCTTAAGGATATTTTTCTTTTGATAATCCAGACCTTGTCATTCTTTCTGTAACTGTAGCTTTTAACTACTGTATGAACAGTTTCTGTTTTGCTAACTTTGTTGATGTACATTACATTGTACAAATATAAAGAATATTATATGGTTAAGTTTGACATTGGTATGTATCTGTGAATCTATCATCACAATTAAGATAACAAGCCCCACATCAACTTCACAGTTTCCTCCTGCCCTTTGTGATCTCACTCTTCTTGCTTCTTTACAAGCCTAATTATGGACTGCATTTTCTAGACTGTAAATGCGTACAGAATGTGAAATGTCCCTATATGCTTATTTATTTGAGCAGTTGATGCCTAAGATGGTGATGCTGTTTGGGAAGGTGTGGAACCTTTAGATGGAACCTTGTGGGAAGAAGTTTGTCACAGATGATGGAGTCTGGGGTTTTATGACTCAGACCATGTCTTATTCTTTTCTTTCCTGACCCTGATAGGAAATGACCAGGTCTTTCCTGTTCTTGCTTCCAGGCCTTCCTGCCCAGAGAGACTTAATCCTTTGAATTGTGAGCCATAACAAACTTATTCTTTCTGATTCTAGCTATTCTGTCTCAGCAGGAAGTGGAGTAATAAAGTAAACAAAATGAATCACGTAGCATTTATTTTTCTCTGTCAATTTCCTGGTTCTTGGCAGCTAATATAATGATGCTGAGAATCCTTTATATACTTTGTATATCACAAATTCATTCATTTTATTGCATTGAATCTTTTAACTGAGTGGATACATGATGATTATTTTAACATATATTTGCTGATGTATACTTACTTCACTGTCTACAACTTCAGGCTATTACAGATGAAATTCTTACAAACATTCACATTAATTTTCTTGGGTAAACACCTAGCTAAATTCATTCCCTGAGCTATCTTACACTTTTTTTTTTCTTGAGAAATCACTAAAAACATTTTCAATCAATAATTTCTGAGAGCTTCAGTTGTACTTTTTCTAGGGTCATATTTTAAGTTTAGCCATGGTAATGAGTTTAGTGTACATTTTTCTAATTACAATGACAGTGAATGATGTTTTCTATTATTTGTCATTTGGATTTGTTTCTGGTTACTCTTGTTCATTTTCAAATCTGCCGAAACTGTTTCTTGCTGAAGTGTAAAGGTTCTTTGTGTATTCTAGATGCTAATCTTCATTGGACATAATTGTCTCTCAGCATCTGTAGCAGTGTGAATCCTTATACTCTCTGTGGGTACCAGAACCTGCAGATTCTGAAATATCCTTTAAATAATACATGGTAGCATTTGCATACAATACCCACACATAACCCTGTGTATATCAACTCAGATTATATTACTTAGTACAATGCAATATGTAAATACTATGCATGGAGTTATTATTCTGTACTGTTTATAAAATAATGATAAGAAAAATGTCTCTTTGTGTTTAGGAACATGGAAATTTTGGAAGAATAGGTTTTGGTATACAATTTGTTTAATACAAATATGCCTATGGAATCTAGGTCTATAGAAATACATCATAGATTATGGAATCATTTTTTGTGCTCTCACCATGTATTTTTCTTTTCTACACAATGTCTTTTAAAGAGCAGGAACATTTCATTTTGATGAATTTTTTATAGATTTTTATTGTACAAGTATTTTTGTTGTATGTTTGAAATAGCTACCAAATACTAGGTTATTAAAATATTGTTTTCTTTTAGAATTTTGAAGCTTTTGCTTTAACAGTCTATCTGGGATCATTATGATCATTTTAATTATAAACACATAAACATTTTTTATTTCATGTTTTACCTACTTTTTCTGAATTATTTTTGTGAAGATTATCTTTTCACATTGAATTTTTTTGTGCTTTGTCACAGACAATCCCATAGATATGGGTGTCTATTTCCAGACTGTATTTGGTTTTATTGACTTTCTTGTCTGTCTTTATGCCAATGGCACATCATCTTGACTACTTTAAGACTAAAAATACTTCAACTTCAGAAACTCTTTGATCTTTTGAAGCTCTTGTTTAAACTTACAGCAACAAAACAGAGTGACCTTCACTGTATAAATGTTTTGTAGAGAGTTCCAAGACAACTTCCTAATTATGCCATTTCATACCTGTGAACCATAATGCTTTCCATTGTGGCTTAGAGAATATGGACTATTTCTAGCCCAATGTGAACTACAATATTTTCCCTCTCTTTTGTCATTAAGTCCTGTCACTAGGTAGTTTCCTTTGAGAATTTGCTGATCAATAAATCAATGGTGGACCCAAGAAAGACCATTAATACATCTCTATTTTCTTATCTATGAATATAGTTCTCTTCTCTGTGAAACTGTGTCACATCCAGGTTCCCAACATTCTCAGCCTCCCATTTTTACCTCTTTTGTCTAAAGTGAAGAGCTAGTAAGTCATCACTATGTTTCCTATGTCTACTTTAACTTTAATTTGAATGTTCTTTTTAAGAATCATTATAGTTACTGTGTAAGATGTTTTCTCTTAGAAGTCAATGACATGCACTATGCAAGGTTTGTTTATAAAATGATTCCATACATTCAGTCCATTGTCATATTTTTCTTGGTATTCCACATTGACTGAGAATAAAGATTGCTACAGTTTTTAAAGTCCTAAAATCCAGAATCCTAAAGAATAGCAACCACCCATGTGTGGAAGGCAACCTGCTCACTAGGTATCATCCTGCCATTCAAATCCTCTCCTGAAAATCCCCTTTTAAACATGCACTAGTTTATTTCTTCTGTTTCAGTTTTGTGCATTCATGACTGATGATCTTTTAACTCTGTGTGATTGTCACAGACTGTCATTTTCTCATTAATTCTCTGTCTTTCAACATTCTACCTGGACAATGTTTCAGGGAATCCTTAAGAAAAACAGAATTTGGTCATCATAATTTTCCTGATTTTTTTTCCCTAAAAAATTACTATAAGTGTTAACATTGCATAGTAGATTTATATGCAGTAAGTCCATTTAAGATTTAAAATTAAAAGCACATCATGGAAAAATCTCTAATGGCAAAGACTTATATTAAGAAATTAATAGCAACAAAAGATAAACCAAAAATCTAGTCAACGTTTGGGAATAAGTTACTGCATGTTTAAACCACTAAAGAATCTGGGAAATCTCAAGAGATAAATAGAAAACACCGGTGAATGAGAGTCGAAATAGAACATACTAAAATATATTAGATACAATACAGACAATGCTTAGGATGAAATTTAAGAAAGCATAGTACACTACAATTCCACAAATAAAAATTTTAACTCTGCATAATAAAGGAGAAGACAGAGGGGGGTGTTAACTCATCCCAGTGTCATCAGAAAGGAGGAAACAGCGATGACGAGCATAGATGTAAAGATGAGAGAATTGAAGGTCAATGTCAGAATCGCTGAGCAGAATGTTTGGGAACCAAGCCAATAAACCTTCACCAGCTAAAAAAGACAAAGGAACAACTAAGCCATGGATAAGTAGAATAAGAAATTTAGAAGAGTTGCTTAGCAGAAATTTGTGGTGGCCATAGTGTATCCATGGGCATGAACTGTGACCTACTGTGTTTTCTTCTTCTGTAGGTGAGCCTAACTTGACTTGAGGAGATTTAGATCTTATCTTTTATGTTACATATATTCTAGAGAAAAGAGAACTTTCATTACTGCATTTTTTAGCTATTCTGAATGTTTTGCATTTTTAGATAATGTTTGATATTGATTTTCAAAACAATAAAAAAAGAAATTTAGATGTGGAAATACTCCTTCATCTTTCAGAAATAAAAAAGATTACAAAACAATTCAATAAGCAATAAAGTACCAACACACCAGAGAAAGAAGTCAGAAGAAACAGCCATATTCCAGAAGCATCCAAATAGAAGCTCAGAGGCTGACTCCCTTTTTTTCCACAGGAGATTACACTAATTACTGGTTCTGAATGAATCTTAGCTGCAGTTGATGGGAGCTTTGTTTCATTTTGTTTTATAGTCATAAAGATAGAACTAGTTTTTACCTTTCAAAGATTATGGAGGAATGGAGAGATTTACATACAAATAAACAGAAAAGAAATAGGGCTATGAGCTGCAAAGTTCAATGTATTTATTGCCTGGTTTGCTGTGGGATGTAAGCTGTGAATATGTACTATTACAACTGGTTAATAAAGAAGCTGTTCTGGCCTATGGAAAGGCAGCATAGAGGCAGGTAGGAAAACAAGGTGAAATACAGGGAGAAGAAAGGAGTCTGAGAGATAAGATCCAGCCACCCAAGAAACAAAATGTGACTGGACTGGTAAGCCACTGGCCATGTGATAATATATAGATGAATAGAAATGGGTTAATTTAAGATGACAGAGCTAGCTAACAAAAAGCCTGAGCCACAGACCAAACAATTTGCCATTAATATAAGCCTCTGAGTAATTATTTTATAAGTGGCTATGGGACCATGGTGGGAGAAATTTGTCCAGATAGCAGGGCTGGGCAAGACCTACACTGACTCTTTATAGAAAGAAGTAAAAATTTATCCTTACTGTAGAATTATAGAAGAAAAAGTCTCTAGAAGAGAAAAATTATTGGAGTGAGCTGATTACAGGCAGCAATTTCAACACGTTTGAAGGACATTTTTTCAGAGGGACAATAAAATATGTCCCCTTAGATCAGGGTAAAAGACACTGTAAAATAAGGAAGCCAGCATCCATCCATCTTTCCTGTAGCCATCCCTTCTTCTCTCCCTTTCTCTTTCTGTCTGTACTCCCTTTCTTTCTCTCCCTCTCTTCCTACCTTCCTCCCGTCCCCTCCCTCCTGTCTCTCTCTCCTTCCCTTCCTCCTCCCTCTCTCTCTGACAGATATAGCAAAAAATATGAGGACAAAATGAGGTACTGGGTTTTTTCATCTGCAAGATATCTGACAGTTTCTAATTAATCACAGTGTAAAATACAAACAAAAAAGTATGGAGCCCAAATTAATATATTTTTTAATCTATGTGATTATATTTGTTGAACCAGAATATACATAAACATATATATATATTTGTGTGTGTGTGTGCGCACACAATTATGTAGGTGTACATGCATCTGGCCCATTCTCTTGAAAGAGAGCCTTTTTATTGTAGCTGCCAATAGAGGATTTGTCAGTGACCATTTAAGACTGTTATACCCTGATCCCCACCCTAGTGCTGCAGTCACTCTTAGTCAGTGAGGGAATCTATCTCTTTTTTAAAATTTGGTCACTGTCAGTTCACAGTAAATGTTACTATGGACATAGCCATCTTCCCAACCCTGATAGTATCTTTTGTTTTACTTACATAACACTACAAAAGTAATAGTTTCTTTGATGTGGGCAGGTACTCTGTAGGCTATCAAAGGAGACTTTGAAGGTCATATTTGCTTCCTATGATAACCACAGTCCTTGACTAACTGCTGAACAGATCACAAAAGTGTCTCTGATATATGCTTGGGTCTAATGTCCAAAGCCCACACCACTACCAAGTATTCCCACCATGATGGACTGAGAAGCTCTGAGCCTAACTGAACCTCCATTTTCAAGTTTTTGTCAGTTGCTATGTCACAGAGATGAGGAAACTGATTACAGCACAATTCCTCCTAAGTTAAACTAGATCTCTATTTTTAACAAATTTTGCTTTTAGATATATTATATTCCTTATGGAGAAAATAATTTTATTTTCACTTTTCTAATTCTTATGACATTATTTTATTTTTCCTGTCTGAATGAACTGGCTAAATTTATATAAAAAAAGAACAAAATTAATATGAAGATTCTGCCTGTTGATCCAAATGTTGATGAGAGCCCTCCGCTTTATGAATGAATATTGCATTGTCTGATTTTGTGACTAAAACAATGTTACATTTTTGGTTCTCTGAGAATTACTTTTTCTCTGCTTATTAGTTGCATTTAAATCATGCGAAGTCATATAATGGTACAGTCCATTATTTTAATTTAAATGTTAACAATAAATTTATCTGAAATAAATACCTTTTCATTTCTAAGATAGATTATCTTTGATACACTTCAGCATAATAAAAAAGCATTATTCTTAGGTTGTCTCCCGTATTGATTTTCAAGTTTATCTTTTTTCACTAAAGGAATTTGTTAACTCATCACATATTCTTCTCATTCAAATCACTTCCATACCTTAAAACTATAGTAATTCGATAAATCGTTTCAAGGATACTTTTACTTGAGAGTCATATTTGCTGGGTTTTCCCCTAGGGATGCTGTATAACTGCATTGATTCAGATTTTATCAATATTGACATTAATAGTTTCTGAGAGAAATGTATTTTAGATCATGGTTTCAGAGGTGGTTGGCCATACTTTCTTGGTCTCAGGCTGTTTGACAGTACGTTATAGGACCAGGAGTGATGTTGGGGAAGCTAGGTCACCTCATTTAGGTAAAGGACAAGGGAAGAAATACAGAAGTGTCTTGGGAGCCGCCCCCCTCTCAAGCCTCCACTAATTTACCTTTTTACACAGGCCCATTCTCTTACTTTTCCTAGCTTCCTACTAATACCATCATTTGGTAAATCAAGAAAAGGATTAACACACATCAACTCAGAGACTCTATCTCTGATGATCTATTTATGGCAGTTCTTAGCACAATCACATTGACAAGATTAATAATTACAAATAAAACTTTGTTTTTAATATTTGCTGATTTAAGTCAGTATTGTGTTGTCTATTCAGTTGAAAATTAAGATCTACAAAACTGAACAGTTCATTCTTAGTTTCATTTTAGCATGATTTCTTTGTTTTGTTTTGTTTTTTGAAATAAGGTTTCTCTGTGTAGCCCCAGCTGTGCTGAAACTCACTCTGTTGACCAGGCTGGCCTCAAACTCACAGATATTCATATGCCTCTGCCTCCAGAGCACTGGGATTAAAGGCCTGCAATACCAGTGCCCTGCTCATTTTATCATAATTTTAAGAAGATGTCCTTTTATTGTAATATATATTTGTGATTATGCTTCTTCTGGGTTCCAGTGTCTCCTATCTCTTATCTTTACTTTATAGTAAAATCAGTTTTGCTAGTGTTCATAACAATGTTTCTAGAAATCAGTTTTTTTTTTAATTTTAGTGAGCATCATTTTTTCCTCTAACTTTTCCATTTTATTTCACTTCTGATATCATTTTTATTGATATTTTATTTCATCCTTCTACATATATAGTTTATTTTTCTTTGTCATAGTTGAATATTTAGATTACATTAGGATTTTCTTTCTTTTTCTTTTATTCCCCCCTGCTCCATGGGAGACTACTTAGAACATGCAACTTTATTTGCCTCTTATCATCTTGACTTTAAGTTATACATGTTACAAAATTATCAGTTCATGAGGGAAGATAGAGCCTGAACTGATGCTGTTAATGTTCTTAAGATGGGTGTCAGTGAGATGTCGTGCTATTTTGATCACATGATGACTTGTGATAAGGAGCCTTCTGTAGAAAGCAGACACATCAGATACAGAGCCTTCTTGCACTCTTACTTTGGACTATTTACCGTCCAGAGCAATAAGAGAAAAATGTTTGATCTTTTTATAGTTAGAATGTTTTCTTTTCCATATCTACCACTGCTCCCACTCCCTTCCCTCCTTCCAGTTCCTCCAAGTCCTTCCTCAGCCTCCTTCCACCCCATCCCCCCATCAACTCCTCAAAGAGGGCAAGGAATACCAAGGTGGGTCATTTCAGCCTGGCATATCCAGTTGAGGTAAGTCTGAGTCCCTCATCCCATTATGAAGGCTGGGTTAGATGTTCCTCTGTAGGAAATGGGCTCCAAGATGTCAGTTCATGCACCAAGAATAAACTCTGGTCCTCCTGCAAGAGGTTCCACAAACTGCTCATATCATTTGACAGTCATCTACATTTGGAGGGTTTAGATTTTTTCCATGAAGGTTCCTCAGCTGTCATTTCAGAGTCAGTGAGCTCTCACTCTCATTTTAGACTATTTAACTTCCAAAGCAATAAATGATAAATGTGTGTGCTCTTTCTACTTTTTGTCTGAGCATGTAATGTGTGCACATCTGCCTGTGTGCACATATGCACATGTGGAAGGCCAAAGTATTCATGAAGTGTCTTCCCTCCATCACTTTTGCCTGTTTTATTTTTTAGATAATATCTGTCATGAGTTCAAAATTTATCATTTCGGTCTGGGTGTCTGGTTAATGAGCTCCAGGGATCTGCCTATCTGTGTCCCTTTCTGAGCTATAGCTGTGGATAAAGGGCTATGCCTGAATTTTTAATGTGAGCTTTAGGTATTCAAACACAGTCATTTTGCATGTGTGGCAAGCAGTTTGTTTACTAAGCCAGCTCTCCAGCATGATTGATGATTGATGTTTTAACTCAGCTACTTATGTTATTGTTTTTAATACAAAACCTCAAGTTAAATAGTCTCTTTTCAGAAATGGATTAAATTCCAGTGGTTAGAGCATGCATCAATGTAATTACCAATGTTTTATAATCAGGAACTTATAACTATAATGTTTGTAGTAGTGTTTTATGGAGCTATCAAATAATAGTAGATTCTAACTAGGTTAGTAAAGTGAAAACATTTTTTTCTCACGAAGTAATAACTGATGATGAGTAGTGAAATGGGCATAAAGTGAACTACAGAGGAGAAGGAGGGGTTTAGAACAATGAAAATCCCAATGACATTTCCATCTCTGTCATAAAATATAGAAAATTATGCAGCATAGCAGAAAATCAAAAACAAAACCAGCATCTCTTGAATGAGAAAATGAAGGGATCCATTTGCCAGGATACACACTCAGTCTCAGTGTTTCAGAATTTACTTCAAGGTCAAGGAAACTGCACTGGAAAGGTTTAAATATGGGGGAGACACAAGAAAACTTACACAGAAAAACAATCCCTGTTATGTAGATGTTAGGGTTGTGAACAACAGCATGGTTACACGAAGAGTGGTGCATTTAGGGGGCTATTGTAGTTCAGGCTAGAGGTGATGAAATTTCACTAGAGTAGTTGCCATGGCTATGTAGTTACCATGGATATAAAGAGAAAATAGACTTGAGAAGCATTCAGATGAAATAAAAACATCTTGGTAATATATTTTATAAGGTGAATTAGCTATGAAAGATTCTTGATGAAATTGAAATTTGGCCTATTGAACATGAAGATGATGGAATCATTCCTTGAAAAAGTAAATTCAGGAGTCCCTTGTTTTGTTTTGATTTGGAGGTTTTAAGTTGTCGTTGCTATATACAAATGGAAGTGAAAGTTATGCCATGGAGCATAACAGGTCCACAGTTCAGAGAATGTTTCCCGAGCCTTTGGCAACTAACACTTCATGTTCTGCTCTATGCTTCTGGCTACTCTAGCTACTTGATAGAAATGGAATTGTGTAACATTTATCTTATTTTGACTGGCATATTTTCCTTAGCATAATGTCCTCAAGATTCATCCATGTTGTAGTATAAGTCAATTTTTCCTTCCTTTTAAGGGTAAGATACTCCACTGTATATGTAGTTTCTTCTTTTTATTATTTGATAGATACTTCCGTTGAATACCTCTTTGGTATGCTGTGAACATAGATAAAGGAGCATTTGTTGGCTTTCTGAGGATTTAAAGTCCCTGGTAATGTACTCAAAATAATTCTTGGATTTTATAGTAATTTACTAATTTTTTTTGAGTAACCACTTTGCTATTTTCCATAAAGTACTCATTATTTTGCTATCAATACATGGCCCTAATGTCTGCAAATCCTTGTCAACAGTTGCTGCTTGCTGATTTTCTGATTCTTTGTTTTATAGCAACCAACTTAATGTTTTGAAATCTACCTCATTGTGACTTTGATAGGTTTTTATCTCCGAATTCAGAATGTCATACAGCTTGTATCTGTTATGTATATCTATACATATTATATTGTCTTTATGTCTATATATTTATATATGTGACTGATAACTGCCGTTTTTTGTGTGTCAGCAAAATAACCTGACAGACGACTTGAGAGAGAAAAGATTTATTTGATTTAGTTTCAGAGTCTTATTACAATATGAATGTGGGGAACAGGATGAGTCACTACATGGGTGGCCAGGAAACAGGGAGACAGTTTTGGTGGCAGCCTGTTATTACTTTGATTCTGTTGTGATCCCCTGCTCATAAGATGTAAACATCCACCTTTACAATAGATCTTTCTTCCTCAGATAACTACCTGGGGAGAATCTTCAAAACTATTTTTGTAGATATAACTCATCAGAATCCAGCATGTTGACAGAGAAGATTATTTCTCACTACATTTGAGTTCCTTGTTTATTTTTAATCAAGGTTTTAATTTTGTTGTTGAATTACAGGAAATTTTTTATAGGATGAATATATTAGCCTGTGAACAGATAAGTTGCAAATATCTTCTAAATCACTTTCAAGCATAGAAAGTCCACTTGACTCAAACATCTAGAAAGAAAACTTGATGTTGCAGAAACACCACTAAAACTTCTAAGGCACTATATCTAGAAAAGAAACTGAGCTAATGCATTTTAACATGTCAAATTGACTTCAAATGTGCATGTGTGGAAAAGATGGTATTGAACATACAAGGACTCAGACAGCATAAAAATGTCATTATATATCAGTGTGTTAGCCTAGGCTTACCAAGGAACAATTGAGAATGAATAGGATGAGAGCAGATTATTTTCCACTGTAGAGCTGAGTTCAAAACACACATGAATGTTAGAAAGAGGGAGGTTAGAATTTCAGGAGTAGATGTCCTAAGGCCCAAAACTGAGATAAAATAATCAAAACCTGGCATTTAAGACTTTTCATCATTTGATCATGAAAGAAACCACTAGGCAAACATAATTTTTCATTGCATTTTTATAAGTAAAGTAGCTCTGAGGCAATTTGGCTTGTTGCACTTTAGCCTCCAACACCAGCAGGAATTCTATGTGAATGCACCAGCTGGGCAGATCAGTAAAACAGGCAACATACAAGCATCACACTCTCTGAGAGAGAACAGAAACCAAGGAACAAAAGACCTACCAACAAAGAAAACCCAGAAATCAGCACCGGAGCCTAAAATTACCCCAAACCCAGATGTCTACATACCAGTGTGAGAGCACAACCAGTAACAATCAGGACAATATGTCTCCACTAATTCCTAGCCATTCTACCACAGCAGCCCCTTAATATTCTAACATAACTGAAGAACAAAAAAGACCTTTAACCCAACTATGTAAAGATGCTAGAGGTCCTTAAAGAAGAAATGACTAAATCTCTTAAAGAAATCTAGGAAAGCAGAAAGACACAATTGGAGAAAATGAACAAATAAAGTAAAGAAAGGCAGGAAAACACAAACAATTTGAGAAAATAAATCCCTTAATGAAAACCAAGAGAAAACTAAGAAACAATTGAAGAAAACAAAACTGTTCAAGCTCTGAAAAATGGAAATAGAATCAATAAAAGAAATACTAACAAATTGAATTCTGGAAAAAAAAAGAACTTAGAAATTTTAACAGGAACTGGCAGAGACAAGCTTTACTTACAGAATACAAAAGATGGAACACATAATCTCAGGTGTTGAAATTATATAGAAAAAGTGGACAGTCAAAAGAAATCTAAATATTCCTGACACAAAACATTCAGGAAATCTGGGACACTATGAAAAGATCAAACTTAAGAATAATAGGAACAGAGGAGAAGGAAGAATTCCAGCTTAAAGGCCCAGAAAATATTTTCAGTAAAACATAGAAGAAAAATTTTTAACCTGATGAAGATGTATATTGGTACAACAAGCATACAAAACAGCAAATAGGTTGGGCAAGAAAAGAAAGTCTTTCTACCACATAATAATTAAAACATTAAACATATAACAAAGAAAGAACATTGAAGGGAAAAAGCACAAGTAATATATAAAGGCAGACCAATTAGCATCACAGCTGACTACTCAATGGAGACTCTAAAATTCAGAAGGACTGGAACAGATGTTTTGTTGACTCTGAGAGATGACAAGTGGCAGCCCAGACTACTTACTATAACCAGAAAAACTTTCAATCACCATAGGTGGAGAAAATAAGATACTCCATGGTGAAGTCAAATTTAAACAATATCCATCTACAAATCCAAGCCAGTAGGTGCTGTAGAAAAACTACAACTGTAGAAGGCTAACCACACCCATGAAATCAGAGGAATTCAATTGTATCATGTTAACAAAAACTAAATAAGGAAAATGTATGTGCACATACACAACAACAATAATAAAGTGACAGGAAACAACAATCATTGGTCATTGATATATCTCAGTATCAAAGATCTCAATTCCCCAATAAAAAGACATACACTAACAGAATGAATATGCAAATAGCATCCATTCTGCTGCTGCATCCAAGAAACACACCTCAGTGTCACAAACAGACACTAGCACAGAGTAAAAAGATAGAAAAAAGATATTTCAACCAAATGACCTAAGAAGCAAGCTGGATTGAAGCCACTTTAATATAAATAAAAATAGACTTTAAATCAAAACTAATCAAAAGAGATGCTGAAGGATACTACATACTCATCAAAGGAAAAATTCACCAAGATGACATTTCAATTCTCAACGTCTATGCCCAAATACAAGGACAACAACTACTATAGCTTAAATTACATATTAGCCCTAACACTGATACTGGGAGACTTTCAATACCCTACTAACCAACTGACAAATTATCCAGATTAAAACTAAGCAGAGAAATACTGGAGCCCACAGACGATATATACCAAATAGACTAACAGATATTACAGAATATTTTATCCAACACACACACACACACACACACACACACACACACACACACAAATACCTTGTTATCATCAACTCATAGAACTCTCTCCAAAATTGCCAATATACTCAGACACAATGCAAGTCTAAACATGCATAAGAGAATTAAAATAATTCCTAGAATCTTATCAGACACCCACAGATTAAATTTGAGTATCAATAATCCAAGGAACAACAGAAAGCTTTCAAACTCATGAAAACAGAGCAACTCTCTACTGAACAAAGAAAGGGTCAATACAGAAATTAAAAAAAAAATAGAACTCAATGAAAATAAATTCACAGTTTACTCAAATTTATGGGACTCAATGAGAGCTGTACTAAGAGGAAAGTTTATAGCACTAAGTGCCTGTATAAAAATATTGGAGAGATCTCACATTTCCAACTTAACAGTACACCTGAAGGCTATAGAACAAAAAGAAGAGGACACTGAAAAGGAATAGGTGGTAAGAAATAATCAAACCGACGGCTGCAATCAATAAAACAGAAACAAAGAGTCAATGAAATAAACAGTGCTTTGAGAAAATCGACAACATAGATAAACCCTTATCTAAAATATAAAAGATAGAAATTCAACTTAAGAAAACCATAAATATGAAAAGAGAGAGAGAATAGCTGATGCTGAGGAAATCCAGAGAATCATAGGAATATACTTTAAAAATCTGTACTCCACCAAACTGGAGAAAAAATACCGTTATCTTTATAAACTTTCTTTTTCTTTAATCTTTGTGTCTTTCACAGCATGTGTTTCAATCCTGTTAATGTTCCCATCCCTTCTTATCTGCCCTTTGCCTTTGTATCCCACTTCCCAATAAAATTTAAGAGAAAAAAGAAAAGGAAAAAAAAAGGGGAAGGGAATTTCATCATGGAAGCTCTAGTTAGGAATAAGCTCCTTTGTCTATATCTCTTTACTTGCAAGTGTTCATTGTAGAGAGTCATTGGTCTTGTGTGAGGGCTTTGGTTTCTGCTGTATTAGCTTTGCTGGAACGCCTCACCAGAACTCCTCTTGTATATTCTGTTATTGTTCTGTGTTGTGAAAATCCATGAGCTTTGGGTCTGTAGACTGGTCACTTCACCTGCTTCAGAATAACCGTGGATCTGGGCCTATGTAATTGCAGAGTTTGTCAGCCTGCCAGCTATCCATTGTCTTCACCACCAGAGTGAGCTCTCTTGTCCTGCTTTGGCAAATTCACCCTTTACAGAGATGGGTGGTTGGGAGGGAGACAGTTCTGCTTTTATGTCTTCAGGGCTGGATGTCAGATCTTTCATACCTACACATTCTTGGACAAATTTACTATGTTGTCCAGACATGGGATAGAGGCTACTCTTCTAAGTTCTGCAGCAGATGAGGAACAAGTCTTAATCTTCAGCCCTTCTGACCTCAGGGCCAGCTCTCTGTTCTGCCAGAGACATTAACCAGCAAGGGGGGATTGTATCTCTCCCTACCCCATGCTGCCACAGGACAGATGAATGACAGGGACAGCACTCTCACGTCTACAAATGCAGGGCTGGTCCACTTGCACCTCCACTAACAGGATTGCTCTATTGTGCTGCTCAGGTGAGTTTCAGGGCCTGTTTCTCTGAGTATTGTAGGTAGTGGTGGGCAGGTGCAGCACCCTTGCCACAGGACCAGCTCTCCCATTTGCCTCAGACCTATTCCATCAAATTGGAAAATCTTAAAAAACAAAACAAAATAAAATGTACTCCACCCATGACACTCCCCTGTTCATCACAGGCACAGCAGCCAGTCATCAGGCCAACTATTCTCCTTGACATCAGAGGCACAAGATCTACCAGCACTGAAAGAAAAAAAATAAAACAAAACAAAACATGATCATCTCATTAGATACTCAACAAAATCTAACACCCTTTCATAATAAAGATCTTGGAGAGATCAGGGATGCAAGGAACATACCTAAAGATAATAAAGGCAATATGCAGCAAGCCAACGGACAACATTAAAGACAGCAAAACTCAATGTGATTCCAGTAAAATCAGAAACAAGACAAGGCAGTTCACTTTCTCCATATCTACTCATAGACTAAAAATTCTAGCTAGAAAGAAACAAAAGGAGATCAAGGGAGTACAAATCAGAAAAAAAGAAGTCAAACTTTGCTATTTGCAGATAATATGATATTATACAAAAATGACCCCAAAAATCCTACCAGGAAACTTCCACAGCTGATAAACACCTTCAGTAATGTGGCAGGATACAAGATTAACTAAAAAAAAATCAGTAGCTTTTCTACAGAAAAATAATAAATGGACTGAGAAAGAAATCAGAGAAACATCACCCTTTACAATACCTCAAAATAGCATATCTTAAGTAACTATAACCAAGCAAGGGAAATATCTGTATGAGACAACTTTAAGCCTTTGCAAAATGAAATTGAAGAAGATATCAGGAGATGGAAAGCTCTCCCATAATCTTGGGTAGGCGGGGTGAACACAGTAAAAATGTCAATCTTACCAAAGCCATCTACTGACTCAATGCACAACACCCATTACAATTTCAAAACAATTCTTCACAGACCACAAAAGAATAACGCACAACTTCATATGGAATAACAAAAAACCCAGGCTATCCAGAACAACAATGTACAATAAATGAACTTCCAGAGGCATCACCACCCTGACTTCAAGCTATACCACAGAGCTGGATAATAAAATATCTTGGATAATAAATTTCACAGACATGTGAACCAGTGGAATTGAAGACCCTGATATTAATTTATATACCCAAGAGCACCTGACTTTTGACAAAAAAGCCAAAATTGTACAATAGAAAGAAGTTTTGGCATAACTGGATGTTGACACATACAAAAATGCAAATAAATTTATATTTATTGTCGTGAACAAAACTCAAATTTAAGTGGATAAAAGACCTCAACATATACTCAGTTACACTGAACCTGAAAGAAAAGAAAGTGGGGAAATACCCTTGAATGCATTGGCACAGGCTACTACTTTCTGTGATATAACATCAGTAGCATAACTACTGAGAGCAACAATTAATAAGTGGGACCTCATAAAACTGAGAAGCTTCTGTGAGGAAAAGGACACAGTCAATAAGACAAAAGCACAGCTTACATAATGGGAAAAGCTCTTCACCAATCCTACATTTGACAGAGGACTGATCTCTAAAATATGTGAAGAATTAAAAAAAAAAAAAACCCAGAGGTCTAAAAATCAAATAATCAAATTTTAAAATGGCATACTGTGGTAGAACTATTTTCTGAATGTGATGTTGTGAATACAGTGACTGTTTTGGCCCAGAGCAAGCACCATAGCAATAGGCAGAAAATCAGAATAGAGACAGGTAGAAGGAGGGCAGAGTCTCCATCCAACCCCCCAAGAAGAACCATGTAAGGAATCTGGGTGAGTCATGGGCCGGGCCATGTGGCAGGTAGATTACTAGAAATGGGTCGAATTAAGATGAAAGAGCTAGCTATTAATGTGCTTAAGACATAAGCCAAACAGTATAAAATTAATATAAGCGTTTGATTCATTTGTTTGGAGGATAAAAGCCACAGCAGGCAAGGTCCAAACTTCTGGCCCAAACGGACCAGGAAATCTTTACAACAGTGTACATTGCTAAATAGAGAATTCTCAACAGAAGAGTCTCAAATAGCTGAAAGACACTTAAAGAACAGCTCAGTATGCTTAGCCATCAGAGAAATGCAAATCAGAACAACTCTGAAATGCCATTTTATACCTGTCAGATTGACCAAGCTCATAATCATTGATGACAATCTATGATGGAGAGGATATGGAGCAAGGGGAGCACACCTCCATTACTGCAGGGGATGTAAACTTGTACAGACACTTTGAAAATCAGTATGGAAGTTTCTCAGAAAACAATAAATCAATATTCCCAATGACAGAGCAAAACCACTATTGGGCATATAACCAAACAATGCCCATTTTTACCCAAAGGGCATTAGCTCAGCTATGTTCACAACAGCATTATTTACAATAGCCAGAACATGGAAAGAACCTAGAGTTTTTAAAATCGAGTTTTTAAAAAATGCAATATATTTACACAATGAAGTACTTCTCTGCAGAAAAAAAAATGACATCTTGAAATTTGCAGGCAAATGGATATATATGGAGAGTATTATCCTGAGTGAGGTAACAAAACCCAGAAAGATAGACATGGTATGTACTCAGTAATAAGTGAATTTCAGATGTAAAGCAAAGAATAACCAGGCTACAATTTACAACACTTGAGCAGCTAGATAACAGGAGGAATTTAAGAGATGCATTCAAAAATCCCCTTGGGAAGGGAAAACAGAGAAAATTTCCTGAGAAAATTGGGATCATATGGGGAAGGGAGCAAGAGGAGGTGGAAAGAGAATATGAGAGAATGGGATGTTTAAGTAGGGGAAGCAACTGAGAGGGAGAACAAAGAAGTGGATATCTTGATAGAGGGAGCTATTGTAGGGTTAGAAATACTTGGTGCTAGGGAAACACCCAAGAAACCACAAGATGAGCCCAGCTAGGACTTCAAGCAATAGTGGAGAGGGTACCTAAACTGGCCTTCTCCTCTAATCAAGTGAATGACCACCTTAATTGCCATTATAGAACCTTCATTCAGCAAGTGATGGAGGTAGATACAGATATCCATAGATGTGAAGTTACTGGTACAATTGAAGAGAGGAAGAAGAGATTACCCGAGCAAAGGGATCAGAATCATGGTAGAACAGACCCACAGAATCAGCTGACCTATGCTACTGGGAGTTCACTGACTCTGAATTGACAGCTGAAGAATCTTCATGGAATGGACCTAAGCCTTCTGAATGGAGATGAGAGTTGAACAGTGTGAACAGTTTGTGGAGCCTCTTGCTGTTGGACCAAAGTTTATTCCTGGTGCATGAAACTGGCTTCTAGATGCCCATACCCTACAGGAGAACACCTTTCTCAGCCTTGATACTGGCGTGGGGGTGGAGACTTGGTCCTATATATTTGGATATGATAGACCAAATTTACTTACCTTGGATTTCCTTGTTCTCTCTGGGTAATGAATGGGGGTGTGAGGAGAGGCTGGAAGAGGACTGGGAAAAGGGGAGCAATGGGGGCAGTGGTGGGTATGGGAAAATTGGGAAGTAGCCTAGAATGCATTGGCACAGAAGACCACCTCCTAAATATAATCCAGTAGCACAGACATTGAGAACCACAATTAATAAAGGGGACCTCCTGAAACTGAGAAGCTTCTGTAAAGAAAAGAATATGAACAATAAGACAAAGCAGCCTACCAAATGGGAAAAGATCTGCAATAGTCTTATATCTGACAGAGGGCAGGTCTTCAAAATATGTAAAGAACTCAGAAACTATACATGAAAATAACA
The DNA here is from genome assembly GCA_004025045.1 of Sigmodon hispidus. Classification (NCBI taxonomy): domain Eukaryota; kingdom Metazoa; phylum Chordata; class Mammalia; order Rodentia; family Cricetidae; genus Sigmodon; species Sigmodon hispidus. Next base: position 61,465 of record PVIH01002371.1, on the reverse strand, counting down.
AATAATCCAATTAAAAATGGGGTACAAATCTAAACAGAGAATTCTCAACAGAAGAATCTCAAATGACTGAAAAGCATTAAGGAATCATTCAACATTTTTAACCTTCAGGGAAATATAAATAAATCAAAATGACTTTGAGATACTATTTTACAGCTGCCAGACTGGCTAAGATCAAAATCATTGAGGAAAGGGTATGTTGGATAGAATGTGGAATAAGAGAAACACTCTCCTACTGCTGGTGGAAATGCAAACTTGTACAGCTGCTTTCGAAATCAGTAAGGTGGGTTCTCAGAAAACTGAGAATCAGTCTACCTCAAGACTAAGCTTTACCACACTTGGTATATACCCAAAGGATGCTCAATCCAACAAGGACATTTGCTTAACTATGTTCATAGCAACTTTATTTCTAATAGCCAGAACCAGGAAACAATCTAGATGCTCTTCAACTAAAGAATGGATAAAGAAAATTTGGCATATTTATATAAAGGAGGGGAAAAAACTATGAAGTCATAAAATTTGCAGGCATATTGGATGGAATGAGAAAAATCATCCTGAGTAAAGTAACCCAAACCCAGAAAGACAAACATGACATGTACTCACTCATAAGTGGATATTAAATAGAAAGCAGAAGATATTTAGGCTGCAATCCACAATCGCAGAGAAACTAACAAGGTGGACCCTAAGAGGGACATACATGAATTACCCTGGGAGTGGGAAATAGATAAATTGGAGAGGAAAAGAAAGGAGAGGGAGGATGAGAACATGAGGGAATGGGACGATTGAATAGAGGCAGGAATAAAGTGGGAGAACAATGAAATAAGTATCTTGACAGAGTGTGACATTATGAGGTCAGGGAGAAACCTGGTGCTAGGGAAATTCCCAGGAATTCACTACGATAACTCCAGCTAAGACTCCTAGCAATAGTCGAGAGGCTGCCTACAGCCTTTCCCTGTAATCAGATTGGTGATGACCCTAATTGTCATCTGAAGAGAGTAAACTTAGCTCAAGAAATGCCATTTTGTACTCTAGTAGCCATAGAGATAAAATAGAGTTCAGTTCCACATTCCTGGCAGGAGCTTGCCCAGTTCTAGGAGAGAATGAGCTGCACACCTGGATGATCCAGGTGGGGTCCAGGACTAAAAGGAGTCTTCCATTTTAGAGAACTATGCAGAACTAAAGCAGACAGAACCCTGAGAAAGAGTCTCTCACCCAGTTCCCAGAGACCATAGCTAGAAACTGCTGTTTACAGAGGAGCAGCATGACCTAAGTTCCAACTGCAGGATCCATAGCACCCTGGCCCTGCTAACTGACCACCAAATGCTCTAGTCAAATACAGAAACCAAAGGAGCAGTCACAGGGCCTTTCTGGTTCTGCATCATGTGCTCTGCCTATATAACTGTTAACTTACTGTTTTTGTGGGACTCCTAACTATGGAAGTTGGTGTGTCTTTGACTTTTTCTTTCTTTTGGGACACTTTTCTTCCTGTTGGGTTGCCTTGTCCAGCCTTGGTGTGAGGTCTTTTACATTGTCTTATTGTATTTTATTCTGTTGTGGTTGGTTGTTGTCTTTTGGAGGCCTGCTGTTTTCTGAAAAGAGATGAAGGCAGAGTGGGTAATGGAGATGGGAGGCTGGAGGACTGGAGGGAGCAGAGGGGGGGGAAACTGTTCAGAATGTATTATATAACAGACGAATCTATTTTCAACCATAACAACAATAATAAAAGAAGTTGCCAGTCAATATTCTGAGAGGTGTGCTGCATGTGGTTTCATGGACTAATTGTATGCTCACTTACAAGAGCCTCATCTGTTTAATACATGGAATGCTCAGGTTGAAAGTGTAAAAACAACATATAATTCGGAATAAATAAATTCTGCAAATTGATATTTAACGCCCAAGTGGACAGTGAATGTGCAGGGAAAAACAAAGTATCATTCTGAAGCTTCTCTTGGTAAGTTGAAGAAATAGATGGAAACACTTTAAGTTGGGTGGATTAGCATGAGATAGGCATGCAAAATCTAAGCATTTCTGTCTCTTGTAGTGCTGATTAGCAGGGTTGCCTTGCCTGTGGTCACCTGTCTTTGCCTGAGTGATTTCCAACACTAAGTGGTACATAGCCTCCGACTGATTCTTAATTGAAAGGACAAACATTGAGAGACTTTGGGATATTAATTATGGAAATAAATATTTGTAATGAGTCTCCAGGAAGGGGAGATAATTTCAGAAATCCCAGCCAATAGAGTAGAAAGATACTGGCAAAGTTAGCAATGTCATGAAGGTGAAGGAAGACGCCTGGAGGCCTTGTACTTCCAGTTTTGAAAGATATGGAGGTGAGAGATATGAAGATGTTTTCTTTCTTTTTTCTTCTTTCTTTTTCTTTACTTCCTTCCTTCCTTTCTTTCTTCCTGTCTTTTGTCTTGCTCTAAATGTTAAATTCAACAGGATAGCTTTCCAGTCATACTTTCTAGAAATGCCCAAATTACAGAACACTGAGCTTGTATGTGAGCTTACTGTCACATTTTTTATTATTAACATTCAAGTACAAAAACTCCTTCTTATACTAAGAATGCTGATCTGCCTAGACACATCAATTTGAAAGAAGAGAGCAAAGGAGCTTTAATTGCACAAGGAGATCTGGGTTAACTATAGAGAAGAATTTTTTACTGGAAAGAAATGTTAGGAATCAAAGAGAAACCCCTGGGGACATAAAGGAATGATGAGAAGAAGACAGGGAGACAGGAAACAGCCCGTGAGTGACTTTACAAAGATTTTATTGCTGAGAATGTGAGCTCTGTGTGCCCAGGAATCTGACTGAAATGCCAGTTGACACCAATGTGCAAAGCATATGACAATGTGACTGTGGTGTCATTTGGGCATCATTCAGGTGAGATTGTGACATCATTTGGAGATGACTTGGGGATTTTCTGCTGTATACTGGGGGAGCTAGAGGACTGTCAGCCCTGCTATGCAAAGATCCACCCTAGGCAAACTTCTATTGTAGATGAATGTGGGATTAAAAGCTATTTGTGAGTGCAGGGTGATTTTCTAACAGGCAGCTGATTTTCTAACAACTTCTCATCACAATGAACCTGAAATGCTTACATTTAATTGTCATCTTGACACAACAAAATCACCTAAAAAGAAAGCTCAAGAAGGGTTGGCTAGATAATATTGGTCTAAGGATGATGGCAGGGATTATATTGATTATATAAATTGAGGTGGATGTCACCATTCGCCAGGCAGAGATCCTAGATTGCACTGATAGCAGAGAAAGAAAGCTGAACAGAGACACAACTACATTTATTCCCAGCTTTCTGCTCTGACTATGGATGTAGTGCTTCAAGTTTCTGTTGCCTCCACTTTTTCACCAGAATGGTGTAACCGCAAACTGTGGGCCAAATAAAGTTTCCTTTCTAAGTTTCTCTCATTGGCATGATTTCTTAAAGATACAGGAAACTGACCCAACACAGGGCTCAGTGAAGTTTTTGTTGTTACTTTGTTTTTCAGTTTGAACTTTGTAATGATAGGTGTTAATACTGTGACTCTCAAAGCTTTGCCACATTCCATAGTAAGCAAGCTGGTCATTCTTACTCAAGTGACTGTATTTTCAGTCATTATTATAGTACAATATTGTAATGTGGAATTCAGTTAATTTTTACAATTATGGTCCACACTAATCTATTTGACTGCTAATTTGTTTACTGAGTTTTTGATCTATTTAGAAAATTATGAATATTTGGGTAAATGTAACTTTTCATTAATTGCTTGTTGCAGTAGTTACTGATAAATTTGTCTAATTTCTTTTTTATGCTATGCTAATTTCAGATTTTTTAAAACCTTATTAAAATTCATCTTTTATTTCCTAGTGTTAAAAGATTAGTGGTTTCCCCCTTATGCATAAGAAAATGGAATAATCCTTCCTTTGCTTCAGCTTTTGATGATATTCTGCTCAGGAGAAAAACAAGTTTCCCTCATGTAAGAATTCACATTCAGCAGCACACTTGTGTCCTCTATTTGGCCCTCAGGAAAATATGATTATGTTAATCGTATTTCTTTGGATATATACAAATTAGACTCATCGTCCAACGTCCAGGAATTACTGTCCTCATGTTTCACAATAGCAAGAATTAATTGAAATCCTTTAGGGTATATGAGGCCGGAAGTATGTCATGTTCATGGTATAGTAGGAAATAATTAGATCTGCAGTGAAGAGACACTCCCAATTAAAACTTTATGGGAAAATGATTCTGAAATTAGCTTTAAGGAAATGTAATGGGAACAGATCATAGACAAAAGGCAACATTCCTCAGTTCTATTAGCAAGTGTGTTTCTATCTGTGCAGGGAATCTGTTAACACCTTTAGACTCTGGATACAATTTGTGTGGTATTTGAGAGAAAACTAAATATACACCAGGCAAAAAAAGAGGCTCTGGAAGGATATTTTTTTTTGTTGCAATGAGTCACAATGTTTATAGTAGCAATCTCTTACCTTTTGTAATCAAATTTGTATTCAAATCTCACTAGGAAATATAACTACTGCAGATAACGTCTATAGAGTTTTAAGAACAGATATTGACAAACAGAAAAAATATGATTCTTAAATTATAGAAATTATTTTTCAGTTTCTCAGGGATTCTTTTACTTTTTAAATTTATAGATTAATTTACAAACTAATGGAAAACAAAACATTGTACATGCTCTTTCATTGCTAAGTTGATGGGCTCAATTTCAGAACTGTCTGAAGTAAAGATGTTTGTGCGGTGCCCTAATTTTTGTTTGCTTGTTTTTCTTAGAAAATCTAACATCACAAACCATAAAAAAAGAGAACCTGTTTCCCAGCATTAAAATAATACAGTTTTAGGGTTGAAATTTTAGCTCAGTAGTAAAATATTTGCTTAGCATATATAAAGCCTGGATGTGGTTATATATTGTACATTTAATAAAAAAATAATTGTAATACCAGAGGACAAGCCACCCACAGAACAGGAAGTGGGGAACCAAGCCTTTAATCCAACCACTCAGAAGGCAGAGATCTTTCTGGATCTCTGTGAATTCCAAGCCTAACAGCCAGGTAGTAGTAGCTCACACCATTAGTCTTTGCACTTGAGAGGTAGAGGCATAAGGATCTCTATGAGTTTAAGGCCAGTCTGGTCTGCAAAGCAAGTTCCAGGACAGCCAGGAGTGTTACACAGAAAACCCTGTCTTGAAAAAAACAAAAAACAAAAAACTGGAGAGATGGCTCTGTCTTTGGATATTATAGGCTATTTTAATAAATATACAATGTATCACCCACACCTGGGTTCCATCCCTAGCAACAGAAAATAAAGTACTTACCATAGTGTCAATGTATAAAGTACACTTGCAGTCATTCATGGGTCAGAGGCATTTTATACTTAGGAAAGACTCTAAAATTACAACCAAATGTCTCTGGCCTGTGTAAGCACAGTGCTCCCAGTGGGTAGCTGCTTGCTTAGACTCCTCCGTACATGGGCAGAGATTGCAGCGTGTAGTGAGTGGAAGCACTTTCTGTTTGAGACATTCCTATGCCTGCTGAGGTATAGATTTAAATGGTTCCCTGGATCATTACTGACAGTGAATTATCTTGAGGAATAACTATGCCCTCTAGGCTTTCCCATGATGCTCCACTTTTAGTTTGCACACAACTTCTTGTGATTTTGAGGAGACTGCGACCCCTTCATGTGCAGAATTTTAGTGCTCCACGAGTGAGCTATTAGATACAAAGGGAAGCATTTTAAACAAATTGATTTCTCTGTGTAGAGCCTAAGTCCAAAAAGACTTCTTTGTGAAAAAGTCACAATCAATAGTTCTATGCCAAATTAAATTGAATCATGCCATGGCTTCAATTTTATAATAATTTTAATGTAAGATAAATAATAAGCTTGCTTTGGAATCTTCCTCAATGGCTGACCTAATTTCAATAACGGTCACTGTGTTCCTTTCATTACACCATTTGCTGTTGACATCAGAGCCATAAGCAGAATTTAAGTGCAAGAAGCATACATTATAAATGGGAACCAAAGGCAGATGCCTGGAGTGCCTTGTACTTTTTTTTAAAACATAAACACTGGCAAAACTCAACTCTATTATAAATTTATGTGTAGTAGGTGAATGAATACAAATGAACAAAAAAACGTGATTCCTACTACTCTGTAGGACTTTGAGAAACTATTTGAGGACCATTATGTTAGTACATTAATCATGGGTGATGATAAAACTTTAAATTCAGGAACTATGTCATCTTACAGAAGACTGAGATGAGGCACCCAACAATATAAGCTCAAAACCCACACTGGTGAAATAAACTCCAATATTGGGGATGATAATTGCTGATGGAAACCCTTTTGTGTATAGATAATGAGTAGTTAATAGATTTGCTGAAATCCACCTTGTATTTGACAGGACATTCCTAAACAGTTACTCAACCGAGTGAGTGTATCTTTGATTCATAATATTAGGAGTGTGTGTGTGTGTGTGTGTGTGTGTGTGTGTGTGTGTGTGTGTGACTGAGGGAGATAAAAAGAGAAAGAGAGAGAGAGTAGAAATGAGTCAGAAAATAAATGAAACTAGGGGAAAGAAAAAGGAAGAGTAGCTGAGGAGATGAAAAATAATGTCAAAATATTCAAAAAACATTTATAAATCTATCTTTATAAAACCTATCACAATATACACAGAATAGATGCTGATAAAAATTATAAAAAATAGAAAATTTTTAATAAATGAATATATAAGAAATTCCAGTTAAGAATAAGAACACCAAAGTACGGAAGGGAGAAGGCTCATCCCTGTGTGGGAGAAGTACTTGTCCAACAGTCTGGGGCCCCTAGAGGACTGACACAGTGGCAGGTTATTGGGATGCTAGTGCTGGGAGCGAGGATCTTGGGGGCTCACTGGGACAATCAGTCTAGCAGATTGGTGAGCTTTAGGTTCAGTGGACCTTGTCTGAACAATATAAGGTAGAGAATTCCAGAAGACACCTCCTTTGAATTTCTGGCTTCCATACAAACATACATATGCATGCATGTCTACACACATATGAATGTGCACACACATGAATGTACACAGAAAAAATACAAAAAATTGAAATCTTGAATACAAAGTCTCATTATTAGGAGAAATAAAATGTAGGTTTCTACTGTGCTTTGTACATCATCAAAATCATTTTATGCCATCATGTCCTACACACCTAACTTCCAGTGAACAATGAATAGAACATGGTGAAACCTGAAATGGCAGACAAGTTTGTGTCTGTTCACTGGGCAAATATGTAGTCCTCTGGATTTCTTTGCATTTTAAAAAGAGAGAAAAAAATAAGAACTGCAGTTTATTTCCCAAACCTTGGCAGGTGCTTCTGTCTGGCCTTGAGTACATTTCATTACATTACACTGTCACACATAAAAAGCTTTTTTATAAGTAGTGTAATTTGTACATATTTTTGAAAACTAATTTGATAAAATATTTTGTTGAATACAGATTAATTTCTCCATGTTTGTCAGCCAACACAACCAAGCAAGGACGGTGGCTTTTTTTCTCCCTCTCTCTCCTTTTGAAACAGTTGTTATTTAGATGCCAATTACCATGCTTGCTTGAAAGCAGATAATTGCTAAATTAATATCAACTGCTTCACAAATCATAGGTTCATAAAAAAATTAAGCAAACTTCTTGCATGTGGGTATACATAAAATTGGCAAGAATACAGTTAAAAACTGATAGACCTCTGAAACTCTCATTTCTTCAAAAATTAGTTAAGTCTATCATTATTCCTTATTAGGAAATAATTATTTAACAGATTCCTAAAATAACTAGGATTTGCTAGTCAGTTACAATACAATTGTCTCTAAAATGAGTGTGGAATATTTGTACATGTAATAATACTTGAAATATTTATTTTTAATTTAAAATTTACTTAATTTTCTGTTTATTAAAAATAGTATGAGTCTTTTTTTGTCTTTGAGAAAATGTATTGCTATGTAGCCAGGATTGTTGAGATTTTTCTTTGTAGTCTAGGTTGGACTCAAACTCGAAACCCTTTTTGCCTTAGCTTCCTGAGTGCTAGAATTACAGACATGTGATACCATGTCTGGCCATAAACATTCTAAACATATATCTCAAGCTTAAATTATGTTTGGTGAGAAATGAAAGTTTTAAGGATATTTGAGAGACCCAATTTTATCCTCAGATCTGATCATCTTCCACCTTATAGCACTTGATGTTATTCAACTTATTTGCACAGCTACTTTTTGAGTCTAAAGTATATATCCAACAACATTTTGGGATACTTGGGATATAGGAAATCTTCCTGAAAGCATGGTGGTTATAGTCTTTTTTTTTTTCAAGTTTACTTTTCCAAGTCTCTTCAAGTACTGACATTCTCACAAACCATAAGTGTTGGAATTCTACAAGTACTTTTTCTTGTAGTATTTTCCTACTAATTTCCTATATGCTTAATCATATAAACTGTCAATTTAATACAACCTAGAATCATCTGCAAAGAGGGTCTTAATGAGAAATTATTTACAACAATTTGGCCTGTAGACATGTTTATGGAGGATTGTTTTAATTGTCAAACCCAGCCCATTGTGGGCAGCACCATTCCCTAGGAATGAGGGTCCTCAATAGTATAAGCAAGGAAAAAGATAGCTGAGAGCAAGCAAATGGACAACAGGAATTTATTTTTCTCCCATCTTTATTATCACTGCAATGTGTTAAGCTACTTAAGTTCCTGGCTTCTCCTCCATGAAGGGCTGAAGGGCTGGCCCCTCTTGGAAATGTAAACTGAACAAACTTTCTCCTCCTCTAACTTGTTCTGTGACATTATATACAATCACAGCAGCAGAAATAAAACTGGAATAGCTACACAATATTATTGTGTCCTTTGTTTTTCTCCTGTGCTTTTCTTTAAAACTTTACCTTCTTGTCTCTAGTCCCTTCCTCTTGCTTCTGACTCAAAGCCAACTGAAAATTTAATCCATAAGTTTGTATCAAAATATACATCTTAAATTTAAACACTCATATTTTCTACTTCCCATCCCTGGAAGTCGTTTCATTTCTTAGTGACAATCACCATCACCACTTATTAAGAATCACCTAGTATTAAATATCGGTCATAAAAGGATTCATGGCTCAGAATCCTAGTCCTAGAGAGCTAGTATTCCTAGTCAACTTGTCAATACTTTGTTTAGTGATATTGGTGTTCTGGTTTGACTATAGACTGTCCTTCATAGGTGAAAATGTGTGAATAATTGGTCCTCAGCTGATGCAGCTGTTTGGGGAGGTTATAGACCCAGTAAGAGATGAAGTCTTGCTAGAGGATGTATGTCACTGAGGGCAGGCTGAGGTTTTTGAACCTAGCCCCACTCTTTGTTCTTACTCTGTTTCCTGATTGCCAGGCCTCAGGCTCATGCAGCAAGGCCTTCTATGGCCTGGTAGACTGTATCTCTTCTGAAACCGTAAATAAAATAAATCTTTTCTTATGAAGTTGCTTTGGAGGGGCACGTATTTTTTTTTATCATAGTAGTAGATATGAAACTACTCAATTCATAAACATTTTCACCTGTTGGTATTATAGTTTGCTGCTCTGTGATGTGAGGATTTGATTGCTAAAGTATTAGCAGAGTTGATGTGATGCTACATGTTATTATCTAATTTGATCAAGATGAAAACTTAGTTTAACTATTAGTTTGGCATTTTTTATATTGTTGTAACTACTGTTGTTTATCATTTTAGAGTAAGTGTGGTAAGATCCTAAGACCGTAAAACTGTAGGTTCCTCCCTGACTCTGGGTGTGTTCAACACTCACAACAATGGCAACAGAAATCTTTGATTTCATGCCTCTTAACGAGCTCACTTCTGAATCTTGAGTGAATGAAATTCTGTAGCTCAGCATGTTCTTTTCATCACCAAATGGTTTATTTCAAAGGGCTGCACTTTTGCTCTTCTCCTCAAATCTTCTTTCAAACACTACACTTGAAGAGCCAAACTTTTGACTTGGCCCTGAATGTTTCTTTCAGCTCAGCTCTTAAGTGTCAGCATTTGGCTGGGAATTCCTACCTACAGGGCTGAACTCTCCCGAGACAATACTGCAAAAGGTAAATATACTGTGGAACAGAAGGAGGGATGACATGAGTGACTCCCCACACTGCTCCAGTGAGGAAGGGTTAGAGCTGTGCCATTAATTAAAATGAGCCTCCCTTTGTCTTCAATGTATCACACACACTTGCAAAGCCACTGGTCTCCAACTGCAAAGCATACTCAAAAAAGTTGCCTGTGTGAAGAACCAGCCAAGAATAATAATTAGCTTTCTGACATTTCAGTTTCAAATGAGTTCTTTATTTATTTTTCAATTCCAGTGTCATGTCTATTAAGTTAAAAATTTCAACGTTTCTATGATGCCTCTGATATCTGTACGTGCAAAAACATGGCATATAAAGTGGAAGCTTCTGTTCTAGTGAACATTCATCCTTAATAAGTAAATAAATTGAATAATTAAAATGAATCATAGGTAGTGAGAAGCTCATGTGAAAAGTGAGTGTATAATAGAACATAAATTTTCAATATACAAAATTGAACTTTCATAATTTGAGCTGCTATTTCCATTTTACACGAGTTTTTGGCAATAGAACTTAGTCAAGTGAACCACAGTTATTTATGTATTTTACTCAAAACACATTCTTTCTCCTTCTCCCTCCCTTTTATTAAATTATTAAGGCAGTGGTTCTCAACCTACCTGATACTGTGACTACTTATCACACTTTCTCATGTTTGGTGACCCACAACCATAAAACTATTTTTGTTGGTAATTCACAACTTTACTTTTGCAACTGTTAAGAATCATAATGTAAATATCTGTATGTTTCTGCAGGTCTTAGCTGATTCTTCTGAAAGGATAATTCAACATCACAAGGGGTCACAACCTACAGGTTGAGAATCACTCAGTTAGAGGCTTCACATGTGTATTTAAGGAGTGAGTTTTACTTATTTTCACCTGCATTTTACTCTCTCCTTGCCTTCTACGTCCCCTGGGAGGCTTCTCAAGAAGGTCTGTTCTGCTTCCTTGTCTGAGGCTGTTTTTTTTTTTTTTTTCCTGTGTGTGTGTGGATTTAAATATATATAATATATATATTTTTGCCCCAGCATGTTTAGGAAATTGTGTATTGAAGTCAGAGTAACTTGCAAGGAATGACTTCACTGAAAAAAATGACACCCCCACACACAGAAGACATTAGCTGCCAAAGGTCCCTTAGGACAGACCCCTCATTATTTCACCATTCATTGATGGGGAGGTTCCATGAAGATCTTTCCACTTTTGCCAAAAGATTATACCTAAGCAGAGTGCCTAGGTGATGTTCAGTTGACATGGATGTAAATGAATGGTAAGGACACTGTAACCTCATTGTCCTTAAGAAAACACAGGCCCTTCTCAACTACAAAAATTAAATCAGATTTCTCCTCTATCCTTTTGGGCATCATTTCCTGGAGCATCCAATTGTAAAGTTTACAACTAAACATGGCTCATCCTTGATCACCTGGTCCATCACACACACTCAGTGTCCAACAGTAACTAACTACCACTGAACATGGATGGTCCTTAGTTACTTGGCCCTTTCACACACACTAAGTGTCCCACAGTAACTACAAAATTTGTTTTCTCTTCTATCATTTCTTAATCAGTTCTCATTCTTTCTGGCCATCTTATAAAGTCTAGAAATGATTTTACATTTTTTTTTCATTTTCTTACAGCTATTTTTTTCTAGAGCTATAAAAAACTTCAGGAAGTGATTCTTGGTACCATGAGACATTTCCCCCTCATTTCCTCTTTCCCTGAGGACTCATGCTGACCCTGGAGCTTTTCTCTTTCTCCCCTGCTCCTTGGCTTTCTGGCTGTCCCACCTTATTAATCTCTAAGTGCAGGGAACTGAGTCTGCTCCTCCAAAACCCCATGAGCATTGTACACAACAATTTCCATAATATAATTGATTTTTCTCTACAAAACCATTTGTGCTATTGTTTTTGTCTTTAATGCCAGGGCTCCGCAGAGGGAAGAGGAACTGTTCTTTATTGATGATGGAGGTGTGTAGGTTGGAAACACTTAGACAAAATCCCACTGGCTAACACTCCTAATTATATCCAGTTACATGAATCTTTATTTGGAAGTATTTTACTTCTAAATGTCAAAATTCTGACAGGAATTATTTTTGTCCAAAAGAGAAGTCTGTGACTCATGATATAAGGAAGAGTTGAATTATTAGATTGCCAAGAGGACTGATTCATTTGGGACCAAATATATCAGTGGCAGAAAGGCATCAAAGTTACCCTTCTATATTTCTTGGGACTTTGCTTGTCAGTTTGATGTTGCAGTGCTGCAGATGACTTTCTCCATATAATAGAAATTACAGAAGTTTTAGAGTCTTATGGTACCCTTTGCCCCTTTTCTTAACATTGGTGAGAGATCGTCTTTCTCACTCAGGTTTATTTGAAAAATTGTCCATGCCCTGAGATTTCTGGCTTGGGTTGGAGCCTATTTCTTGATCATTCAATTCTAATCAGATTGACATAAAGAAGGAAATTGCAGAGGAGCTAAGTCTATTACCCAATACATTAAATGTTGACTATAATCAACAGTGGAATCGCACCTATCAGAGAAGCACTTAGTAGGTTCCAGGAGTGGGGCTTCTCTCACTTTATTTCCCACAATCTGTGCCCTCATTACCCTTTCAGAATAGCTGCAGAGGGTCTCAGAACTTCTCCAAAGTGTCCTGTTAGGTTGTAAGGGAGAATTTAGGTGTTTCTTTTTTTCCATGATGGTCTAAGAACTGGAAATGTCAATGAACACGTGATCCACAAAAGAGGTTGCCATGGTTAGTTAAGCTACCTGGAAAAGTTAAAGAAAGAAGTTGTTTTCTTTGGTATGCCATTCTTGTTTCCTACAGTGATATTTAAAATTGCAGATATCCTTATACTGATAACCTACAAGTACTAAATATTAGAGAGATTTAGAAGAAAAGATAAATAGTACTTTAAGACAAGAACTGGATATGAGAGGCCACAGTTTCAATAAAAGCCTGTAGTTTAACAGTGAGGTTGAGTTAAGGAATTGTAGGCTCTTAATCATGTATTCCCTTCTGTTCTTTTCCAGGTTCAGTAATCATGTGGTTCAGAATAACCTGCTAGTTGAAGAATCATAGGATCTTCTGCATTTTTTCCCACCTGCTCTTTTCCCATGTTCCCATTTCATGTGTCTCAGAATAACCTCCTGTGGCCAATTGTAGGTTGAAGATAATTAGCCTTTAATTATCATCAGTTACATTTTCACCTGTTTCACTTTCAAATCCCCATAACTTCCAGCGTTCCAATTAGCTTCTTCATTCTCCACCAAGGAAGTATGGAGAAACAGGCTTTCCCTTTGGGAACTGACCTGTTCCCTCTCACATTTCAAGTTATATTTTAGCTCATATAAGAATTCCCTCAAGAGAATCTACTTATTTTAATATATAAACACACACACACATACACACATACACCACAGGTATCTCAGATCAAAGTGTGTTATTTTTCCTGTAGTAGCTGAATCCAAATAGACACTAGAAATCCTGTCTCTGGGGATATCAGAATGATGAGTATTATCCAAGAGAAGAACAGATGGATTATAATTTACTCAAGCAGACAAAGCTTTATTTGCAATCTAAAGACATTTTCTATTCTGTTTTCTTTTATGGTTGCATGTGTATAGAAATCTAAAGCAAAATACTTGGGTGGGAAAGAATAAATAAATCAATGCTTTAAAAATCTCAGAGTTAAAAAGTGTTAATGAACTCTTTAACATTCCTGAAAATTTATTATGAAACATTCACTAACGGATCAAAAAACAATTTGCAAAAAGAAAAAGAAGATGCTAATTTACTCTGTAGACCTCTTAAGAATTTTATATATTTGTGTTGCATGGTATCATATATACCTAGCAATGAAAGTAGATAGATAACTTGTGTAAGGTTGTTCTGGGAATACATGCTCATTAGCATGCAAATCATTTATCAAGATGCAAATAATTTAACTATAATGTGGTGAGGGTCCCCAGAGTAAATAATTGTCATTTTCACTACTGAATATTATATAAACACTCATACTATTTTCCTTGGAAATTATAGTATTTATTTAGAACTTTTTGTCTGATAATAATTTTTTTTTCTGCTGATTCTTTACTTGAAAGCATGTGAGTGACCAAGTCATTTTCTTAACTACAAGTAAAGGCTCAAAAATAGAGACTCAAGAGCTGTGATACAAAGAGCTTAAAGCATGCAGGCATTTCTAAAATGTTCCTAGATTTCAGTATACACATTAAGGGCAGTGCTCACTAATTGTTTGCATAAATATTGATCAGTTTATCATTTATCACCTGTCGTGATATATTGTATATCTAATAGAAATAGTCTGGAATATCAGAGGACAGAGCCACCTACAAAGCCAAACCATGAAGATCAGGAAATGATGACCAATGTCTGTAATCTTATAACTTGGGAGGCAGAGATCCTCAGGATCTCTATGAGTTAAAGGCCAAACAGAGCCATGCATGGTCACCACTCCCTGACCTTCATGCATTGGAACTGTACTCTGATATTTCATACTATTTTTATTAAATATATAATCTATCACCACAATCACCTTTTATTCTAATTATAAAATATTAAACATATAATCAATGTATTATTTGGTTCCATGTCAAATATATACTTTCAAATTTATTAGAGTTAATAATATCATTAATAAGTAATTAGAAATGTCACCCTTTACAGTTTGTAAGTTATAGAGACAAGTCCCCTGGAAAATTTTATTGTGTAGAGAATTATATGTGATATTCTTATTAAAATGTTTGGCTTTCTAAGTGCCACAAAATAGCTCAGTGGCATAGTTTAATGCTTATATTTTCAGTATTTTTATTTCTAAATTATGAGGAATAAGTGATAAGTAAGAGAGAAGGAAAGAAAAAAGTAAGGAAGTGATGGAGGTATGGAGAGGGCTGGAAAAAAAGACAGATGAGGGATAGAAGGAGGGAGGGAGGAACAAGGGAAGAAAGGGAGGAGGAAGGAGAAAAGGAAAAAAGAAAGGGAGGGAGAGAAGAGGGCAAGGGAAGGAAAGAAAGGGTGAAGGGAAGAAGGAAGGAAGCGAGGAGGGAGGGAGGGAGGGGCAGACAAATGAGCTGAAGCATAGAGGGAAGAATTGAAAGACACCTCTCTCTAGTATATGTGAATGACTTGCTATGCCCCCTTACATTATTAATGTTCTAATTTTCTAGCAGTTGTTATTTTGTACAATGTAAAACATCCTGGAGAGAGCTGTATTTTATTTTCTACCCTCTTCTCGGTTTAAGATGTCTTCATGATGCCCTACACATTACTGAGCTAATTTATATTCTCAATGGTGCAAGATAATTTCTCGTTAACACACGAATTAAGAAAATGTAAATATCTACAATGAACTGTTAGTTGTATAAGAGGAAGAAATCCTGTAATTTGCAGCAAAATAGATAAAACTCGCCATCATTCTACGTAAAATAGGTTATACACAGAAAAGCAATTACCAAGTAGATTCTCTCATTTGTTGAAGCATAAAAAAAAATTCTAATCTCCCTGTTAGTTAGTGATTACTAAGGCATGAAAAGGGGTGTATGTGTTGAGATACATATATAGAATGAAGGTACATTTGACCACAATATGTTATGTGTATGTGTAGAAATATCATTCCAAGTATCATTAATATCTATCATTAGAACATTTTACTAAAAATACAATGAAATGAAATTTAAAATTACTCAAAGTTTGTAGGCACCTTTCATCATTGATGCTTATTGTAGGCTTTATGGATTACCTAACCTCATTTTACAGAGGATGAATATTTTCTCATTACTAAATCCTAAAAGCTTTACTTTCCAGAACACAATAGTGTGTTATTAGAGGTCCAAGCTGAGGTTCCCAAGGCATGTTAGAAATGGCCAAATATATCTTCATAACATCAAGAAACTTCTTTAATCTCTCCAAACAAACACATTAATTAGCAGTGACCCTTATTTTCTTCAAGTATCTCTACATGTTGAAGTAAGCAGTTGGGCCCTCATACCATTGTCAGTTAGGCAATAAACATTGTCCAGTGTGTCTTTCTATTTTACCATGATGTTTCATGGTTGTATGGTCAAAACATGGCTGCTCCTGCTCCAGATATCATATTCATGATCATGGCAGTCATAAAGGGTACCAGGGAAGGCTGGTGGTCTCTTTCTCTACTGTTAAGTTAAATAAATCATGCCCCATGCTAGTATCTTACTGTCTCTTTGTTAGGAGTTAATACTACAAAATGGCTTAGCTGAGACTGAACTCAAATTCCAGTTTTCTAAGTAAATGCTCTCACAAATGCAAAGAGATAGATTTGCTACCCTCCCCTACCTCCTTTTTCTCCTCCTTTTTCTCCTCTTCTTCCTCTTTTTTCTTATTCTTCTCCACTGCACTTCCACACTGGCCTCTTCTACTGAAGCTTCATGACACACCCTAGGGATAATGAAGAACTCTACTTGGCTGAATAAAAGATGTCCTGATTAGCTTTAACTATCAGTTTGACAGAATGTAGAATTTATGGGAAGAGAATTTTAATTGAGGATTTGTCTGGATTAAATTGGTCTGCGGGCTTGTGAGTGTGGGTATTCTTTTGATTGTTAATTTATGTAGTAGAATCCACTCCACTGTGGGCAGGACCATTTTCTAAATACATGGTCTTGAACTGTATAGGAAAGCTAATAGTTATGGATAAGCTTGCCTTCCTGCCAGCAAGTAGCACTTTTCATGGTTCCTGACATGCTTGTTTGGTTGTGAAATAAGTTTTTTGGTTAACGGTGCTGTTATATGGAAAAGGAAGCAAGTCTAGCTTTAAATTCCTTGTCTTGACTCCACTCAATGATGGACTATGACCTGAAATTGTAAGTCACATAAACATTTTTTTTCTCTAAACTTTGATCAGTGTGTTTTATCATAGCATCAGGAAAGATGCTAAAACAGAAAGATCTGTGAATCTGTCTCTTCAGAGCACCAAGTATCTAGCAGAAAAACATTGGATTTTCATAACACAAAAGTGAAAGTATTCTGAGGATAATGTCACAAAGTTGGTGCACAAAAAAATTCAGAGTGCTAAGAATTTTCATATTTTCTTAAACTAGAACCATCATTAGTTTGAAGCTATCTCAGCTCACCAACCAAATCTGTGCTATTCTATTGGCAGAAATATGAGATTCAAAATTTTTTTCTATCATTATTATACAAAATATTTACGTGTCTTCATTGAATTAAAATCATAACATAAAATATGCTTAAAGACCTCTCTCTTTTTTTTTTAAACTAAACCCCCTCATCTAGTTGGTAGAAGTGACAGCTGATTCCCTTGAGAATCTTCCTGTAACTGTGACAGTGTAATAGTCTGTGTATATTTTTGCAAAGAAGAAGAACAGAAACAGCTGGGAATTATAAAAAATAAAACAAAACATTTTTGCTGCCAACATTGGAGCGTGATTTATTCCAAATACAGTGACACTACACTAGCATCTCTTGTAGGGTGTCACACTGCTTGTACAAGTTTGTTTTTTTCTTGTTCTTTTTTGTTGTTCATTTGTTTTTTAACAGCACAAAAGATAATTTGATTTGCCATCAAATGCTTTACCCTTTTTCCTTTAGTAAATGGAGAATTTGTCATTAACAAGAATTTTCCAGAGACCTCTCTGTCCAATTTGTTACTGTCAGAAATCTGCCTCACATACATTATTTTTTGCCAGATTTAAATTCAGACATGAAAACTGCATAAAATATAAATATTGGAAATACAAAGACATGAGTATTTGGGTTTTAGCACACACAAGTGGCTAAAATTATTTCCATTCAAAGATAGAGGCTTTTGTGAGTTATTGTTTCTTCTGTGAGAACACACATTCAACAGGTGAATGCCAATGTAATAATCGATAAGTTTTTAATTTTTTTATATGAGGAGTACCAGTATAGCTAACCATTTGAATTGACTATTGAATTGTGCTTTATTGAATTTTTTATAATTTTAGGGAGTGCTGTAAAATTACTTTACTAATCTATATAACATTGTATAAAGATCTGTTTTTGTTATCAGTAATACACAAATTAAATACTATGACATTTTAAAATGAAAAATATGATAACTATATAAAGCCATGCTACATTTAGAAAATGAAGATTCATTTTTAAGTTTACATACCCTGTATTTTTTTAATTTACAGAATGATGTATTCTAGAAGCATCTTCCAAAGTGTTAACCACATTGTCAAGACATTCCTGCCATGAGAGGCAAGTATATCTTACAACCAGAGTAGAACAGCAAGTGGCCTATAGGTTCATGTTCTGCGTTAGAGATAAAAATTTAAATATTCTTTATGTTATGCTTAAAAGTTTAGTAGTTTTATTCAGAAACTTATTATTTTGCAATTTTTTAAACCTTATAACTTATGTGGTCAGTCAAGAATATTGTGTCCTTTCTTTAAATAATGTACAATTTGTAACACAAATTAATGAGGGGACCTTCAGTGAGGACCTTCAACTTCTCTCAATCAAAGAGAATGGATTATAAAAAATACTATTTCAACAGAAATTATGGAAGAGTTGCAAAACATTAAAGTGAGGCTGTATCACATTCCAGAAAAAATGTGATTATGAGAGAGATTTTCATATAGAAAAACAGAAGTTTGATTCATAATTTATGCATCTGAATGTGTGTTGGGGGAATGAAAAGTGGGACGGTGTGATGATATAGTTTATATTTAATAAATTAGTCTGGGATATCAGGGAACAGATCCACCCACAGTCAAGCCAGGAGGGTCAGAGAGTGGTAACTCACATCTTTAATCCCAGCATGAGGGAAAGACTGAGGTCCCCTAACCTACGCCTTTAATTCCATAAATCCAGAGACAGATCTTTCTGTGTTTCTCTGAGTTCAAGGTCTAACTAGGAAACATTAGTAGCTCACACTTTTAATCTTAGCTCTAGAATATGATGCAGAGTAGAATTGGGAAGTGTAAGAAGATATTTAAGGAGACATAGGCAGAGGGTGTGGTATTCTGTAGAAGCAACAAGTCAGGATGAGGATTCTGGAAGACAGCTTTTATCCTGAGAAGTTGGCTGAGTGAGAATTGACTGTGGTCTGTTTCCTCTAATATTCCAGCCTTCTCCCCAATATCTGGTTTTGAGTTTTTATTTAATAACAAGTAGAATTTATGTTTCAGGAAGGAAAAAGGAAAAGGTATCAGTTATACTGCCAAAAATAAGAAGAACGAGGAACTGGTTATAAAACAATTCTTATGTGTAAGATGAAAGGCTTTGTGGAAAACTTGGTTTCCAACTTGTGTAACAGTGGAATGAATCAGTTAGACAGAAGGCAGAGGAAACCCAGAATGAAGTGTGAGGAAGATATGGTGCTCTATTTGGGGGTTGTTGAATTTTAGAAGTCTAGAAAGACCTATATCTAGATCAAGGAATGATGGAAGAAGCCTAGAGGAGATGTTTGGGCTGGAGATACATGCATTTGGAGAAATATATATTTGGACATAAAGGCCAGTTGACATGAGGAGATACCATACAGACATAGAGAAACTTTCAGAGATCATGTGGATTAAGAAAAAGCCCAGAATAGTATCTGGATACATAAGAACACAGAGATGACCTGGAAAGAAAGTGTAGGTTTGTGAGAACTAATCTATAGCCAGAATTTTAACTTAATAAAAGGTATCATAAAGTCTAATGAAACTGACAATATTTTTTCTGCATCAAGACTTAGGGTATGTATTTTTGACATTATAGGGAATATAGCTTTTGTTCCATGTACACAAGTCTATCATAGACAAGAAAAAATTTATAGATAATGCATAAACAAATAAGTGTGACTTGTTCAATTAACTTTATTCACAAACTAAAGAATTGAATAGATTTAGCCTTTAGGCTTGTGTATGAAAAACATTGACTACTATTATCAAGTTTAATATTTTGAAATTCCACTTGGTTATCTTCTAAGTATAGACTTAAAAAATGCTTCTCATTATGTTAAAAACATCTGTTTAATCTATATGCTCCAAGACTTCTGGATAAAAAAATGTTAATGCTTTTAACAAAAATTATTTTTAGGTTTCTAAACTTTTACTATGACTCAAAGACATGAGTCTTCTGCCTTTTCTACAATATGGGTTTTAATATGAACTGCAGACAAAAACCATGCTATTATATCTAATACTTTGGTCTTTTACAAAAGATTCTTATAAGCTTCAGAAAATTAAGTTTGATCCATCGGCTCCCACAGGTCAAATGTACTCCAGATGAGTACTGACAATGAACAGCCTATTTCTCCACCTCCCTATTCCTCAGGGGAATTCCTATCTATTCCCCTTTTCCTGATTTGGGACACCCCTCTCCCATCTATTAAGACAGTAGACCTAGAAATTTCAAATATATACCTAAGAGAAAAAAATTAAATTTCTTAACTTTACTTTCTGCCCATTAATATACATTTGTTCCAACAAATTTCTAATCAATTAAAGGTTATAGGTTACCCCAACAGCTGTCTGCATGCCTCTAGCCCCAGATGGTCCTATGGAATCTGGACAACAAATGAATCAGTCTGTTTTTCCTGGGCTTGGTCAATATTTCAGCCTTTGGGTCCCAAGCTATACCCAAATGTCAGCAGTAAATAGTCCAATGATTACATTTCATCTTATCATTCATTTATTATTAACAAAGGGATGTAACATTAATTTTCTAATCTTGGACATATGGCTGAGTTGCTTATTTAACATATGTTATAAAAGAAATTACTAATGTTCTTAGTAAGCCTAGAAGACATGCTACTGCTTTAATTTTGGGCATTACTATACTCATTATTACTATGAGAATTGTTACTGCATGTACAACTGCCTTATTATAACAGGTTCATACTACAGAGCATGTTAATCAGATCTCAAAAAGTGTTATCAAAATAACAACAAAAAGAAACAATGATAAAAATTTTAGAGAATAATGTAAAAATATCTAAAAACGTTTCTATTTATCAGTAATTAAATTCAAGATATTAAGATTAAGTTAATTGTCCTTTGTCATTCATTGTTGTTACACAGACACAAAATAATCAAAACAATGTAAACTCACAAAGGTCAACAAGAATCACTGGGCTAGAGGAGTTGGCTACAGATCAGATTACAAATTCCTTCCCACTATACATTCAATCAATTACATAACATATACAGTTACAAAGTTAGATAAACTGAAGTTATATCTCCCTGCACAGAAACTTATACTGATGGGCAAAAAAGGATGGAGAAAATGATAAAAGTATGAGATATCTGGACTTCCATTTCTTAGAAAAGTTAGCACATGCAGAGCCACTGTGGTATCATATGACCAAGAAGAAACAGAATACTGAGATTATTCGAGAGAGAGGGAGAGAGAGAGAGAGAGAGAGAAAAAAAATTTTGTTTGCTTCTTTGTGTTGAGCATTGGAAGAATTCTGTTTTGTAAATGGATTTCCTGATCATGGGAGCAGGTGCAGATATTGTCTGTAAAGTCAAGTCATAAAGACATACTTCTTTTGTGATAAAAGGGAAAGTTCATTGTTCATTAAATGTGTAGTCTTTTCCTTAGTACTGACTTCTAAGAAACAGGAATCTATTCATGTGTAGACGTCTAGGGTTCAATTGGTCCTAGGTCTAACCATTTAAGGAGAGATGAAAGTATTTAAAGACAAGTTACACAGTAGGTATAAAAAGGCCTGCTTGCTAGAGTAAACTCAACAATAATTAAAATTGATTAATTACTCCCCCAAAATTTAGTTAAGGCACTGGTGCTATCAGCAGCAACTTTCCAAGCAACCCTGCTTCTTGATTCCAGGTCTTCAACATATTTCCTGTGCATATACTTTTGACATACTGTGTTACCCATCAGGATCCAAAAGGAACAGGATCTAGAAACTTAGCCATAGGACAAAATAGACCCTTCTCACTCATAAGCTAATTTTCTCTGTTCTGTCATTGAGGTGGAAAGATGGTTGTTATAGACTTCAGTTTATATCATGCTGACAAATGTTGGCATATGAAATAGTTCAACTATATTATATATTATATGATACATGTTCCTGAAATTTGAAGCATCAGGAGTCATAAAAAAAAGACAAAGCAAGATAGATATGTAGAAAATAGAAGATAGCTTGTAGAAAAATTAGGCAGGATTTAAATATAATTACTACTGGGAGAACACTGCAAGATGATTGTTCATACTATTGATAGAGATCAAATACCAACTGCATTGTTTTCTGAAAGATGAACTTTATTTTAAAGAACATGAAGAACTTCCATCACTAACAGAAAAAAAGAAAACCTAGAATCTAGCATTTCAGAATATATATATATAAAACACATACATATTTACATATGCATACATATATTCATATATGTAAAAATAATACTGAAAATATTTTCGCTTATTTATTTATTTATTTATTTGGGAATAAAGTCACATTTTCTCTCCATGTATATCCTTGTTCAAGCTCCCTTCCCCCTCCCACGCCCTCTAGGCACTCTCTCTTTTCCATTTCTCCCCATCTCCTCCCCAGCAAGGGCAGGAGGTCCAAAGGTCCCAAGGTCCTTATATGTCTTAGTTCAGCATCCATTCCTGGCATATTCAGTTTCCTCACCCCAACATCAAGAAAGGAACTAGTGTGCATTTGATTCATTTCATTAATGTGAATTAACTGATTTTGTTAATGAGTAGTAACCTTTTTTCATTTTACTTTATAGTACTCTATTGCCTTCTTACTGTTTTGAATGCTTCACTTTGTAGTTTTTTTAATTCTCAAGCACTGATGTCTATCCAGAGGGTTGAGAATGTCTTTGTAATGTGTTTGGAAGTCATTAGCATCTGTGACATTTCTGGCCAAGGAAAATATTTTCTACTATATTTACTTCCTCCTCAAATCATATAAATAGAATGTGCATGTGTGTTTGTGTTCAGTGTATACATGGGTGGGCTCTTTGTTTCCTTCAGACTCTTTTTCAATTCTTTAATTCCCAATTCTCCCAGTTTCTGCACCATTTTTCCCTCTCCCCCACCCCAGCTTTGACCAAGAAAGTAGCAGATTATTATTAAAGCCTCATTTCACTTCAGCTCTCGCCTCCCCATCTATTTCTTTCCTTTCTCCTCATTTTAAAATTTTCAAGTGCAATTTAGTTGTAATTCACAATGGAATAAGTTAATGGAAATTTTGAGAGTAGACAATCAAATCCACTTTAAAAATAGTTAATTTGAATCAAGAATATTCAAATAGGCAACATGAATTTCTAGGGAAAATATCATTTCCATCAAGCATGTCACCTTTGAAATAGTGAGTGTTGGGAGAGGTTTTAGCAGTTTTGGACGTTTCAATGTTCATGATTAATATGGTGACTTAGTTTAGAACAGGAGAAGACAATTTACTGGCTGACAAAATGCCCAGTTATATATTTACATTTCCTCAGTATGAGAAACAGTCATAACACCTAGGGTATTAGTTTCCAGTTTATTGGCCTTCTGCATTTTACACAAAAAGTAGTCCCAATTTCCAATTATTTGTGATAATGTGCAGTATTCACTCACCAAGAGTGAGGCTGAATGTGTTTCATAGAACTTCATCACCTAGATGTTATTTGAAAAACAAACATTTAGGATCCAGTTTGGTGTTTTGTGTAATTATTTAAGGGACACTTGCACCAATATTAACTGTTTACATCTTTCCAACAATGGCTAACAGCAAACTTGCTTTAAATGAGTATATGAGGAAAGCATGTTAATGTTAGAAGGAGTAACAGGGGCTCATTTACCCTCTGCACAAGATCAGACTCATTATAAATAAAGACAAGGAAGTGCAACATGAAGAGCATTTATCCTTTTTTAATAGACTTTTAAGACAGTTTCTCAAGTTGTTGACGAATGTAATAAAATAAAATTAAATTAAAAGAAATGTCAAGGACAAGAAAACAAATTTAAAAATTAACAAAGCCCAGGATAAATTAGCAATTACACGTCCATCAAAGGTTTTAAAGAGGGTTGATCTTGGCAAAAAGTGAAAAAACGTCAACATTATTGTAGCTTTTGCAGAAACAATTATTATCATTGCAAATTACTTAAACTATTAAGCTGAGAATAATTCAGAAATATCATTAGCAGTCAAATTACTGAAAAGGCCTGTTTTCTTTCCCCCTTTGTTTAATTTAAACTTAATGTCTGCTTATTCTCACACAAGCAGAAAATGCTGATAAATAATTCCAGAGCATACCTAAACATCTCCCTTCACAGCTAGCTTCTAATTTGATCTCTGGAGACCCTTCTCAGTAGCTGAATAAAATATTTTCATTTATTCTAGGAGAGCCTCCTCCACCACACGTTTCTAATCTCGAGATTCTCAGTAAAGCCTCTAGATGAAGTCCTCAGCAAATCATTAAACTTGTTCAATAACGACGCAACAAAGCACAGGAGAATTGGCGTCAGTGCAGCAAAGTTTTTCAAATGGAGAGAAAGAGGGAGAGAGAGAGAGGAAAAAAAAACAACTTTAATAAGCCAACTTAAGTTTCTAGGGCAAGTTGGAGAGATTATTTAACGTTTGAAACTTTGTAGCAGTCCTGGTGTAGGGAGACTCTCAAGTCCACAGTGCCAGCTTGTCTGGCAGAACCTCACTCATGGGTTAGAGCACAGATGCTGAAGTTGCATTTGCTTTTAGTCAGCTTCAAAGGGTGCCTGGGTCCCAGGACATATGCTGGATCCACTCCTTACAAAGCATATGGTCTGCTAATCAGCTTGTTTGTTCCTCATACAAATAAATGTCTCAATGATCAGATAATTAAAATTGCTTTCTCCAAACTGTCTGTATCCATCAAGATGCAATTTGATGAAATGAGAAGAAATACATGTAAAAAGCTAATTTTTCTGTCCTAAGCTGGGAATGTATGACACACATTGATGATTCATGCCATGAAAGACACATTACTAATTAAGCAGATGTGTTAGCAAAATGAAATAACTTCTTAACATATAAAGGTGTCAGACTCTGCTCCAGGCTGGGGAGTGGAATTGGATTACTGCTGATATAGACCTTTACTGGCTTTAAATCAAGAGCCTGAAGGAGTGACCTGTGTCCATCAACAGGTCTTTCATTGTTCATTATCACATGCACTCTTTGCCTGCCTGCCTGTCTGCCTGTCTACCCCCACCCCCTGGAGTTTGTGAAGACCATTCACTCTCCAGTGTCAATTTGACAGGAGCAGTCAGGTACTTCTTACTTAGCTTTTTCTTTTCCACTGAACATTTCAAGATCATGAACTTAAATGAACAAAGAAAAACAACAGCAACAACACCCAACTAAAAGCCAAAACCCTGCCTTGTGTGCTGAGTTTATAGCTCAGGGTGTAAAACTCCTCTTAGCCAAGTTTAAGGCCCAGAGATCAGTTCTTCTTCCTTTACTTCAAAGCAGGGAAGGCATGTCAGGTACTGGAATCTCAGAGCTTGAGAGTCAGAGATAAGGGGACCATAGGGACAGGTGGCTGTTAAACTTGATGGAAATCAGTGCAATTCAGGTTTAGGAAGAGACACTGCCTCAGTAAATAAGGTGAAGAGTAATTGAGGAAGTCAGCTGACATCAGTCTAGGTCATCTGCAAGCATGCACACATGTGAACACACATGAATGTCCACATGTACATTACATGCACTTCCAGACCATCACCCAAGTGACCTGCCTTGCTCAGGCTTCCTATTTCATTTCTTACACATACAAATTCTCCTGCTATCCAGGGACCTGTGTGTTTCTAGTTGCTCAGTGAACATTCTGGCTGTTCCTGCTCTTATGCTTTCCTCCTGTGGTCTTGACCATCATCTTCTACCTGTCAGCTCCCTCAGTTACTTTCTTCAGGTGAAATACAAATTTTAGTTGTTTGTTACACGCATCAGAGAAGTTGGGGAGTGCTGGAGAGAGCTTTGCTTGACTTGTATCCTCCTTTGCAAGGCTTAACCCTGGAAGCCCCCAGAAGAGCACTCTCTTCTCAGAGATGCTGACCTGTAAGCTGGCAGTGCAGACTTAAGCAAGGGCCACGGAGAGACCTAAAATAATGGTTTAAAAAGCAGATTCAGGCTTATGATTCTTATCCTCTGTATAGTTATTGTTAACTCTTCTGCATTTTAAATTCTTTTTACTGTTTTTTTTTTTTGATAAATACAAAATAAAGAAAAAAAAAAAAAAAAAAGCAGATTCAGACAGAAGAAGGCTGGTCATTGTGAGAAGAGATGGAGAATCTGTCCCTTACCTTTGACAGTTAGTAGTCTTTAAGAAAACAGTCATATCTTTTTTTTCCCTCTATTATATTCAGAAGTATTGAGTTTTAATTGTGCTCTGGATACAGAAAATGAGAAAAACAGTGCAGAGTAGCTGTGTCACAACCAAACATACAGACAATTAATCCTGAGAAATTCAAAGTATTTGAAACTCAGCCTCATTGAAACATGTGAAAGTGCATTCTAGTATTTAAAAAAAGACTAAAATCACAGGTTCCTTTAGATTTCAGGAAAGATGTAACTATGAGCTAGGTAATATCTAGATTGTCAACCACTTTATTCTGGTTATTTTGTCGAGTTCACGGTTTGACGTGTTCACAGTTCTCTATTTGCATGTCTGCTCTCTGATCCTCTCACTTCTCTTCCCTCCTCCCTCCCTCCCTCCGTCCCGCCCTTTGTGTCCCTGCCCCTTCCTTTCCAGTTGGTTGAGGTGTAACTGAGTATTTGAATAAAAACCCTCGTGAGTCAGTCATCACTTACAGACAAAGATAGCGATGAGAAAAGCGAAGTTTGGAGCCAAGTCCTCCGGTTCTGTATGCGAACCTTCACACTAACTACTGTGTGACCTCCCACATATTGTTTAGCCTCTCTTCACTTTAGTTTCCTCATCTAAAGATCCAGAAGGGTTGTACCCATTCTAGATACAGACAGACCTACAGTACCTCAACTGCTAAGCAAACAAGATGGTGTTATTATGGTCATTAAACTGCAGTGCAGAACTAGCCACTCATCGGCTCACTGATTTGTCTCACAGCATCACAAACAAGTTTTGCCATCGGTCTACTAAAACTTTCTCTTTTTATATCATCTAAACCAGAATTTTCATACTTTTTGAATGGGTTTTACTGTCTATGGAGACTGTTGCCACTTAGGCACAGGATAGTTTAGTTCCTTGGAGGATCTTTACCTAATCAGACTATATATAGCAATGTGAATCCCAGCTTCCATGCTCTGGGGGAAACTATGGTGGCACACTTGTTCCTGCTCTGCCCCATTGCTGTAACGCGTCTGTAAGTGGAAGGGTAAGACTTATAACCCTGCTTCAAGAGTTAATTTAAAGCTTAGAAAAGAATCAAGCACATATGATTATTATTGGTTTTCTTATCTTTTTATCTCAAAACTCTTTTGGTGTAATCAATTAACTATACCATTTCTGTGTTCATATGTGTCTGCCTGAGTGTATACACATGTTAATGAGGCCAGAGAAGAGCAATAGCCTCTGCTATTATACTTCATTTGTTCCTTTTGATATAGACTTTCCTTTTGAATTTGAAGTTTAAGTCTTGGCTAGGCTAGGAAGTTGGCAAATACCAGACGTTCTTCTATCTCTACCCTTCTTACAGCTAGAGATACAGGTAGTTTTTGGGATGCCTACCTCGTTATATAGACGCTGAGTTCTGAAATCTTTTCCTTGTAATTGTATAGCAAATATTCTATATTGCTGAGTTGCTGAATTATCTGCGACCCCTTATCACAAGCTTTGCTGACTCTCCATGTCTTGTAAAATTGGAATATAACTCCTTCTTCCTAACATTATTAAGAGGATTATTAAGAGTGAAATAATACATATAGAAGACATGACATATACTTAGGGGTTACTACACAAGTGCCCTCTTGAATTTTTCCAATTCTTGCACATTTTTTACTATTTTCCTATGAATATAATTTATTAAAATATCCTTCTAAAGAAAAGTCACACCCTTTCTTTCATATGCATATCAATCTTCACAAGCCTGATTGATTTCTATTTGCTACAGGTCTATTTTAACATATATTATAGTTTAGGTTTATGCCACTGTGATCAAAATTTTTTGTCCTGGTTATGAACTAAGATTATGACTAAATATCATGCTTTAGTTCTGCAAACTGCTTAAAATAGTTCAAAAGTTGTCTATGAATTTTAACAGATTTAGAAAAACAAACTTTCACTCATGCAGAAAATAGTTAGAAACTTTGTATTGATAATGCTCTCCGTGTCTCTTTTAGTACTGTCTAATAAGAGTACATTCATGGTTTCAATCAATGTTTATTCCATCTTTTTGTTTTTCTTTACCCCAAGAAGTATCAATATGCTGGAGCATATTTTCAAAACTATAGTTAATTAAATATATTATTGTTTTCTTTAGAAGAAGCCGGTAGGGTGGGGGTTTGAGTAAGCAGACGCTGACACTGAAGATATGCCGGTGGGAGAGCTAGCCCCATGGCCTATCACATGGTGGCAGAGGTGGACACCTCCTCGCTCATTGCCCCTCACTGTCCCCTCCCTCATTGCAGGTGGGAAGAGCACATACCCAAGTCAAGAGAATGGGACAACTAACCTTAACCCTTATCTGCTGCAGTATATGGGAGAGCAAGTCTTGCCTTGTTCTTGGGCAGCACACAAGAGCTGACCTTGTTGGCAGGGGTAAAAGTGATCTGGACCTGTGGGTATGACAGCAGGAGAGTGATCCTGTCCCTTCTTATATGTCATGGGGATGGCAAATATGCCCTTTCCTCACTTCTTGCCATCTCTGTCATGCAGAAGAGCCAACCTTGGGGAAGAGGTGTTTTTACTCTTCACCAAATACAGCAATCTAGAGGACAGGCCTTGTTCCTCCTCTAAGCTAAACAATAGAGCTGGACTTGGTGGTGTGAGTGTGAGTCAATTGAAGCCAAGGGAGTGAAAGGCAATGAAATAGTCCTGCTATTTGCTGTCTGCTACATTGGATGAGCTAGCCAAGGCTGTTACAGAAATTTGATCTAGGATGTAGCTGGATGTTCAATGGAGTTGTCAGGCCACTAGTTTGAGAGGTGAAGTTTAGATTCAGCTGGTCAGAATAGATCATAGACTTGCTTGGTGAACTCAAGAGAGAATCTTGGAAGGAAGAGGTAAGGCTTGAAGGTTGCTTGGGCCTTTTCCAGCCATGGAGTAAAGGGTGGCAGTGTGCTTGCAGCTCATTTACAATTATCTCAGGGTTTTATCTTTAACATTTGCCCTAAAGTTTTATTTTATTATAAGTAATAAAAGAAACCACATTACCTGGTGCCTATGTGGGCCATTATTAAACCACGAAAAACTGGCATGATTATGCTAAGCCAACTGCTGTAGCCAACACTACAGTGTAGTAAAGAGTGTAGTACTTCTCCCCCTAGCCCTTCCTAGCAGTCTCTCTTGCATTGGGAAGTTTTTCATTGCTGCTGTCTGTGGCACAAAGCCCTGGATTTTTATAGTTCAACCATGTGCCCAACACTACTCACCTAGGCCAATTCTGCTCAGCATACAGAAATGCCAGGGCAAAAACTAGTGTGGCTGCTTTGCAAATTCATTTTCCCCCAGCATGCTGAGCCAGGGCTGCCCTGTTTCTATGCCTGATCTAACTTTTAGGTGAATATTGTCACTACACTTAATTACCTTTGTACAGCCTTTATGACACATTGGCATCAAAGAAGGTAAGATACATGTAAATATTTAAATGAAAAACTAGGCTATCAAATAAATAAATAAATAACTCACTAAATAACATAAATAAAATTTTAAAAATGAGAAAAAGAAGTGGGGAGGACAATATTAAAATCTTTTCCATGTTTAAAATTGAACATATCATAATGAGGAAATTAGGATACTCGTTATTACTTCTATGGTCAGAATAAAAATAAAAAAGATAATTATAGGGATAAGCAAATTAGTTAGGATTGACTCAGTCTTGGTCATAATTATTATCAGTTTCATAATTCATATTATGCTTTAAATGGTTTTTTCTTTTTTTATTATTATGAATAAAGAAGTCACATTTTCTATCCTTTTTGATAACTGTGCCAGATATGAAAAATTGACTGACAAACCTTAGAAAGATGTACTGCTCATAAGATATAAGCCTTAGTAAAAGTTACTACTGATAATATATAAACCTTTCACATTCTTACTAATAAAAATTATAAAACTGTGATTGATAAGGTATAAGCTTTAGAAATACTACTACTAATATATTATTATTATTATTTAAAAATAAAACTGTGACTAATAAAAACAAACATTAAAAGACTTTCTAATGGAAATAATAAAAAATAGACTGATAAAATACAACCCTTGGGAAAACTTACTAATAAAGACACAGACAGAAAATTTTTAAAGCAGAATGCATACCTCACAAATATAGTATAAAATTGCAGGGGTCCTGACCAATGTTATCAAAAAAACAAACTTTAATTTTCTAGTCACCATGCAGGAGCATTCAACAAATGACACGCATACCCAAGGCTATGGAAGAGCTCACTGGAAACCTTTGCAATGCTAGATTTGAGGAGATTTAAGGAAACAATAATTTCATATGGTATGCATTTATCTTTTGTGAGAAAAATATTAAATTCATAGACAAATAGTCATTATTTCACAAGACTATAAAGATTTGGTTGCAGCAGTATTGGAAATAGGTCTTCAATTATAATGAAAAAATTGGTAGAAAGATGAGGCAAAGGGTTATCAAACAATGAAGTAGATCAAGAGGTACTGAAATTTCCAAAGATCAATACTTTACTGATGGTGATGATGGTGACTTGCAAGGACAGCCTATATATTATGAACGCACCTTGTCTCTATGTTGTACAACAGCTTTGAATGCTTGGAACAGGGATGAAGAGGCTAGAAGACCCCTCCAGAAGACTTCACTAATTTTTTTTAGAAAGACTGTCTTTAGCTATGAATAGAATAATATTAGATCCAGAAGTTAAACAAATCTAGGTTTGAAAATGTGAATTCACAATTCCAAAGGGTAATCAGGTCTTTAAGGGTAAGAACAGCACTCTTGGATGAATGGATACAAAATTCAGTCAATATTGAATTTTATACACATGATGATACTTGGATAAGAGAGGTGACTTCCAAAAACTTTAATAAAAATAAAAATGTTGATTGTTTTAACTGTGGTAAACAACGACATCTAAAAAGTGATTTTAGGTAAGACACTCTTAGAAATAATGAAATGATGGTTTCTTTAGAGATAATCCAAACAGGAGGTCCTAGCTTTCTGCACTATGCACAAGGTGTGGCAAAGGCTGCCAATGAACTAATAAACACATGTTAACAAGGGACAAGCAAGGTAATCCTTTGCCATTTGGAAACTTTTTCATGGGGGTCTTTCAGCTTCCATGTTAACATTAGGCCAATTATTTTCTGTTAACATGGGGGAAACTTGTCCACAGAGCAATTAAAGGAATTGGTCTTAAAATTCATACTGCTCTGAATGACAGAACAGTTTCAGTAGGTAAGAAAAAATTTCCAGAAGATAAAATAAAACAAAATATTTTTGACAAACTTCTATAAATTATCAAAGACCAAAGCTAAATATATGAATAAATGGCATTGTAACTGAATGTTTGTTTACATAGGTGCAGATGAATTACAATTTTGCCAAAATTTTTGCAGCCTGATTAGACTATTCATGAGGTAAATATTCAGATTTTGTGGATTGGAACATTATCTCTGGTAAAATAAAGTTTCAGATAGGTCAAATGTATAGGGCCAGAATGACAGATAGAAAAATTTCATATGTGGATAAATAGCAATGTATTTATGAGGATGGAATTTATTACAGCAGTGGAAAACACAGATCAAAGTTCCTTCAATCTGTAAATTGTAAAGTGGAGAATACTTCTGAGAGAAATATTAAAAGGTATTTTCAAGAGCAGTCACAGATTCCTCAAGTTGTTATAAACAGAACATAACAGATGGTAATCTTTCAAAGGTACCAACAGCCCTATGTTTAAAATGATTAACTGACAAACATGTCTGAGTGGAATAATAGCTTTTAACATCAGAAAAATTGCAGGCATAAGAATAGTTTGGACAGAAGAGGCAAAATGTTCACCATACCAAGGAATTGCCCGATCCTTGAAATTCTCTTAATATTTGTCATTAAAAAGAAATCAGGAAAATAGAGAATGATAACAGCTTGGGAGCCATAAAGTCATTCAGCCAATAAGCTCTTTACAGCTTGAAATTCTCTTCCTCTCCATGTTACCTAAAGGATCTATTGTAGTGATTGACTTAAAAACTGCTTCTTTAATTATACCTTTACAACAATAAGAGAAAAAAATTGCTTCCATATTGCTTACTTATAACAATTCCCAGCCTGTTAAAAGGTACCAATGGAAAGTTCTCCAACAAATGATGTTAACAACTCCACCATGTACCAATATTTTGTACAACAGCTATTGAAAACAATTCATGAACAGTTTCCTCATTCTATAACACCATTTTAGGGATGATATTTTATTAGCTGATTTAAATGTATATATCTTAGAAAATGTTTTAAAAAGCAAAGAAAATATTGCCTTGCTGGGAATTACTAATTGATCTTGTAAAAGTGAAAAGAGAAGATTTTATTAATTACCTAGGATATAATATAGATTTATAAAAATTCAACTACAAAAGGTAAAAATCAGGAGAGATCAATTGTAAACTCTTAAAAATTTTCAAAAATTTGTAGTACATATTCACCAGATATGACCCATAATTAAATTAACAACTAAACTACATAATTTATTACAAAGCATAAAAGATTATAGGGACTTAAATAGTTCAAGAAGATTATCAGCTGAGGCTGAGAGAGAATTGGCTATGATAGAAAATATTACAGGATGGACATGTGAGTAACTTGAATTCAGAACTTGATTGTGTCTTAGTCAGTCTACTTTTTAGTTATTCTTCCACAGAATTCTTATTTAGAGAGAAACTAATATTTTAGGATGGTATTTTTGCGTAAAAACAGAGTAAAAATTAAAGAGCTATGCAGTAAAATGTAGCCAAATTATTGCAATTGGTTTTTAATATAATTAGTTAATATTTATTAAGAACAGAAACATAGATACAAAGGCAATTTTAAGGGAAAAAGGGACTGAGATGGAGGTGTGCAGAGTGATAGAGTAGGGTGCCTTTTCCTGGAACACATCAGAGCCAAGAGAGAGCAAGAAACTTCTGTGGCTGGGGTCTCCAAAAAGCTAGCCACACCCTAACAAAATCTAATTTTTTAATGTCATAAACGTTTACCTAGATAAATTCTAATTTCTCACTATAGTAAAATGCTAATAAATTGATTCTGAAAGCAAAAATGAGATGTTATTAATTACAGAAATAGACCCAACAGAAATTGTAGTATCTTTTAATAATGCTATAATTTCCTCATTATGAGCTGAAAATAAACATTGGTAAAGAATTTTCAGTATTGTTTTGGAGATATTAACAACAACTATTCCAAAAGGAAGAGATTTCAATTTATAAAAAAAACCAATTGTGTCCTTCATTACATTATACAGGGTACATCAATATATGAAGCCCCTACATTATTACTAATACAAATAAATAAGAGTGGGCAGGTGATAAATCAGGAAACTAAGTAAAGTTGCTCAAAGCCCTTAAGATTCTGTTCAAAAGTCAGAATTACATGTTATTCTCATTGTCTTATATCTCTATAACCTCTTAGTATATAGTTAATGATCCTCAATGTGCAGGAAGAGTTCTTTTACATATTGGAACTGCTGAACTTATTCCCAGTGATGCAAAATTAACTTGTTATTTATTCAGTTACAGAAAATTGTCAGAAATAAATTTATCCTTTATATATAACACATATCAGATTACATACTTGTCTACCAGAGCTACTAGTACAAAGTAATATGAAACTGATCAGCTAAAAACAGGAAATGTGCTAGAAATCTTAGAATTTCAGAAGAAGCACCATGGTAATAGCAAAAATTTAGAGAAAAAAAATTTTAATTACTTGACAACCAGCCAAGGAAATTATAAGAAAATGTTCTACTTGTTCCTTGCATAATCAACCACTACTTCATAAAAGAAGCAATCCTAACGATACTTAAAGAAATAAAATTTGGAAAATAATTGTTTCATTTTTCAGAGTTTAAAATATTAAAATAATGCAGCATACCTTCAACACATATTCAGAATTTCAATGGACAACTGCTTTGAGTTCTGAAAAGGACAGTTCTATAATCAGACACATATAGCATACTGTCAGACAGTTGAAGCAAGAACAGTTTCTTGTCCAGTGGCTAACCTTTTCCACAAAGAAAGTAAATTTCATATGGAATTTCTTTAATGCCCATCATTCTCTTGAAGTAGATTAATGCTGCCAGGAGCAGACCTGTTTCACTCTCCAGAAAGCCCAAGATCTTAAAATATTTAAATGCCATATTCTGTAGGTCTTTGAAGTGTTTGAAGATTACCTATATAACTGGAATATATTTTTATATGCATAAAACATCTTAACTAACATGACTATAAGTTTAATGATCACATATGAATATTAATCTACATTTCTTAATGGTACTTGACAATTTTAAATGAGTTACATAAGAACAATACCTTAAACAAGAGTATAAATATACATATAATATAATGAAATTGGCCATAAATTTGTATCAATAAGCCAAAATCCATACCAATTTAAAGTACTTAGAGATTAACAGCTAGAGTTTTTTTTTTTTTGATTAAAGTAGATTCAGTAATCTTTTTATTCATTTCTATATCAGTGACCTTTAAAGTCTTCAAAATATGATGGTGCCCTACAACAGTGATTCTACTTGGATTGTGATAATACCACTAAGCTGATAAACTTAGCTTTAGACATCCAAAAATTAGCTTTAGACAAAAAGCTACTAAGGACAATCTCAAGACAGTTAGTTCAGATGGTTCAGCTCACTCCTTGGTGATCCATAAATTCAGAAGACTTGATTAAAATTGCATTTAATAAAGATTAAAAATGCATTTAATATTTCTCAAGTTTTTTGTGGCATCAGTCTGGCACAAGCTGATTTTTCTTTTCTTCTGTGTCTCAGAAGTTTTATATCAAGCCTTTAGCCAGCTGGTTTCCCATGTGGAAGCTCCACAGGGGAAGAAGTGATTCCCAGTTCATTGCATCTTGGCCTACTTTTTCTTGTGGTTTTATGACTAAGTTCACTATGTTCCCTGGAGCTATTGGCTGGGTACAACTCTCCACTTCTCCTTTATCACATGGACACCTACACAGCCAACTCAGAACATTACTCCTTGTGTTTTCAAAGTCAACAAAAGAGTCATCCCCAAGAGAAAGGGACAGCTGATTCTCCAGCTCTCTTGATTATGACAGACCTATCCAGGTAATATTCCCTTTGACCAGATGATTCACTTACATTCTTGGAATCACTTTACCTTTATCAATGAGGTCTAAAGAGAATTCATCATAACCAGAGCCCTTTCCACATAGAGAAGACCAGATTCTGTACTACAGTTATACTGGTCTCAAATTCTGAGGGCATCTTTGAGTGAAATTGAGGACATGACTACTCCAAGATATAGCTGAGGGAAAAAAGTTTTATTGTAGATATTTGATAGAGTACATCCAGAGGCATCTGGAGGGTCCAGCAGAGCTGTGACCTGAGAGAATAGAGAAGGGGGAAGAATAATAGAGTAAAAGAAAGAAGAGAGCATAAATTGACCAGAGAAGAGAATTGGATCAAAATGCAAACATAAGCCAGTCAGTAGCCAAGAGCCAAGAGAACACATGACCAAAAGAGTTAAGTTATACAGGAATCAGAAGCTGAGGCAAGGAAATCCCAGCCTCCTGAGTTGAAAAAGTTTAAGGTAGGGACCCAAAGTAAAAAGTTCTGGGAGGAGTCACAAGTCCTGACTTAGCCTTGTCCTTGGTTTCTCCAGTTCCTGACAATCTTAGCTACTACAGTCCCTGAATGTGACTTAGCTATCAGAGATGGTGAGACGGTGATAAACTAAGAAGTGGGTTTATATAGGTGGTTAAAAAAAACAAAAACAAAACTTGTTTTTTAAATTTTACATGAAGTTGGCTTTGTATGTGTGAATATGTTTATATGAAGGGAAGTGTGATTATAAATACCTGTGACAGGCCTGTGAATACTGGAGGAGGTCTCAGATATCTTTCCTTGGAGCCCACTACTTTATTTTGGACACAGGGTCTTTCCTTTGTCTGAGGCTCACCAATTCACCTATCCAGAGAGACCAGGAAATATACCTGTCTTTGCCTTTTCCATGCTGGGATTACTTCTATATCCATTTGTTATTTTGTTTTCATTGTGGGCTCTTGTGATTAGAAGTAAAATATTAATATTTGCATAGCAAGCAATTTAGTAACTGAGCCATCCTTTCAGGCAAAGTTGCTAACATTTTGTGAAACTACTCATAATATTTAAAGGGGGTCTTTAGAAAAACTGTCTCCAAGATTATAGTCTTATGATGAAGCATTTATAAAAGCCTACCCACCAGTTAAAATAAAGTCAAATGCTGATGCCATCAAACACAAAATAGATGAGTATAGACATTAAAGAAGTATTTTGTCTCTGAGATTTATTTATTATCTAATAATTTATTCATGTATCTATTTTCTATTAGCTTTTGATTTAGGAGGTTTTGTTTTGATTTGTTTCGTTTGGCATGGACAAATTGAGAAAAACGATGACCCAAGACTGGAAGCTGATTCTCTCCTTCATACTGAGGTCTCAGGAGTAAGCATACTGACACCTTTAGACAGATAACTGAACCAAAGCTTCTTAGGTTTTCTCAAGGTCC
Source organism: Sigmodon hispidus (assembly GCA_004025045.1). Lineage (NCBI taxonomy): Eukaryota > Metazoa > Chordata > Mammalia > Rodentia > Cricetidae > Sigmodon > Sigmodon hispidus. Next base: position 24,492 of record PVIH01002371.1, on the reverse strand, counting down.
TTTCCTCCTCCCAACACATCAGGTCATTCTCTCTTCTCCACAACTCCCCATCGCCCCCCCCCACCGCCCGGGCAGGCAGCAGGTGGTCCCAATGTCCCACTGTCCCTTTCTCAAAAAAACATAAAGGACAGAGTGTCAAATATAAATGACAAATTAAAAACAAGCACTCTCTCTTTTCTGTCAGTCTTCATAATTAGGAATAAAAATATTCTAAATATTACCTATCCAGGCCTCTCTCACTATTCTAATGTGGCCTGTTTCCATGGCTTTAGTTCCTATTCTAAGTGAATTTGTAACTAACTTGTGAGCTGAACCATGGACCTTCTAGAGAAAATTGAAGTAGAAGAAGCAGCTATAAATTTCCAAAGCAAAGGAAAGTCTAAGAGGTATATGTGGCCTGGAGACCAAGATCACTAAGTTAATGCAACATAAATACTTACTTTTTTTTCCTGAATTTAAATCTGAAGATAATCAGACCAAAAGATGCATAGAAAGTTTCTATCACAAAGCAAATAACTAAAAACAGTTTATTGCCATATTGTTCATTCTACTTTACTTTTACTAGAGCCAATTTTCCACTAGCTCCTCTTCTTAATTAATTTTTTTTACAATTTTATTGCTTCATTTTGAATTTCACATCATGCATTCCAATTCCACTCAACATTCTTCTTTCTTCCACCTCTGCCTTTGCAATCCCCCATCAACAAAATTTAAAAGTAAATACTAAAAATAAAAATAAAGAAATAAGTAAGTTTTCTGAATTTATGGATCACCAAGGAGAGAGCTATCAAGCAAGGTGAGTCTACAGGTGCATGTCAGCCAGAAACACCACATGAACTCAAGAGGTGGGAATACAAATCCCACTTTTTATTCTTAGTATATTCTCTAGTGTTCCACAGTTTTCATGATTGCCTGCACTTGCCCAAAAGATGAAAAGGAGAAAAAGTTGATGCTATTGTACTTTTTCTTAATTAAGAAAGTACTAGGCTCCAAACTCTGCATTTTGATTGGTTGTGGATTTTTATAATGGTAGTTTCTGCTTTAAAAGAAGATTCCTTGATGGGAGTTAATAATTACACTTGATTGGTAGCAGAAGGACAAATATTTAAAATTAAGTTAGTGATCACTCATACTTAATAATGAGCTTGCTGTAGATTTTTACCTCTCAAGATCCATGATATCAATAGCACTGAGTAGTTAGCTCTGTTTTATTTATGAAACATGATTCCCCCTCCCTTTTTTTGAGCTACTCTTATATATAGTTAGAGAGTTGTTGGTTACTGCTAAGTTATGTGTGCCAATACTGTATTCTTAGGGTTATTATTTCATGTTTGTCATATTGTGGATCATAGGTTTCATAGCTGAGCAAGATTATTTGTTGGTTTTCTCCTTTTCAAGTTTACATAACCCCTCCTGGTACAAAATTCTAGTGTACACGGAGGAAACATTCAGGTAAGTCATAGCCCAGGGCCTTTGCACTCTTGTGTCTGAAGTGCATGATGTCTGTGGCAATAGGGACTTACATCTTACCTGTACGGGGAGCAACAAAAGCAATGATGGTAGTATATAAAGCTTTGGGAGTTTCTTGGACAACCCTGACCCTTGACCCCAAATAAGAATTATCATCCTCGATCTTGTCGGTTTTGTTATATGAACATTAGCTTTTTGTGGGAACATTGTGAGCCCAGATGGGAAATTTTCATTTAAGATATAAACATATATTTATTGTTTGACATACATATGTTATAAGTATTTTAGGTAGTTTAGTAAAAGTAGGATCTTCTATGACTATTTTCAGACATTCTTACTGTTAATTTAGCCTGTTTCTCCTATATATGTATCTCTTTTCCTCCCTGATTAGAGCTTCTCTCCCATTTCTCACTTCGTTGTAAAGATCATTTGTACCCTGATACTCTCTGCTCTAGTGCTCCTCTTTTCCTACCACCCAGAAATAATTTCTTTTTATTTTCCTGGTTTCCATATACACCAGGCTAGTTACTCACATCTAAAGATAAGGAGGTAGGAAAGAAAACCTATGATTTTTTTTTTAATGGGCCTGGATTACTTCATTTAATATGATCTCTTCTATTTCCATTCATTGATTATCACAATCACAATATATCTACAGTAAATCTCTTGCACCTAAGGCCCAGGGAACACTATAAAAGAGGAGCCAGAAATATAGTAATAGCCAGAGAAATAGAGAGTATACTGGGAGATGGCGTCTCCTGGAAGTGTCAGAAGCTACATCATAAAGTCTGATCAACATGAATGTCTAAGCATGAGATAAATAATGGGACATGCCAAAGTGAATACAGGAAAGAACACAAGTTATTAACACCCCACAAAGAACTATAAGCCACTAAAGAATTTTGGGAGCAGGAGGAATAGTCTTCTCAAGGGAAGATAATCACAGTTGTTCATCCAGTATCAAGGGGTCAGCCATGAAAACATATGAAACTAACATTATAAAGAACGAGGATGTTGTACTTATGTACTTAGGAACATGGTGCGTGTGTTTGTGTGTGTGTGTGTTATAAAAACAATTAATAAAATAGGGAGCTACAAATTTGAGACAAAGCAAGAGAGAGTATATGGGGTAGTTTGGAGGGTAAAAAAGGAAAAAAGAAATGATGTAACTACATATAAATTTCTAAAAAATAAAATAAACATGTTTTAAAACAAGACAGAAAAAATGTCAGTGTGTAGTGGGATTATGATATTACATTGTAAATAATTGTCCTACCTATTAGTTTAATAAAAATGCTGATTGGGCAGAGACAGATAGGAAGTGTGGGTGGGGCTACCAGACTAAGAAAACTACGGGAACATCTTAGAGTCATTTGGGGTGGAGGATGAAAAGTGGCCAAGGGTAGGTTGGACCTCTTACTCAGATGGGGTCAGAAATCTCTACAACATCTTTGTGTGATTCTGTGGGGCTTCATGTGTTTCTGTAGGACTGTGTGTCTAAACCTTGAGGCTAGACCAGAAAGTTTTGACCAGAAACCTATTGCAACCTTAGTGTAGACAAAGAATCTATAAACAAACAGGTGAATATGTCTTTTAAAAATGGTCGATTTCAATTTCCAAAATTGCTAGGAGAAATGAAATGTGGAGCAGAGGACCCCTTTACCTCAGTCCAGCTTCTTACTACTTACTGTGGAAACAAAATACTGCAAATTCAGCAGTAACTAGAAACACTACAGAAAAACTCACAAGATGAACATATGACACATTTCAAATATTGAGACTGCCTGGCATCTGGAAACATGCAGCCAATATTTTACTTATTTAAACTAAGAATTTTAGGTTCCTCCATATTCAGACGTTACCTGTATACAAACTGGTAGGTTAAAGAGTACCCATATGGTGGCTAAAATGTGAATAGGAAGTTATGGTCTCTTATACCAGTGGGTAAAAAGTATGTGAGGAGAATCAAGGACACGGCTACCAAGATCTATATTTCTTACACGTTGATTGATGTAGTATCTACAGAAACGTTTGTGTGTGCTAATTCTGATAAATGTGTATTGTGCTGTTAGCACATCTTTTTAATTGTTCAGCTAATTGGCCTTGCTCTTCCTGATTTCTTTGCAAAGAGCAATTATCTGAGACTATGTTGTGGCAGCTTGGTCCTGCAAGAAAAGAGTTTTTGTGAGCCACTTAAAATAAACCTGTCTTGTTGAGCACCTGTCTTTACTCATTGCTCTTGCTCCCTTTCAATTTAGAGAGAACTCTCAGAGGCAAACCACAGGAAGTCTTGCACATGAAAATTCCCTGAGGTCAAAGCTTATAGCTGTGCTGAGTTGGAGACTCCAGGCATATGACAGCACTTCGGGAGATAGATTTTTATGGCTCCTGCCAAGTGGGAATTGAAGATAAGCAAAGCAAAGGCTGGGCTTCTTACAACTTTACTTGCAAAGGTGAAAAATGAAGAAGCTTCTAATTAACAAAAATGGTTTGTAACAACAGTTTGAATTCCAAATCCTGTGGTTGGGAATGCATACATATGGAAGTGCAGTTCAGTTTAGTTGCCAGAATTTACAATCCATTTCCTCCCTGCAGTGTTTGAATCCATATGGGCATTAAGGAGGCCCAATTATTGTCAAAGTGACTTCCGTATTTATGGGACAAGATGGCTAAACTTGGGCAGCTTGTGAAGAGGTGCTTCTGTGAAGCTCCAAACTTTATAACCCACTTAGTTAAGGCAGACAGCTAATAGGTGACTGCCTCAAAGGGATTTTTTTTTTTATTAAACTATGATTTCAGGTATTTGGGGGAAATTTCCAAACATTTTAGGCACTCATAGAAATCAAATTTTAACATTTTAAAACTTTCTCTTTTTTGTAAAGCATAGCAATTCTTCTATCTAAAAAAGCTATTCGGAAAACCCCTCAAGATTTATGTATTTTTTACTCTAGTATTTGAGTAACTGTACTATGTAGATCTCAATAACAATGTAGATCAGTTTTTAAACTATGAAACTATAACATTATTAATTTAAATATACAAGGATTTTTAAACATATAGGGGCTAGGCAGTATTTTAGCAAAACTACAAATGTGCTTTAGTTTTTTTTTAATACATGTGTGTGTGTTTGTGGTCATGTGTATGTGCAGGTGTGTGCATGGATGCCTTCCTCTGTTGCACTTACCTTATTTTATTTGAGATAAAGTATGTCATTGAGCCTGCTGTCACTAGCTCAGCTAGATAACTTTCCCTTTCTCAGCAAATACTAGTTACCTGAAGTTCTTTCTCTAAGGATGAGACCCCATGAAATTCCCCCTTCTTTGTTATCATGCATATTGATATTGGTATTGTTCAGGTCTTGTTTATGTTCCATTTAGAGAAAGGCAGTTTCACAAAAGACTTTGTGGTAGTATGGCTTTTAGAATCCTTCTGCCTTTTGGCTGCTATTCCCTGAGCTATATATGTGGGAGTGCTCAAGGAAGATCACTCTAGTTAGAGAGTCAATACAAAGTTTTAGCTTTAGAACCATATACACACAAACAGAACTAAACCCAGCAGATCATATATATGCAGATGTATATATGTATATATATACATGTTTTTGTGAGTATGTGTTTATGTGTAACAATAATAATCAAAGACATTTTGAGAGTAAGGTTGGAAGGACATGGGAGGGGTTCAACAGAGTGGAAATGAGAGGTGCTAGAGGAAAAGAAAATGGGAAAGTGGTACAATTATATACCTAACTTTACATTTCTTTGTTGTGAACTGAAGCTTTGCATATCACAGATTGCTTTCCAGACATTAAGGGATGTCACAGCAGGTGAATATCACTAAAGCCAATTTGATGATTCTGTACATACATTTGCAAACATAATCCACAAACATCTATGTTTATTTTTCTTTAAAATTTGAACTTTTCTTTCACTTTGAATTTTAACACCGTTTCCATGTTTTAGAATAAGCAAAAATGGTTTGCATACATTTTAAAATTCTATTGGGATTTCACATTGTTACACTCGCTGAGATTTAGGTTTTCTTAACAAAACTCATTATTAGAGGGAATATGATTAGGAGGGAGTCATGAACAACCATGAGATTATAGAGTTGTGGACTGAGATTGCACTGAATGCAGAATGAACACCTGCTGTGTCATCCTTGTCTATACAGTTTAATTTGGGGAAGAACATTTGATATTCTGGAATTAAGGTTGCTTAAGCTTTTCCCTTACCTCATCTAGCTTGAGAAATATTATTGAGGCAAATCAGAGATTCTCTTAGTTCATTTTAATGCAATTTTTTTTCATGTCAGAATAGGGTGTCTCTGCAAATTAGATACTTAGAGGCCAGTATGCAGATTTCATAGATGTGTTGTTAGAACTAGCACCCAAAGGATAAAAGGAGGTAGACACAGAATGACTGGTAAGTTAAACCACACAGCAGGTCTAGTTTAACCCCAAAATAAGCCTCATGTTTTGGGTTAATGGTTTGTGATGTGGCAATTGTAGTTATTTTTGACTCCAATGCAGCCAGTCGGGTTTGGGGAGGCCAATCCTGTATGCCATCATTATTTAACTTGGAAATTTTATTGTAACTTCCTTTCCTACTCTTCTGACCTGAGACATCACCACATCTCTGATATATAGAAATGTTAGGGTTAAGTCTTATGTTAGGTCTGGATTAGGAGGACTGTGCAGTCAAATGGGAAGTGCTGTAAGTGTAAATAAATCCTGCTTTGGGGAATGACAGAAATTCTCATCACAAAAAGAAACAGGTAAGATCATTCTCCTACTTCCTCTTTCTTCCTTTCCTGTTTTCTTCTTCTGTTTTACTTTTCCTTTTTCAAAAAACAAAAATTATTCTTATTTCTGCACTTCTCTACATTTTCATTTGTGCTTTTTTTTTTTTTTTTTTTTTTTTTTTTAAACCAAATTCTAGTGTGGGTAAATCAGTGATATGGTCAAATTACTGAAGGTTTTTTTTTTTTCCAGAAAACAGTTGTAGCATGAATCATAATTGGTCTTAATAATATTAACGTAACTGTGCAGTCAGGTTTTCACTTGGCTGACAGATAAGATCTAAGAATTAACTGAAGATTACAAACTAATGCAAATGAGCCCTTGGTTTGCTGAAAGCTGGTGTTTGTAAACCAGTGCAGCCAATGTAATGGATCCCTGTCTCTCCAGTTGGGTCACTGAACCAAATGTTCTTTTGAATGCACCCATTGCTTGAATACCCTCCTTGCTTCTGACTAATATTCCAGCCTTCCTAGCCCCTGACAATGATGTCCTAATTTCAGCTAAGAAGCAATTACAGAAAAGAGTCCATTGCCCACATCCTCTATGAAAGACTGGAATGTTAGATAAAAAGGAAAGTAGTTCCCTCTACCAGGAAGTTATTGTATGGTTTTAGGAATATGATCAGATATTCAAAACAGAGTCAAAGGTTTGACTTCAGTTTCTACTCAAGAGAAGAAAGTGATAGTGAATAACATGTCAAAATTTTAAGACTGTTATACTTTAAAGGGTACATGAAACAATTGCTTCAGGTTATATGCTGCTAGTTTGTGAAATGAACTCTGTCAGTGGACTTGTCCAAAAATAGGTAACTTTCTGGAATAGTTGATCTAATCTTTGAAAACTGCTGATACTTGTACTTATTGCCTCTATTTTTGTTCCCAGTGTTCCTACTGGGTCTAAGACAGTGAGTTCTCAACTATGGCTGTCTACCCCAAGCACACATGCAGCAAACAATACTTAACAAACATTATTCATAAAGATGAGTGTGAGAACAGAATATATAACTACGAAAATAAGTCATTAAAATTAGGAAGGAATCAATTTTACTTTCCATTTGGCCCAAGTTGTGATATCCTAAATAATTCAGAACACTGGATATTCTTTCTATTTTTGGAATATTCTTATTTGAATTTTATTTTTCTACTTGTAGATATAATACTACTCATGCTAATTAGGTTTAGCCTAAACTCAGTGTTCACTTTTTGTGACCCACTGATTCTTATATGAAAATACATTTATAAATAAAACATTCAATTTTGTGTTAATTAATTCATGTGTAACAAGTGTATATAACAGTGATGTTTTCTCAATAGTCATTATTTGGCTAAAAGTGATTTCCTAAAGCATAAATTATCAAGCAGAGTCTGAAATGTTGGCTCCCAGGATGTACCATCTGTGATGATGTAGTCATGTATCAAACTGAAAACTCAGAAGAAAAAAGTCATACTTTTATCTTCACTCTCAAACATATAACATCCTCTAGTTTTGAAATAGTTTTACATGTACTAGAAAACTAGACTTTAAATTATTTCATACCCAGTGATTCAAATAATTGAATACACCATATGTATAGCAGACATTTGCATGTGTCTGAGTGTCACATGTGTTGTTTAAGCTACATTCAAAAGCAAATTGAGATGTTGAAGGACAGTTTTGAAATACTCATACTCATGGCTAAGAAGTATATTTATTGACTAAAACAACTTTTCAATTGTCTAACCATGTATAAGATGATAGTTGGACAACTTTATACATATACTTATTTTTATATTGCTTGCATTATTTATTTTAACTGATATGTTTTCTCCTCCTCTCCTCCTTTATATTCTCTTCTACCCACCTTTCTACCTCTACTTTCACCTCCTCCTCTTCCTTCTCCCTCCCCTTCCTCCTCCTATCCTTCCTCCCCTCCCTTTTCTTACCCACTTTCTATTTCACCCTCCTGTTTTTTCTTCTCTTCTGTTGGTGTTGAGTACCCATGGTTTCACACACACACTACACCACTGAATTATCCAGCAAGCCCCATGAAGTTTTATGAACTGGGAAGTCATGAGACAATACATGTTATTTTTTTATACTCTTTTCACGTCTATGAATTTAAGGTATCAGGAAAGTAGAGATGACAGCAAATTCAAAGTTTTCATTCTTATGTATGGGTTCTCTGCTTTAGTATCAAGGCAGATTTCTCTGGGCAGAAGAATCCATAACACTACAACCAATGGTCTGTGTCTATCATAGTGCAGATATGAAATTGAAAATACTGCTTAAAATTGATGTTTCACATTAAAAAGTTGGTATATTCTGCCCAGTTTTTTAATTGTAAGTACTGTACAAATGATAAAAGTTGACATGTGTAATCCAAATAATAATTATTAGTCAAGCATTCTCATAATATTTATTTATAATTCTCATAATATTTATTTATAAATAGCATCTTGTATTCCTGTTGGCTTTTATTATTGATATGTATAGGTAATAATTTTAAAAATACTTCTTCAGCCATTTACTATTGAACATTTGAACTTAGTTTTTAATAAGTTCACACATTGACAATTCTAATAAGTATCTTAAAAATATAAAAACAAAATTATTTATATATACAATCATTATCTTAACATTTTAGTGCCAATGTTTTACTCAACCTTTATACTTGTGGCAAAATGTTCAGGTAAAAGTGGTATTAGTTCTATATCAAATCATTGTTTTTACAAGATATTTTTAAATGAACATACAAATAAATTTATTTACCAAATGGTAAATTAATTTACCATTATTTATAAATAAGGCTGGATGAAAATAAGAAAGTTGTGTACACAGAAATTTTTTTCTGTTACAAGCTGTATTAGCAAATTGGCTTCATCTCAGACTGTCATATGTAAATGAGTAGTTAAATACTAAGGCTAACTAGAATTCACAAATATCTGAATCCTCCACTTTTTTGGCATGATATATAATCTTATTCCTCCAGATGGGATATAATAATTACTTATGTCACTGGATCTCAGTTGAAAGAGTTATGTGGTATTTCCAGTCATTCTTGGGAATATTCTGGAAGTTTCAGCAAAACTCTAGTCCAAGCTCAAATGTTCTTTATTTTTACATCTGCTAGGTGAAAGGATTAGGGTCGTATATGACCACATAGAGACAGAAATTCTCCTTGTTCTCAATCTGCTTTCACTTGTCACTAGGAAGTGATCAATTAATAAAACTAAAGTCAAGATCCCAGGTTCTCATAGAATAATGAAATACAAGGACATGTTTACTGGCATTCTGACCACACTATGATTGATAAATACAGTTGGTATGTAAAAGTTTCTGTCCCACAGCCATTTAGTTCCAAATAAACACCAAAGGTTGCTATTAATTATAAATGATTAGTTAGTAGTTTAGGCTACTACTAACTAGCTCTTACACTTAAATTAACCCATAATTCTGATCTATGTTTTGCCACATGGCTGGGTACCTTATCTCAGTAAGTCACTCTCATCTTGCTTTCTCTTCATCTGCTGGTAACACTTGTACCCACCCTACCTCTTCTTACAATTTTTCAAGACTGGTTGCCCCACCTATACTTTCTGCCTGCCTATTGGTCAGACAGCATATTATTAAATCAATTCAAGTAACAAATCTTTCGAGTGTACAAAAGCATTATCTTACAGCATTTCCTCCTTTTTTTTCTAATGAAAAAGATTTTTAACTTTAACACAGTAACATTACCTACAACAAAACAGCTATCAAGCATGAATTACTGTTATAATATTTTGTCTATTTGTGTTTGACAAAATTAGAGAAAATAATTATCTATCTTATCTTGGTGAGTCTAAAGTTTTGTATCTAATTTATTTTCTATTATAACAGAGAAAAACTATAATTATAACTGATTATTCTTCAACTTCATCAAAGACTCCAGAAGGATTAAATGTTATCTAATGACCAAGGACATGAAGCTGCCTGGACAGTCGCCCCATGTTTTGCTGAAACATTGAAACATCCAAATTTGGCTAGATACCTAGAATATCTGGCAGACCATTTTCCAAAGCAGGAAAATTTAAAAGACTGTCTTATCCTGTCTTGGCAAGATTCAGCAGTCACTACTCCTGATGTCTTCCTTGTCTGGATTGGACAGTGTACTGTCAGCAATTGAGGCAAGGGCAATTTTTTGTCTGGCGGCTAGATTTTGCTCCAAAGTAAGTAAATTCCATATTGAGTTTTCTTTGATACTCATTATCTTTTCTGAAGTAGATTGGTGGTGTCAGGAGGAGACATGTCTTGTTGTCATGAAAAAGCCATAGGTTATTAAATATATTTAAAGCCATATTTTGTAGATCTTTAAAGTGCTTGAAGATTGCCTATCTATTTGAAACATATCTTTGTATACATAGAAAAACTTAACTAATATAACTATAAATTTGACTGTAAATGACTATTAATTTCCTAATTATATATTACATTTTCAAATGACCTGCCAAACAATACCCTAAACAAGAGTAGAAACAAATATACAAAATAATAAAATTAACTTTAAATTTGCATCAATAAGTTAAATTGACACTAATATAAAATACATAAGAATAATAGTTGTTTTAGATTAAAATAGATTCAATAATCTATCATTTTATCATATCATTTCTATATCCTCCATTTTTCTTTTTCAAATAAGATCCCTGAATCTAATCTTCTTGGTTTAGCTTTTTCTTCCTGATCATATCCATAAAAATTTGTAAGCCACCATCTAAAAGATAATGAACATTTATAATTTATTTTTTGAAATGTCAGCATGGTTTTTCAGACTATTTCCTGTTGACTAAGGTTGCTGATAAATCTTTGGGAGATCTTAAGATAATTTAGAATTATGATCAAGTCCTGACTGGAATTATCTGTGAAGTTGGATGATCTCCCAGTGAACAAGCAGCCTTGAAACTTTCTAGATGTAGAATTCAGAGGAAATTATAACAGAAGTGCTTTGAAGTGATGGCATTTTTATAAAATATAAGTTAGATTAAGCCAGCAGCATTTACAATGAAATCTCTTTTAGCACCCTTTTCTCCTTCCTGGGCAGTCAAAAAAGCTCAAATAGCATAGTATTCAGACACTCTGTATATATTCTATCTTTATGTGGCTTATTTTTATTTTTTATTACTCTATTTTTTCTTTAGGTCTGTCTCTATCCTTTCATCTACTGTGTTCAGAATCTTTTAAAAAAGCTTTTTATCAGGTTTTATGTAGAAATTCTTGATCCATATTGGGTTCCACATGTAGGTGGAAGTTTCTGTCTCATGTGGTCCCACAGCTGTTCAGTTCCAAATGAATACACAGAGGCTTATAAATTATAAATGCTTGGACACTCTAATTAACCCACAATTCTTATATATGTTTAAACACATGACTGGGGTACCATTTCTAGTAAGGCATTCTCATATTGCTTACTTTTCACCTAACTGGCAACTCCTGATTATATAGTTTCTCTTTCCCAAATTCTCCTGGTCTTATTGCCCCACCTATACTTCTTGCCTTGCTATTGGCCAACCAGTGTTTTACTCAACTAATTTAAATGACAAATTTTCACACTGTTCGAGAGCTTTATCCCACAGCAACAGCTAATAAAAGTAAATTGTATATATTTTTTAGGTTATATATATATAAAATCACATATATAGCATCTAAAACAATATATAGAAACATATACAAACTACACCTTTAATCTGCTAAAAGTGTAACTAGGATTAAAGGGTCAGTATGGCTGTTTGACAGAGGTGCTGATAGGTACTATGTTTACAACCCCAACTCTAGGGAATTTTAGGGTCCACACTGTCATCAAGTAAAGCATTGCAACATGCTGCTCATAAACCTTTTTAAATGTTTAACAGCAGATCCTCTTAAATGAGCTTTTTGCAAAGTTTTGCCTCTATGGCTGAGTCAGGAAGCCTTTCTTTAAAAAGCTGCCGCTGCTCACTGTCAACAAACATAACTGACCCAAGAAAATGCTACCACTAAGAAGCTGTCCTTGACTCTGTTTCCTTATTGTCTATAATAGCAATAACATTAAATATGTCCTAAGCAGCTTTTGCTTTTTCCAAGACTTCCATGAGACTGTAGGAATTTGCCTTCTTGCAGTTCAGGCTGCAGGCAGCAAACCTGCCATTTTGTAACTCAAGCTCGAATGTTATAATCTACCATGGCCCACTTGTCAGACACAACTTTTTTTCTCATTAGAATCCTTTTTATCCTTCCTCAGGTCTATGTAGCTCATGCCCCACATTGGGAGCCATTTGTTGGCAGTAGTTTCTGTCCCTTCTGGGCCTATAGTCTAAAGAAATTTTCCCACAGAGTTCCTGAAGCCACTTATAAAATAAATACACAAAAGCTTATATTAATTGTCAACCTTTGGTTTATGGCTTATGCTTATCATCAGCTAACTCTTACAACTTAACTCAACCCACTTTTATTAATCTATGTCTTGCCATATGGCTAGTGGCTTTACCTGCATTCAAATACATCTTGCTCTCTTGAGTGGTAGCTTCAAGTGTCTCTGTGTGACTCCCTCCTTCCCTTTTGTCTATTCTTGTAATTCCTGCTTGCCTCTAAGATGCCCTGCCATAGGCCAAAACAGACTCTTTATCAACTAATTTCATTCACTCTTTCCTATAATGACACAGATACTTTGTCTCTCCCTCTCCTGTCTATCCATTTTTTTTTTAAAGAAACTATTATTACCTACCACTCAAGTCTATCCCCTTGGCTCAGGTTACCCATATTCCTTCAAGGTGATCATGTAGCTTATTGACCAGGAACAATACAGTCATACTATGTCTAACAAAAACTTAGAGTCAGTTCCTTCTCTTTCTTCTATATTGAAAATTAAAGTTAAAAAACAACTTGTAAATAATAAATATCCTATAGTGAAATTAACCAGAGCCTGTACATCTTAATGTACTTCTATACAATTAGAAGGGAATGCGAAAAATCCAGTGCAAAGCTGCACAGCTTCAGAATGTCTCTTCCTACTGGTTGTGTTCTCGAATTTACAACAATTAAAACAAACATGATCAGGTGGTCACAGAATGAGGCTATGCATAGAAGGTGGTAGGAGGGGTCATTCTGGGAATGGTTACTTGACTTCTGTATCCATTTTCTTTCCAGTGTGGCTATTCAACTTTTTTTTTTTTTTTTTTTTTTTTTTTTTTTTTTTTTTTTTTTTTTTTTTTTTTTTTTTTTTTTTTTTTTTTTTTTTTTTTTTTTTTTTTTTTTTTTTTTTTTTTTTTTTTTTTACAATTAGGAGTAATCATTTCTAATCATTTCTTCTTGTTAGTGTAGTTTGCTCTGGGCTTTTGTTATTATCAAACCCAATTTCAAATCAACATAATTTCTGTAGCAATATCAATTCACAAAATTGTTATGTTTCTATGCTGATATAGGTTGAGCATTTCTTATATCTGCTAAGGATAATAGGAAAGTCATTTGAAAGGAAATTATTTATATGTTAACCCTTCTAGAAAAAAAGATCCTCTTCACCAAAATCTGTGGGAACAAGTGATCATTTGGAGATATACCATCTCAATGTGTGCTCTCAGGAAGGGTCAGGTGCTTATCACTATGGCTCACAGCACAGTCTGGAGCATAGTTCCCACAGATGGGCTCAATTGGTAGAGATATAACCTTTTTTATGAATCTGACCTTTGAAACCAGCAGAGTGGGCAATAACCATTAACAGATCAAATATGAGAAATGTCAGGTGGGGAGTAAGCCTTGACAGAAAATATTTCATCAGCCTAAGCCTCGAACAATCACTGACAGGACCTGGGAGGCCATTCTGCAGACACCCTTCTTTCTTACTCTCTGTGATAAGAATGACAGGTCGCTTCTTTTAGTAATGCCCTCCTTTGCTAAATGTTCAGCTACAAGAAGATCAAATTGACTTAAGCACACCATAATTCTGAGAAATTACCATTGTGAGGTGACCTAGTTTTTTTTATTATTTTTTTTCTTTTTGCCACAGTGAGGGAGCCCTCATAGAGAAATAGGCTCAACACTTTTAAGTACTAATGTCTGTATTTTTCCTAGGCATTGTCTTCTATGTAATGCTATTGCATATTCCTTTAGCCAGAGGCATCTTTAGCTAACTTCTCCAAATCTCCTTCCCCAGTTGTTAAGCATTTCTCAGAGCTTCAAGTTTAAGGTCACTGTGGAACTGATAAGTGGCAGGCAGATAAAAATAGTTGTTGGTGAGCAAAGAACACTTATTCTAACATTCATGGATGATCATATTTTTGCTTATATTTTGGCTTATTTTTAATGCAGTTACCAATTAATCAGTTCAGTTATGAAGGGACAGAAGTAATTCCACTAATACAGTTTTGTAAAGAAAGTATCATGTTTGCATTGGTATTTAATATCAGTACTATCCGATAGTCTAAGCCTATGTGCTGAGTCAGGGCTAAGTCTGCTAAAGATACAGTCATTGCCAAGGTGGGAAATCTCATTAGTGACTTGTTCATGAATGTGTTTAATATGGACCTTGTTTCTAAACTGTGGGAGGAAAATTGCAGGGTGTTGCTCAGTCTGTGGTAGCAATCCCTGAGCTCTGGAAGTAAGCTATTCATCACCATCCCCAGATCAGAGGGGAACATAACTGCACGTGTCATCTACCACCCAATAAACACTAACAAGTCATGATAAGGGAAGTGCATGTTTGCAGTTACAGGGAAATGAAATGGGTACAAAAAGTAAGGCAACATTTGAGTTCTTTTCTTAACAGATACATCTGTCCGCCTTCCTACGAAGTTTTATTTCCTTTACACTCTTGTACTTTCATCCTGATGACACAGCTATTATTTTATAGCAGTTTCCAGCAGTTAATTAATGAACTGCACACAAGTGACATGACACCACCTTGCCCAATTATCTCAAGCATCTATTTTTACATTACAAAGCACTGCCGCTTTGTGGGTTGTCTTGTTCACAAATTGGCTCAGAAGGCAGTTACTTTAATAGCCAAAACAATGCAACAGTAGTGCCACACTGGTGACACAAGGTAATTGTAAATCACCATGTGATATCTCATAAAGCTCACCATAAAACCCTGGTGATATCATGTAATAAAAGTGCCTGTTTCTACTGAGTTAAGCAGCTATGGCTCAGGTTACTATGAAATCTCATGAGCCCCTTATTACTTCATATAGATTGGGGCATGGCTGGTAGGTATAGTGACCACAGGAATGAAATGATCTCTCTATCTCTCTTTCCCCCTCTACCTTTCTCTTTTGCATCTCTCTCGCCACTTGTTCTGTATTTTGAATCTGTTCAAACTGCTATTGATCATCATGCTGTCTATTCTCTTCCCTTTGCAGTCACCAGAGAGCTCCTGGCCTTTCTCTAAGTTTACACCTACATGTTTGCTCAGTTTACATATTCCTGTAAGTACACTGATTATTGATTTTCTTTTAGAGTTTACTGTAGCAGCCTCTGTTTAATTAAAAATTATTTCATGTATGAAAATACTTTTGCAGTGTTTTATCTACAAAGAGAAGAAGGAACAAATTCATTCTGTCTCTGTCTCTGTCTCTCTTTCTCTCATGTCTCCTGCCTCTCCTCCATCTCAGGCTGCTCTAAAAACCTCCAAATGATCTTGAACTCCTGGACAGCCTGTTACCTCTTGTCAAGTGCTTGGGTTACAGGCTTAAATCTGCCTGCTGAGAAACCATTCCAGGACCTTATGCATGCTTACCTATCACTTTGCCACCCAAGACCCCAATTGATAAACAACAAAAATATTCATTTTCTATTCAAATAAAGAAAAGTCTTGGAATGCCTCTGTGACCATAGTGGGATGTTTTCCAGTGTATATTGTAAAGATCTTCATTCTGTCATTGATTAACAAGTACACCACAGTTTCTCATAAAAATGTATAAGTCTGCACAGTTGATGTCACTTAGAATATTCTTTAACCCTACTAATATTCAGCAATGTCATTCTGATATGTCGTATATCTATCATCTATTTATCTACTTATCTATCATTTCTCTGTATATCCATCTCTCTCTTTTTCTCTGCATGTACTTATCTATATCACTTTTTTTTTTGTTTTGGTTTTGGGGTTTTTTGTTGTTGTTGTTAAGCTGACTCATTTATAGCAAAGATGAAAAAAGCCTGAGATATGAACTCCTACTACTTGGGAGATATTGCTAGAAATTAATAGTAAAAGAAATAACCACACATGCCATGTACAGCTCAAATTGCTTCTGCTTTTACTAGCTTCTATTTTTTCTTCATATTTCTTCTCATGTTCCAAGAAGTACTTTAAAGGATTTGTTTTGTTTTGTTTTTAACTCTTCCAATTGCTGTTGTTTTATCTGCAAAAACCATGTATGAGGTATGCATTATAAGCCCCTTTCAAGAAAAACTACCCAAACTTGCTATTCTGAGAACTATTTACATCTGCCAGAGGCTGTTTTTAGGAGCCTATGTGCTGTAGCATAATGCAGTGGAGTTTTGAAAACTTCTCTCCTGAGCTTTGGAACTACTTGTTTAAGACATGCGGGGAAACTAGCTATGTTATTTACTCTATTTCTATGCTTAGATTTGGTTTTGAAAACAAAACAAATATAAAGTGCCCGAATTCTTCAGACATTCATTAGTCCCCAGGGAATTGTGGCCCATTCTCAAATCTAATCTACTAGCAAAACCAACCTAGCATGGCTAGATAAGGTTGTTTAGAAGATAGTGATCAATCAACAATATTGAGATAACTCCAATGATGGAATAAACATATGGCTCGGGAAAGCAAGACAGCCCAAGTATACACAGCTTTTTATCTTGATTAAAATTAGTTGTTAAAATTACTTAGAGCCATTTTATGTCAATAGTTCTTCTAACACAAAACATAGTTACATAGTTTCCTTATAGAAAGTAAGCCATGCTCAGTATTTTCATAGGTAATAGAATTACTATGAAAATGTGTACACTTAAAATATTAAAAATATACACTTTTTCTGCTGAGAAGCTTTTAGAAATAAAAACCCTTATGTATTGCATTGTAGATAATTTAACTTAGAGGTTCAAATCTAGTATGTTGTGCAGAAACACATTTGTATACATGCTAAATATGTACCTAAAATGTGTACTTATGAGATAAGCAATTTATTTAGAACATAATAAGTGTGTGTACATATGAATTTTCGTTTGGTTGACCTTACTATGAAAACTGTCACATTAGGCATAAAGTGGATTGCTAGTGTTTTACCTTTTTTTCCTCAGTCAGTTTGTAGTGGCAGAAGATGATAGTTTACATTGAAAATATTTTAATGATTTATTATGCCAAAATAACAGCTAGTATTAATGTACTTGGCCAATATAAATGTCTATAAAGATAAACATTCAATTGGATTCAATAAATTAACAGCTGAGTGTTCGCTGATGGAAGACAGATTGTGGAGATAGGACTGTTAAACACAGACTCTACCTTATATTTGTTCAGAACACAGGCAAATTTCTATGCTATAGTGCACTTTTTTATTGCTCTTAAAAAAAAAAAAAAAAAAAACCTGCTACAAGAACGGCGTTCAATTCAAGCTTGCAATTGACAAGCATAGGCAGTAGGATGCAAATATGGATGTGAGGTCAGCATGGGCTAAAACGTGATATTCTATCTCAGGTAAAAGATGATAATGATGACAACAATTATGATGTCACTAAGTAGAGAAGCAGGTATTATAACTATCAAGAATGTTGAAAATTGTCATTTGCACACTGTACAGAACAGGATAACATATTTGCTATTATTAGACACAAAAACAAAATTGTGTCAAAGAGAAGGCGGTCATATCAGAAAATCTATGGGAATATCCAGTTGCCTGTTGTTGGGATGCCACTGGAGGTTCAAGCAGAAAGAAGTGAGGAGGGTAGGTGTTTTCTTCTTAATAACAATGCTGGAGGCCTCCACTAAGAGCCCAAGATGGGGTGAGATGAAGAAGGAAGGCCCTCACACTTTAGCCCTGCTGGAATTTCTGCTTCTCTCCTGCTGACTCCTCCTATCTCTGCTCGAACAAGTTTCATCGAAGATATGCGTAGCAAGCTGTTCTCCTGTAGGCTATGTTCTCACCTCTGAAGATTAAACACATGCTTTCATAGTAGTCTCATTTTCATGGATTTATAGTACTGCTTCTGTTAGTGCTATTGATTCCTAAACTAGGTAATTCTTAGCTGCAGGTACAAGTTGTTCCATAGGTAGGATATTCCACTCCACTGCTGACTTCTACCCACTGGATTTTGTTTACATTTTACGCACATTATGAATATCAAAACTTTGTCTAGTGGCAAAATTTCTGTTAAAAGCCTAAGTGTCTCTAGTTAGAAATGATTTATTAATAATAATGTGGAATGACAGACTGAATTAGTAGACAAATGATGTGATTTCATATAGGAGACACACAGTAATGAGATTAGAAGTTATTGGTTACTGAAGATGGTAGAGAAATGATATCAGACCAAGGGAGTTTTTCCCAACTGATTATTGTCACATAGTACCAAAATATAGTTGTTTTTGCCTGTTACAGACACTAGATTTCTTCTTGTTATTTTTATTTTATTATTATGAATAAATAAGTCACATTTTCTATCCTTGTATATCCTTATTCAAGGTCACTTCCCCCTCACACCACATCAGGTCATTCTCTCTTCTCCATAACTCCCCATCCACCCCCATAGGTAGGAGGTCCCAAGGTCCCAAAGTCCCAAGGTCCCAAGGTTCCAAGTTCCCAATATTGCTTAGTTCAGCCTCCACTCCTGGCAGATCCAGTTTTCTCTCTCCAACATCAAGACTGAGTCAAGTGTTCCTCTAGGGGGAGTGGGATCCAAGGTGTTAGTCTAAGGTGTTTCTGATCCCAAGCTGTTCAGTACTTGTGGTTTGCAGCTTGGGCATGCTTTCCTTTCTTCTTGTTTGTTTGTTTGTTTAGAGACCACTAATGAGTGAGTACATTCCCTGCTTATCTTTCTGAGTTTGTGATACCTCACTCAGGAGGATATTCTCCAAATCTATCCATTTGCCTTCATTATGTAAATGTACCACAGTTTGTTAATCAATTCTTCAGTTAAGGGGTATCTAGGTTGTTTCCAGGTTCTTGCTATTACACATAATGCTGCTATGAACATAGCTGAGCTAATGCCACTGGAGTGTGACTGTGCATCTTTAGGGTATACACCCAGAAGTGGTATTGCTGGGTCCTTGGGGAGATTGATTCCCAGTTTTCTGAGAAACCACCATACTGCATTCCAAAGTGGCTGAAGAAGCTTACACTTCCACCAACAATGGAGGAGTGTTCCCCTTGCTCTGTACCTTCTCCAGAATGGGCTGTCATCTGTGTCTTTTATCTTAGCCAATTTGACAGGTGTCAGGTGGTATCTCAAAGTTGTTTTGATTTGCATCTCTCTGATGGCTAATGATGAAGAGCACTTTTTCAGGTGCCTTTCAGCCATTCGTAATTCTTCTGCTGAGAATTCCCTTTTTAGATTTGAAGCCCATTTTTGATTCAAGGTTTTGGGCTCTAGATTCTTGAGCTCTTTATATATCTTAGAGATCAGTCCTCTATTACTTGTAGGGTTGGTGAAAATCTTTTCCCATTCTGTAGGCTGTTGTTTTGTCCTATTGACAGTGTCCTTGGCTTTACAGAAGCTTCTCAACTTCAGGAGATCCCACTTATTGATTGTTTAACTTAGTGTCTGTGCCACTGGTGTTATATTTAGGAAGTGTTTGCCTGTGCCAATTTGTAGAAGTGTATTTCTCACTTTCTTTTCTATCAAGTTCAAAGTGGCTGGTATGATGTGAATGCATACATGTATATATGGGTGTGTTTGCTTGTATTTGTGGTATGCATGCAATAGTATGTGTATATTGACATATTTGCATGTGTGTAGTGTGCATGCGTATGCTAATGTGGGTGTGTTCACTTGTGAGTGGCACATGTGTCTATACAGGCGTTCATGTGTATTGGTACATATCGCTTTCACCTACCCTTTACTTTCAGGAATCCAGATTATTATCTTTACATTTAATTATTTTGTGAACTGAGAAATGTCCGCAGCCCTGTCCTTAGATTTCTTAAACGATTGTTTATTCAACTTGTGTCAAGAGAAATGCATTTCAAACAGCCCAGTGAAGAAATGGAAGTTCTGCAGATGGAGGGGCCAAACTACATTAGTGAGTGATTAGGGAGTTCACAGTATGGAGTTTGGTCTACAAATTTGTGACACCAATGAAGGGATAGTCAGGAAACAAATTTCCACAGCCAGCATGAAAAATGTAATAGACAAAATATTAACAATTTCCTTTTTTTTCTTTCTTTCTTAGAAATATCAGTTATCAGAAGTGTATTTTCCCCCAGAGAGTACGTTTCATAGAAATCATTCTAGGTGGTACAGTAATGCGAAATTAGAATGTCTTTTTATCAGATAATAATTCTTTCTAAAATATAGTGCATCTCTAACACCATGAATTAAAATATATGTTGACAAAGAGATATTGCCTTTTACACTGGGTAATACACTTGTATAGATTTATGGTTAGTACATAATATTAAGTGGCCTGGACAGGGGGAGCTCATTGAGCTCTTGGGAAAGACTGTAACTTACATTTCCTGCTGACTTATGTTTTCTATGGCACCTTAATAAGATTTATGGAATATTTAGTCTTTGATTCTTTAATTATAATTGGCACGTGTCCTTGAAGTTATAAAGCAATTAGGAAGCCTGGGATTATTTGCTTATTACAGCAGCTCTGGTGGACTGGATTTTTCTAGGTTGTTTGTTATTTCTTCTTTATTCATTTATCATTCTAGATTGGATCTCTGAAGAATAATATCCTAGCTGTGACCAGTACCTCAGGGTACAGACAAAGACAAGGAACCTGGAGAGCACACAAGTAATTTTATTGCACATGAGATTTGACTATCAGTGATAAAATTTAACACCTTGCACTATGAACCAGTCTATAGATATTCATTAAAAGTAGAAGCTGGTTTGTTCTTAAAATCTTCCACAAATTTTGACTCTCTTAATACTTGAAGAATAGTAAAATACTCTACAGTTTAAATAATCCTTAAGAATGGATGATCCTTCTTCCATTCTTCTGGACCAAAAATTTAAACATAAAATTTTGAAGTACAACTGAATAGAAAAACAAATCCATAATCTTGATTCATTATCCAAAAGCTTTGTTTTTATTCTACTTCAGAATGAAATTTTACAGTCTTCAAAGACACATATTTTTATAAATTTCAGGCAGACAGAACACTTATGTCGGTTCATTTATCAGTGTTTTTTCAGATCTAACAATATTTCTGCAAATTATGATATATGCTAAATATCCTAAATATTTTCATTTAATCAATAAATTTGTATTTTCTTTTTTGCTTTTATTATTATGAATAAAGTCATATTTTTATCCATGTATATCCTTGTTCAAGCTCCCTTCTCCCTCCCACCCCTTACAGTCACTCTCTCTTCTCCACATCTCTTTATCCCCTCCCCAGCAAGATTATTACCACTTTCCTCAAGGTAATGGATGCATACTAGAAAAAATACAGCTTTCTTAAAAGTTTTTTATATAAATGAAAAGTTTTTATTCACTATTTTTTTTTAGTGAATGCATATTGCATCTCTCTCACTTCAGTTTTACAATGAAACAAGCTAAGTTATGATTTGTGTTATATTTGCTTAGTTAAAAGCATTGAATATGATTTCATAATTCTCTGTATTTCCTGGGAGTCTGTTGTTATGTCCCCCCTTTCGTTTATTTTGTTGATTTGGACACTCTCTCTCTGTTTTTTGATTAGTTTGGCTAAGGGCTTATCTATCTTGTTAACTTTCTCAAATAACCAACTCTTAGATTCGCTGATTCTTTGTATTGTTCTTTTTGTTTCAATTGCATTGATTTCAGCTCTAAGTTTGATTATTTCCTGCCGTCTACTCCTTCTAGGTGAGCTCGCTTCTAATTGTTCTAAGGCTTTCAGCTGCGCTGTTAGGTCTCTAGTGTGGGATTTCTCAAGGTTTTTCGTATAGGCATCTAGCGCTATGAATTTTCCTCTTAAGATTGCTCTCATTGTGTCCCACAAGTTTGGATAGGTTGTAGATTCATTTTCATTGAATTCTAGGAAGACTTTGATTTCTTTCTTAATT
The DNA here is from genome assembly GCA_004025045.1 of Sigmodon hispidus. Taxonomy (NCBI): domain Eukaryota; kingdom Metazoa; phylum Chordata; class Mammalia; order Rodentia; family Cricetidae; genus Sigmodon; species Sigmodon hispidus. The sequence continues at coordinate 2,057 of PVIH01002371.1, read as the reverse complement.
TCTTCCTTGACCCAGAGATTGTTCAGCTGATTAATGTTTAGTTTCCATGAGTTGGTAGGCTTTCTTTGGGTTTTGATGTTGTTGAACTCTAACTTTAGGCCCTAGTGGTTTGATATGTTACAAGGGATTATTTCCATATTTTTGTATCTGCTGATATTTGCTTTATGACCAATTATGTGGTCAATTTTGGAGAAAGTTCCATGAGGAGCTGAGAAATATGTATATTCCTTTGCCTTTGGGTGGAAGGATCTGTAGATATCTATGAAATCCATTTGCATCCTAACCTCATTTAGACTCCTTATTTCTCTGTTGAGGCTCTGTCTGGTTGATCTATCCAGGGTTGAAAGTGGGGTATTGAAGTCTCCCACTATTAGGGTGTAAGAATTGATATGGGATTCGAACTTTAGCAGTGTTTCCTTTACATATGTAGGTGCCCCTGTATTAGGGGCATAAATATTTAAGATTGAAATCTCCTCTTGACCAATTTTTCCTGTGATGAGTAAGTAGTGACCATCTTGGTCCCTTTTAATTGCTTTTAGCTTAAAGTCTACTTTGTTAGATAATAGGATTGCAACCCCTGCTTGTTTCTTAGGACCGTTAGACTGGAAAATCTTTTCCCAACTCTTTATTCTAAGCCTGTGTCTATCTTTGCAGTTGAGGTGTGTTTCTTGTAGGCAACAGAAGGATGGCTTCTGTGTTGTATCCATCTTGTTAGTGTGTGACGTTTTATAGGAGAGTTGAGACCATTGATATTAGGGGAAATTAGTGATCATTGATTCATATTTCCTGCCATTTTTGGTGGCAACTTGTTTGTATTTCCTTTCTCTAGGGTATTCTTCTGTGGAATTATTGATTGTTTGTGATTTCGTGGGTGTATCTGGGGTCCTTAGGTTAGAGTTTTCCCTCTAATACTCTCTGTAGTGCTGGGTTGGTAGATAGATATTCTTTCAGTCTGACTTTGTCCTGAAATACCTTGTTTACTCCATCTATGGTGATTGATAATTATGCAGGGTATAGTATTCTAGTTTGGCAGCCATGCTGGTTTAGCGTCTGTATAACTTCTGACCAAGCCCTTCTGATGGGTCTGTCTTTATATGTGAGTTGGCCCTTTTCTTTTGCAGCTCTTAAAATTTTTTCTTTGTTCTGTATGTTTTGTGGCTTGATGATAATGTGGCGCGCTGACTTTTTTTTGGGATCATATCTATTTGGTGTTCTGTAAGCTTCTTGTATCTTTATAGGCATTTTCTTCTTCAGGTTAGGAAAGTTTTCTTCTATGAAAACATTATCTGTGCCTTTGAGCTGATATTCTTCTCCTTCTTCTATTCCTATTATTCCCAAATTAGGTCTTTTCATGGTATCCCAGATTTCCTGAACATTTTGAGTTATGGCTTTTTTAGTTTTCCTATTTTCTTTGACTGATATATCTATTTGAGCTACTGAGTCTTCCACTTCAGAGACTCTATCTTCCATCTCTTGAACTCTGTTTGTTATGCTTGTATCTGTGGTTCCAGTTTTTTTCTTCAGGTTTTCTATTTCCATCTTTGCATCATTTTGTGCCTTTTTTATTGCTTCTGTTTCAGCTTTTATTTCAGTTTATATTTCAGCGTTTATTTCAGCTTTTAGTTCCTGGCACGTTTCTTTTATAGATTTGTTAATCTCTTCCAATTTTTTTGTTTGTTTCAGATCATATTTTGAAAATCTGTATTCCACAAAAATGGAAAACCTAGAAGAAATGGACAGCTTTCTGGACAGGTACCTTCTACCAAAACTAAATGAAGATCAGATTAATTTCCTAAACAGGTCTATAACCCTTAAGGAAATTGAAACTGTCATTAAAAACCTTTCCAAAAATAAAAGTCCTGGCCCAGATGGTTTCAGTGCTGAATTCTACCAGACATTCAAAGAAGAATTACTACCGTTACTCCTCAAACTATTTCACACAGTAGAAACTGAAGGAATATTGCCAAATTCCTTTTATGAGGCCACAATCACCCTAATACCTAAGCCACTCAAAGACACAACAAAGAAGGAGAATTACAGACCAATTTCCCTCATGA